>JAKZGU010000217.1:0-43282 GCA_022837005.1 Calonectria pteridis | reverse complement strand
ATAAAAAAAGTAAAATATTTTAATTATAAAATAAGAACTTTAATAAAAAATTAAAAAAAAAATAATAAACTAAAAAAATATAAAATAAAATAATATAATAATAAATTAACTTTAAATAAAAGAAAAACTATAAATAATAAAAAAACTCTTAAAAAATAAATAACTAAAAAAAAACTATAAAAAATATAAATTATAAAATAAAAAAATAAATAAAGACTTAAAAAGAAAATATAATAAAATAAAAAAGATTTATAAAAAAAATATATTATAGACTTAGGCTATACCTATACCTAAAATAAGATTAATATCTAATCTAGATAAGAAAAGGATAAGACAAAGAAATATAATTCCTTTTCCTCCTCCTTAAGAATATTAATATAATAGACTTAACACTTCTCTATAGTAGTAAGAAGGCTCGCCTCTTTACAGTTTCAATAATTAACCAAAGTTGGTTGCGTAATTAATCGAGCTTACTGGGCGCGTTAAACGGCGAGTCTCGTCCAGTGTACAAGAAAGCATCGTAAATACTGGCACCCAAAATACCACCAGCAATGGCAGCCCCCCAAGGTGCCCAAAGCCAGTAGAAATTGTCGTGAGTGAATACCTTGGACCCGTACCCCACTATGGCCAAAGCAATTCGTGGGCCCGTGTCTCTCGCGCCGTTCATCGCATAGCCGGTGTTGATACCAAGAGCTGATCCAATAGCAAGAAGCGTGAGAAACATGGCAAAGGGCTGGGTTCCTTTTGGCGGAGCAAGGTTGCTTTTATCCGCAAGCGCAAATACCACAGCCACCAAGGTCGCTGACGCGAGTGCCTCCGTGTAAAAGGCGCCCATGTATGGAAGATGAGCCGCTGGAAGAGTAAAAAACAGGCCGGCCGTCGCGTGTGGTCCTGTGACGGTTCGTACGTCGGAGCCGCCTTCGTATTCGGAGATGCTCGTGACATAGTTCAGATACACAGCGAGACTAGCAAATGTTGCACCCGCGACTTGAGCAATAATGAAGCTTGGAACTTTTCGGATAGGGAAACCTCGGAACATGGCCAGAACCAAGGTGACGGTTGGGTTGCAGTGGCCTCCGGATACACCACCAGACATCCACACAGCAAGGGCGACTCCAGCAGCCCACGTGAGACGGCATTGCAGAAAATCACCAGCGTTTCCTCGAATGTCGGACGAATGATAGTTGAGTCGCACTTGGCACTCGACGCCAGCGCCGAAGAGCAAAATTAAAAAGGTGCCCCAGAATTCGCTATTGGTGCCAAAATTGTTTGTTAGCTGTCCTGCATGAGACCGGCGCGACTGGATTTAGAGGCATGAGTTGACGTACGCGAACTCTTCACGCCACGCATGGCGAAACTGCGCCCAGCCGTTTGGCGGCTCATCGCTGAGGGCCCAGTTGGGCTTGTGCAGGCGGGTTTCTTGGCTGGCGGCGACCGGGGCTGCGGGCAGAACGGGCTCAATGTCGTCATGATGCGGATGGACCTCGTTGACCGACGCCTTTCTCACCAAGGGAGCTCCGATCGACATGGACGGGAGCCTTGGTCGGTTGGACCACGTCGGCAGCCGGAAGGTGCTGGCGCGACGAGGCTGCTGCGCCAAAAGAGGCTCGCTGGGATCGTCCATGGCTTCTGATGCAGGTCTGCTGAAAAAACACGCGTGGAAAAAAGGAGGGAGGGCGACGTGATGTTTTGTGTCAGGTCGGATTTATCATCGTGGGTGATGTCATGCAGGGTCTGCAAATCCACCAAAAAGTCCGTAGTCATTATCTTCAGACCCACCGCTGGACCAACTATATTGCTATATCACAGCCATGGGACCCACGGGTTCTATAGATTGGCAATGGATCGTCGCGACCGCGCGGGCTGATCGCGATGGTGTTTATCACCGTGGTGCGATATTTTCTGGTTGACCATCGAGTCATGGCTGGAGAAAGGTTCGGCTGCCCGTAGGCGAATTCTCCAAAAATAAATTGCCTATTTGGGTAACCCGAGAGTCACCTTATCTCGATGCGTTCAAGATCCCTTCTGTGTCCGGCTTCCCTTGTCTGTTCCGTCTCGGTTAACCCCTGCAAGCGCGTTTCGACTACATCGCAACACACCGCTTTCGTCTTTCACGTTCCAATGGACGGTCGCGTGCAATCTAGTTGATATATCATTGGCCAAGGGCTACCATTTTGCGAATTCCATCATTACGATACAACAGAAATACGAACAAATTGTCATTCGATGCACTGTACGTCGAGATGCTTTTCTAGGACCAAATCACTTCGTGCCATGATTTGAAACTGACGCGCATATTTGCACCACTGAAGTACAAAAATTCCCCTATCCCTTTAAGTGCGGGGCCGCCACATTCACTTAGACAAAAAAAGGCATGAGAAAAATATAATATAGTTTTATATAATCCAGGCAATTATTAATACTGATCTTGTTATATTATTAAACTTAAAACTACTATTTGCGCTGTGTGGTTGGTACGATCTATTGCCTGGTACCTGATTGCAGCTATCTCGCACTCAAAGGGATAGGGTCGGCCACTGAAGCATAAAATAATGGAATCGCGCGATGCAGAAAAAATAGCCACTACCCGGATAAAATCGGCGCCCCCTATGTATTTCCAAGTCGCTTTGGCCATTCGCCGCGAGGGCCCCGCTTAGACTTTCCTTCCAAACAGAAAAGTGTCTGATCGAAAATCGATCCTCCAATGACTGAACTTTCCACAATAAGAATTAGAGCTCATCCTTGCTGCTGTTCTCACTTGAAACGATGGATATCGGCCATAGTAGAGCATTTTCGTATATTGAACCTGACGGCAATAAGTGGACCAACTCGACAACCCAAAATGGCAGGTTTCTCATGATGTTGCAACCTCTATTAGTCTTCATCTCCATGTGTAAGCCCTGAGTTGCAGCTAGAATAGACTTTAGATGAACCAAGAGCTGCGAACATTAGCTAACACCTACCGCATAGACAGCGCCGTGAAAAACTTTTCCCAAAGCCAGTTGTGTATTTAGTCTGCTCCACGGTATTCATACTGCCAAAGAAGTTGCGTTCAATTACTGTATCTCAAGGCACGAGGGATTGTCTTCTCCATTACTCTAATCGATGCTTTGCATTGTATTCTATTGTCAAGATTGATAGAAATGAATGATCAACTCGCTAGATAATATCCCGGCTGAACATGAATGTGGTCAGAGGACCGTAAATCTGCTCGGCGTTTACATCAGGGAGCTTGCCGTTCAAGATAGATTCGTTTCCCTAGACACCGAGATAAACAGTCATTCTTTTGCCACATATAATAAATGTAAATACATCGCCATGCCATTTTATTGCGATTAGTTAGACGTGATGGATTCACATAATTAACGTCGTAATGGAACTGCCACGGCGGGAAAGAATAGTCGCCACGAAGGGGCAGGGGTTCAACATGCCTTCTTGCGACATTCAATGCAGAATGCGAAAGGGTTCGTACCTTATGAGATATCATTTCCGATAAAAGTAAATAAAGTGAAACACCAACAGAGGCTCAGATTTCTTTTTGTGGAGGAATTGTCAAATAATGTTGATGATGACTGAGAGACATAAAGCGGTGACGTACGCAATGCTTAGCGATACATAACTGAGCTCAAGAAAGCTATAGAGTTCTGGCCCATGTGTTTCGGAACCCATTATCACGGCTAAATTGAAAAACAAAAGTGAAAAAAAAAAAGCAAAGTGGTGGAGGTTTCAGTTGGTGATAGAATCTAAGGTGATGATCCAGGACGATGAAGAAGGCAGCCTCGTTGGAGTTATGTAAGGAACCTGTACAATTACGATTAACCAATTTTCGCCAAGTATGTGGCTTTTTTTTTATTATTGACTTGAGATACCAGACTCGTAATCATAAATCTGCCGTTGGCTGTCTTGTTAGTTGGTTGGGACCCACGAGCATGCCAAGACTTCAGCTCGTATTGGTACCATTCTTTGGTTATGCACCTTCTTATGAAACCTATACCAAATAAGATGGCACAAGACTTGAATTCTCTTCAATTTTTTTATTCAAAAAAGTTAATTCAACTGCCATTTCTATCATTTGAATTCAACTATTTTGTAGACTTCAAAACTAGCCTCTGGATGTCACGTTTCCACAACACCAAGCCGGAACATCTGGCGGTCCGATGGACAGCCAGAGAGGAGGCACCAATGACTTAGCTCTTCCCTTCGCCAAGGTAAAGTTGACACTTCCTTACCCAACACATTATTTTATCACTTCTAATAGTCAGTTTATCAAATATATATGATTCCGCCAAACCACGATTTTGAAGGCTACCGAAGGGAATTGCAAGATTTTTCTGTGTGCTGACTAAGCACCCAACTCCAGAACTTCAGGGTAAGTTAGGCAACAGTAAGATATGGAAATTGCTGGACGTCTTTTTCGTCATAATATCCGTCGAATATCTATGCGACTAGGAGAACTGTTAACGAATGAGTGAATTGAGACCATGCGATTTACCCGGTCGGCAGTGTCTAATTTTAACCATCGACGAGCGTACCTGCGCAAGACATTAAAAAACGGCTAGACTCAAATGCTCAATTTCCCTCATATCGAAATTTGTCGCAAAGGATGATGCGTTTCCTTTATCAAATAACTAACAGATGACTGATAAGGGATTTATGGAAATAGAAATTATTAGTACTGTCATCCCTTTTGATTTTCAGCATCTCCCGCCCACTCGATTCCGACGCTTCTTCAGTGGGACCGACCATGACCGTGTGCTTCCTTTGCCATCCTGCACTGGCAGTGCCCTCACCGCTACCATCTTTACCCAAGGCCTACCAATATCGACCAAACGCAGTACCTACCGAGTTTGAGGTGCCCTATTTCTGGAACCACTGTGATAAAACAGCATCCTCGGATTCTGTGGGACTGCCGCATCATTCGAGCCTCGATTCACTCTTAAAGTCTGCTGAGGAATGTCCTCTCTGCAACGTCATTCTGCACAATGTTTGCACTTTTATTTCCGACTTTCACAAACTTGAACAAAATCCGCTTTCGCGGTATTACACAGTTGAGCGTCAAGGCCGCGGATTACCGGCAGAGTGGAGCTTGAAATTGATGCAACGACCCGATGGAGAAGAGGGGTTTTCAGTATTTGCAATCAGTAATAGGCAATGGATGTTGTACATGGTTGCTGCGTTTGGATTCTGCGCTGAACCCGGTGAGTTAGTGGGCGTTGAATGCTTGATTTTGAGCTACTGGGGAAATCCAACACTGACAACGAAAAGCGACCCCTGCTGCTGTCGCCATTCGTGGACTCAGAGTCTATCCTGATGTTGGATCTGGAATACCGTTGAACCAGGCTCGCCGTTGGATTTCGGATTGTGTGACCGATCACGAATGCTGTAAGCCCTCGCAGGGACCCCTCCCCTCCCGCCTATTGGATCTCAGCGCGCTGAACAAGAATGACGACATTCGCTTGTGGGAGACAAAAGGAGCTGCGCATAGGCCGTACGTTGCTCTGAGCCATTGTTGGGGAAAAGGCAGTACCGGTCACGTAAAGACAACTCACGCGACACTGCCGGATTACCTGCGCAACATCGCTGTTGAACGTCTCCCGAAGACGTTTCAAGATGCAATTAAGATCACACGCGATCTTGGCTATGGTTTTCTCTGGATTGACTCTCTTTGCATTTGCCAAGATGACATGGATGAATGGGCTACAGAATCCGCTGCCATGACGAATGTGTATGCTGGGGCCCATGTGGTGATAGCTGCCGACAGCTCGCCCGGGTCTACACATGGCTTTTTTCTCAGGCCTGAGCGCAAGTATATCCCCGTGAACTTGACAATAGCTGTCGAGAGTTTGAAACCTGGGATAGAAACTGATGACTCAAGGCCAATCGTCTCTGCCCTGGCTTTTGAAGCAAAGATGACACACGTTTTGACCAATCGTCGCTGGCTTGAATTCGAAGCCGAGCCATTGGCAAACAGAGCTTGGGGATTGCAAGAACGACTTTTGCCTCATAGATTACTTCACTTCGGAACGGATCAGTTATTTTTCGAGTGTAATAGTCATTTTTTGTCAGAAGACGGGATTAAGATTGCTGGTCGATGGAACGCTTTGTATCCAGGCAACGAGCCGAACTTTCTCAACATTGCTCGGATGTCTAGATTCAGCCAGACTCACAGGCTATGGTACTTGATTCTGGAAGAGTTCACCTCGAGAGACCTCACGATCGAACGCGACCGATTCCCCTCCATTGCAGGGCTGGCAAAGGCAATCAAGGAAAGGCTGGATGGAAATGAGAACGCAACCCAAGCACCAGAAGATGCCTTGGACGTCAAATATATTGCAGGGCTTTGGAGTGACAGCCTCGTGGAAGGTCTGGGTTGGAGCAGTTTCGGGAGGCGTCATAAAGGTATCACCTTTCCGGACGAGTTATCTCTGGCAGGTGGGAAAGGCTATATTGCGCCAACGTGGAGTTGGGCGTCCTTCACCGGCCCATCTAGTCATGGGACTACGATGGAGGGCTGGAGCGATGTGGCCATTGTTGTGGATTGGTGGGTCTTGCCCAAGGATAACCAAAGCCCATACGGCGAGGTGGTGGATGGGGAGATCAAATTACGAGCACCAATACTGAAGTTGACCGCGAGCGAACTACCAGAAGACGACCAAGAAAGGCTACCCGGGGATTGGCAACGAAATATCAGATTATGCACGCCCCGAGGACACCCATTTGGATCCTCTTCGAGATTTGATGGCGTCCAAGGCCAAACTGCAGAGATGAGGACTTGGGTAAATGAAAAAGAATTGTTTGCGCTTGTGTTATCGAAGAAAGACGAGGAGACAACCACCCAAAACCAAGGTAAAGCTATGTATGAGGCACTCATCATTACACCTACCGTACCCAAGGGCGATGCACTGGCTACCGACAGGAAATTCCGACGAGTCGGGTCCCTTCTCATTGATTCCAACACATTGCGCGAAGACGAACAAGTAACTACAGATATTGATGGCTTTGTAGAAATTGCATTGGTGTAGTCATGCGAGGGCATGCCTGATATATATAATTTAGAGGGCATCCCTCATTGGAAATCGATTGCATGTAAGGCACAGGATGGTCCAGCAGGTTAAATCATGGATACTTTTAAAATACGACGTTGAAATCTGAAATTTCTTTCCTCAAGGCTATCTCTAATTGTAGGATTAGCTCACTGCAGCATGTTACTTTCGGAGGCTGTTCAAAGGACCTGGTCCCTAAACGAGAATGTCAGAAATATCAAGACATTCCCAGGACTATTTCTGCAATCTTCAAAATGAAATCTTGGGTTGACAGAAGCAAAAGCCCCTTCCAATCAGTCCATGTCCTCTCCTTGCCAGCTGCGTCAGTCCACATCTGAAAATCAATTGCGCTAGAATATTGCTCCATAAACCGGGAGACGCTTTGATCACCAGCCTCAGGCATCGTGTGTTCGACAACCAAGATGCGAGCACTCGGCTTCAGAGCTGGGATGAGGCTGCGGAGGAGCTTCGATGCCAATGCGTCGGACCAGTCGTGCAGGATGAAACGCATCAGAGCAATATCGAAATTGATGGATGGCCATGGATGGAAGAAGTCATGCGCGAGAAAAGACAGTTGATCGCCGGCCGCTCCAGCCGCCGCCTTGGTTGCATTGAATGAAGTCTCAATAAAGGGTAGGTCGTTGACTATGAAATTGATTTGAGGGTGCTTTTCAACAATCCTTAGGGATAAGTGGCCTTTCGATCCGCCAACCTATTACATCACCTTTGATTAGCACCTCAAACTTCTGTGCAGAGGGTTCCAGAAGCCCTCATATCCAAGACAGTTAGGCAGCTGTATTTGTCCCAGTCAAACCCGCTCAGGATGCTGTTGCCCTGTCCATCTGGGTTCTGGTGAGCGAGATAGGCCATCGCGGCTTCGAATCGGCGCATTCGCCATCCCTTCCTGGCTTCTTCCCCATCATCTATCATGAAGTTGAAGACTGAGTAATCTTGCCCCTTGTCAGGGAAGAAGTGAAGGCCTACGCCAGACTCATTCCTGTTGCCCGACTGGCGACCGTGTGACTCGAACTTTTCGACAGCCTCAGCCTGACGGAGCGCCGCCAGACCACCGAGCTCTACATTGTGGCCGAGCCAATCTGTTCCACGAGGAGTCTTGGAAATGTGTGCAGAGAAGGCCGTGTGCTCGAAGTGACCGGAACCTGGTTCCGTTTCGTGCAAAAGTCTCATGAGGTCTGCATGTCGCAGGATTCGACGCATCGCCGAGACAGCAAGATCGGATGTGGCAGCGAGTTCTTCGGTCGTTTTGGAGCCATCCAATGCGATCTTGGTCAATATATCGAATCGATATAGCATGTTGAGCGCTGAAAGGTCATGCGTCAACTGGAGAACAGATTTAGTATAGAAGATTTCTGCAGCCCGTTGGCCACACTTCCATTCATGACATACCATTGCAAATAGCACTGGGGCCACGTGCAAGGGCTTTCAGAGAATCCAGAGCGTCGATCAACCTTACGCGGGCCCCTTGACTACCAGAATCCTCTGGGTAGGCTCCTAGCCCGCCTTGCGACATGGAAGGCTGCGCTAGACCCAGGCCGTCAAGGCTCCGGGTCAATGCTTTTGCGCAGTCTTTGATTTCGTCTGCTTGTTCGATCAGTGGGTCCAGAGACATGGTTGCTAGATTTGGACGAGGTTCGGGTGTCGGCAGATGCTAAATTCATCAATCGTCGGGTAATTTGATAGTGAGGAGAACCAGCGGTGATTTGTGAGTAGCTTGAGTTGACCAGTGCACACTGTGTAAAGGTACTTGTGATCGAGATCTTTCGTTAAAGGGTAGCTCAGCCTACGAGGGATGCCACGAATGTTAAAGGTTCCATCCGCCGAGCTCAGCGATGAATCCCGGTCCTTGTCGCGGATTTCTGGCTGTGACGACCAGAAGACAACACCTGTCGTGGTCCGTCATCACGGCAACCCTACTTTATGATCCTTCTGAATCCGTACTATTTTTGGACCGAGTACTGGCTTGAGCCAGAGGAGGCTCCCAAGGGGATCGAAGCAATTAATAATCACTCTCACGATGTAGTTTCTGTAAGAGAACTTTTGCAAAATGGACGAGGATCTGCTTCTGCTGGTTAATATCATCAAGGTCGTTTTTGCTGGTTTTATGGTTGGTCTTTCTTTAGGTATCGTGACCCTTCTGGGGTAATCGTATTCTTCATGCGAAGGCTCCGCACATACAGAGAAGGATGTCGCTATCGTGATCAATCTAGCAGTAGGCTAGATTATTTCCGGATTCAACCCTCTGTTCCTGCTCCCACATGACATGTACCGAGCTAAGAAACTCTGTTAATAATGTGTGGCTAATCTTGCACCCATCATAGAGCTATTAATAAACCGCTGACGAAGTCTGTTGATGCTGACAACCAATAAGGAATATAGTCCTAGTTGGGGGCAAAAGTAAACCGGTTAGCTCCGTTTTCTCCCAAAGTTTCTTGAATGTAGCTCCCGAGTGGCTGACTTGGTTCCCCGGGCAAGTTGCCCGATCCATAAAGACACGATGGGAGATTGAAGGCCGCTCTGGTTAGATGTAAACTTTTGCGTGTTTTTTTGAATCTCCCTTCAGTATTAAATTGTATTAATTCTCATGAAGCAAGTAGCTATCGTCGGAAGCGGCCCCTGTGGCCTGGTTGCCCTCAAAGAGATGTGCAATGCTGGACATAGCGCCATAGCATTCGAACGCTCTGGGGTTCTTGGCGGGATATTTTCCACGGCAGCAGCATATCCTGACTTGTATCTGACAATTTCCAACTGGTGCATGGCATTTTCTGACTATCCAGATCCCAGAAGACTGTGCTATCCATCGGCAGAGGAGTATCTTCACTATCTCTATAGTTACGCCCGCCATTTCGACCTGGAGCGCAACATTCAGTACAATTCTGAGGTCACTAGTGCGCGGCTCGATAATGATGGGAAATGGCAACTTGAGTTCTGTCGCGGACACCCAGGTGCTCAAAGCATACATCGCATCGTCGTCGACGCGCTCGTGGTATCGACTGGAGCACATCATGTACCGAACGACCGACCTCGCGAGCTTGCGGGATTTAGCGGGCCCGTGCTGCACTCTAACGAATATGGGGAACAATTCAAGCGCAAAGTGGTGGAGCAACAGCTCCGCGTGCTGGTCGTGGGGGGTGGTGAATCTGCTGCGGACATATCGGCCGAGCTGACGGAGCTATCGCCCAGATTGACAGTTTGGTTGCGAAGACCTCACTGTTTCGGGCCACGATACCTGAATAACAAGAATGAAATGGCCCAGGTGGCTATCAATAAAACAAGAGACTTCCCGGCCAACAGCTTCCTCGAAGCTGCCACAACAAATAGATTGAGCGCGGCGCAGAATGTCTACCTGTATGGGTTTTGGCGCAGGGTTCTCTGGAACTTTCCCATTTTGAATCGCGCACTCAACCGCATGTGCCTGGAAAGCACCAAGGCTGCCTTCTTTCTCAATGACCAGGCGACCTTTGTCACAAAGAACCAGCGCCTTTGCGAAGCGGTTGGCGAGGGCAAAGCACACGTCATTGTCAGCCCGACCATGTCATCCCATGGATTGAGATGTCAGTTTCGAGACGGCCAGGAATGTGAATTTGACGCTGTGGTGCTTTGTCATGGCTATCGCATCGTGTTTCCATGGCTGAAGATTGATCATCTTGACCCGAATCCACGCAATTGGTTCCTCCACGCATTCCCTGCCGGCTTGGGACACTGCCTATCCTTCGTCGGCTACGCGCGACCGCACCAAGGTGGCATCCCTCCGATGGCAGAGATGCAGGCTCGCTATGCTGCCCAGATCTTCAACGGGGACAAGGCATTGCCGTCCAACTATGCCACCTTGGCACAGTACGATGCCTTGGCTGAGCGCAGCTACTACCACATCAGTCCCGAATTGAATACCCTAGTCGACTATGCTGCCTTCTTAGAGAATGTAGGCCGGCGTGTGGGATGCGAACCGCGTTTGCCTCTGCATTGCGTTTTGCTGTTCAACCTCCACATGGTCGCTGTTGCTCTCATCTTGGCATCCTGGCTCGGGCTGGCCAATTATGCAGTACACGCTTTCTCGTTATGGGCAACAACACTCGGCGCATTTATTCTGGTAGATGACGGGCTGATGATCAAGTGGTGGTTGTATCCACAGTGGCCCGTTTGGTATCGTCAGCGCGGCCCCGGCGCCAAGCCAGGCCTCCTGTCGGCTCAGCTTCGTCGCGTGCCGCTTTGGCGATCCACGGCCATCACTCCCGGCTTTGTGCTGCTTATCTCGTGGGGCGTTCCTACCTTTTATCTACAGCGTCTTATCGCGCCCATTTTGATGATTCCTCACTTCTTTTTGAATGCGACAGGGGTTCGCTTTCGAGAGGCTTGGGGTGGGCTGCTCCGCCCGAAAATTGTGGTCTTGCACAGTGGTATTTGGCGCCTGTCTGATTTGTTTCTGCCGTGAAATCTTTATGAATGATTTTTATTTTGATCGGCAAATAAATTCTGATGGTTTTTATTGTTATATGAATATGTCACGGTGGCATAACTTGAGCTCGCTAAATGAAGCAAATTTTGACGATGATGCATCAATTGGGTATAGGCTCTAGTGACTGCTGTGCATTTCCATTCTTTACTACCACTTTTGCATTTAAAAAAGATTGAACTGTTTCTTAGCATCATCATATTTTAGCCCGCACGCGGCGCCTTCTAAATGCCATCGCAGTATCAGACCCGATCGAGCAGAAGCTCATATTCGTAGCTCGAAAATAAAAATGGAGCTACTCCCTTCAGATCATTCTCGTAGAGCGGCATGCTCGCGTAATACTAATAATGAGGTTAATTCTAGTCCTCATGCCTGGTACGAAATCAACTTACTTCGAACGTCCCATTGGAACTCAAGCTTCCAGTTTGCACGGTCCACTGCCAGTCCAACGATCCATCCTCGGACTTGGGCTGTGCAAATGTATCTATCAACAATTCATAACCATCGAGTGCAGAGTTGAGATATTTGCTTCCTTTAATGTAGCCCTTTCGGATCGCTTTGAGAAGGCCGTATACAAACATGGACGATCCAGAGCTCTCAATGTAGTTCCCCGAGACGCCCTTCAATTCCGGGTCCATGATCAGCCACCAGCCCTTTGTGGCCTTATCTTGCGCCGCCACAATAGCATCCGAGAGGGATTGGAGATAGTTGAGAAGCCGCCTTCTTCCATCATGATGCTCAGGGAAATAATCCAGAGTATCGACAAGAGCCATGATGTACCAACCGACGGCGCGCCCCCAAACATGCGGCGCAGCGCCAGTATCTGGGTTAGCCCACACCTGCTTCTTGCTCGCATCAAACCCATGCACAGGGAGGCCATTGGTACGGCTATCGGAGGTCGTGACAGAATCGATTATGTCAAACTGCAATGCGATGTCGTCCCAAGCTGTGGTATTATCTGGATCAAACTCATACGTCCAGCGCGCATAAAAGACATCAAGCATGTAGATGCCGTCCAGCCACATCTGGTCGATGTAACCTGGGTACCGATGGTAGAAGCCTCCTTGAGGATTGCGCCCCGTTCGATCAATTTGGTTTCGCATATTCTGCGCGGCCCTTTGATAAATCTCATCGCCGGTAGCATTGAACATGTCCAGAAAAGTGTGTCCAATCCGAATGTCATCTATGGAGTTGCTCTGATTGTAAAAAAGCACATGATCACCGTCATGTTCAGGATACAGGAGTATGTCGGCTCCATACTTGACAAAGTCAAAGTACTTTTGGTGACCCGTCCTCTCGTAAGCCTTTAGCACTCCAGAATAGAAGGCCGACACTGTGTATGCCAAGGTCGGCTCAACACCATGCTTGATTTGAGAATCTGCCATCCATGTCAAGTATCGGGGTTTGTCCTTGAACTTTTCAGGAATAATCCTAGTGGCTGGGGGAATGGCAAACCATCCATTTGGAAGCGTGGTTCTAGCAGCGAGTGCTGTGCTAAATACCGAGATAAAACTAAGAGTGGAAAACCTCATGTTAATCACGATTATGGATTCTTCTAGTAGATTGAAATCCGAACAAAATTGGCGTCACTAGCTGCTTATTATTGTGGAATCGGATTTTATTGCATTGCCCATCTTCAATGCTTTTCCCGGAGGGGCCCAGCGGCACATCGCCATATTATCAGTACCGGCTGTCGGATCATGACTACCGAGGAATGTAACCATACATCGGTTTTCCGACACATCTCTTGGCATAGAGATGATGTTCAAATCAGAATCTAAATTTCTTGCCAATTTAGACTTGAATCATCCCACAACTGCAGTATCTAAACACGCTAGAGTGGAACGTGACCGAAGCGAACTGATTGAGGCCCACCGCTCTGTTCATGCTTGATGGTGGGAAAATATGCAATGAGATTGTGATCATACATGCACGCTTTTCCGACTGCACTTTTCCGACTCGCCCTATTCCATTGAAAGACGCTGCTAGACCCATAGAAGTTGTTACCATTCCCTCCTTCAGCTCGTCTCAATGGTATTGTGCATTAAGCTTATATTTTCCCTGGCCGAGTCGTGCGGGGATAGCACCCGGGCACTTAAATGGAAGTGATCTGCAACGCCGGGAAAATCATGGATGCGGGGTACCGACAGAATAAAAATCCACGAATGGGACGGGATAATGGCCTTTGGTAAGGCCAATTTTTGTTATTCAGTGCTGTTCACCCGCAAGAAATATTCCTCAATGGCTTACTATATGGCCTTGGTTGCTTGGCCTCAGATGCCGAGACCGGTGGGAATTGGGCGACAGCCTCTTAACGGACGCCGAAGACGGCTGAACACACCTCTGTGCTCACCAACCCCAAACGCGTAGTCACCAGTCTGAGTGCTATCAGCAGAGGGAACCATTCCAGCCCCCAATATCATCAGCATGGGCAGCCACAATGTACACCAAGCCGTAGAGTTTTATCGTCTTAAACAGCGCAGTATGAAAGCCGAACGACTGGTTCTTCATAGTCACCGACAGGCTGCAGGAGGCCACTGACCTAGATTGTACTAGGGTTCTAGATCCCTTGAGGTAGACGGTTTATTGCTTGTTTTCATTTTGGTAACTGGTGAGAGGAGACAGGTGATTTATTGTTCACATTTTCGTTAGTTCTGGCTTTGTTTCAGTCTCCTATTATGTCCATCTCCAGAGATGGATTGGCCCCATTCCTAGATGACACCGTCAATAGCAATTGATGTACACCCAATATTTACTCTTGTTCACCTCCAGACGTCTTTCACGGCCTACCTCAGGTGAAATTAGCGGCGAAGAACTAACCTATTCCATTCAGCACGGACATGTAGTCGCGTTATGGGCGAGAAGCTCATTTGGCTGGCTGTTTGTCCGTCTGTACGCTGGCTTGCTCCCTGCATGTGGAACGCGTGAAGAGTCGAATCCGTCTTTACCAGGCAAACCAAGACTTTCTCTCTCGAATGTAGTTCCTCTATTCCACAATACCTCAGCTGTCCGCGTAAGCATGGGTAAAAGTGGTTCTGTATTCACCACCACATCTATGCGGCGTCCCCGTTGGAAATAAGCAAAACCTGGTCATCCATACATATTATTACTGGGAAAAAGAAATTATAAAAAAAAAGCAAATTTGGTAGTGGCGTCCAAACGATCGCCCAATAGTTCAATCACCCATGTTTTCCGGGCTAGCAAAAGCCTCAGGTCAGCCAATGGCAAGCAGAGCAGGCGACTTAGCGCTTCACGCTAACCCCAGATGACGCAGCCTCAGGAGTGGTAAAGAAAGCTCTTTATCCCCCTATTTTGAGTCTTCAAACTTGGCATCGACAGCGTCACGGCGACGGATCAATGAAGAATGACTGTTTTTAGTCAGGATAACTACAACCAATGGCTCTGTGGTAGTGGGAAAGATGCGCATGGCAGCTCCAGTAGGGTTGTGAAGCTTCTTGGTCTGGCGGCTTTCGCTGCATGTCTCGGTGGCTATTTCCTATTCACAACAGAAGGTCTAGGGGTTCCGACTTTCGCAAAAGTCCAGCTATCACCGTCGTTCACATCGTACCCTTACGTTGAGGTTGTTTATCCACAAGAAGGTACACCGGAACACGGCATTCTTTGGCCTTACCGCAATTTCAAGAGCTCGCCATTTCACCCTCCATACTTCAACATCACCGGAAATGGAGGCCAATTATCAGAAGGTTATCTGTTCATGACCCCAAAATCACGCACTGGAAATGGGTCCGCACAAAACTTCCCCGTCATCATGGGGCAAGACAATGAGATGATCTACTGTCTGGACAAGCCTGCCAACGGCAACAACTTTCGCGTTCAAAGTGTCAACGGCACACCCCACCTAACTGTTTGGCAAGGTCATAGTATCAAGGGCCATGGATACGGCGACGTTTTGATTCTGGATTCCGATTACGAAGAATATTGGCTGAAATTACAAGCGCCCGTTTGGACGATTGAGCCAAAATACGATGGACCAATCGACTTTCATGAACAGGTCGTCACCGATAAGGGAACCGTCTTGGTCGTTTCTTACAACACTAGTCGACATGATCTCTCTGAGCTCGGTGGACAAAAGGACGGTTGGCTCGCAAACAGCTTGATATACGAGATCGATTTGCAAACCAAAGAGGTCCTGTTCAGCTGGAGTGCTCTCGACCACTTCAAAGTCACCGACACCCGGCTTTCAATGAACTCTACCATGGGCGCAGGCCAGCAACCACTCCGCGCTTTCGACTTTTTTCACCTAAACTCAATCCAGCCCATTGGCGATGATGCATTGCTTATCAGCTCTCGGCATTTCTGGGCTATCTATTTGATCTCTCGAAAAACCGGCGAAGTCCTTTGGGAGCTCAACGGCAGCGGCGAGGGCGGCGACTTTGGCAACTTGCCGGCAGAGGGGCAATTCAGGTGGCAACACCACGCGCAAGCCCACAATATTACCGATAAGGGATTCACCCTGAGCATGTTCGACAACCACAACATGGAGGAGGACACCAACGAGACTTCGACCCGCGGTCTGGTACTGTCAGTTTCGCTTCCACCGGATTCCTCGAAGCCACCACCTGTGCTGCGGAATTTACAACCCGACGACGGGCTATTTGTGAACAGCCAGGGCAGCTATTTGGTCGATTTAAGCAACCACAATCAGCTACTAGGTCTTGGGCCAATCCCAATGGTCCAAGAATTCGGCCCGACTGGCTACGACGATCTACGATGGGAAGGCCGCTTCGGATATGACGACAGATCCCAGAGCTATCGGGTTTTCAAGGACAAGTGGCGAGCTACGCCGACGAAATGGCAACCGTCGCTGGTGTTTGAGAAGAATGCCACCAGCCTCACGGGATATGTGAGCTGGAATGGGGCAACGGATGTCGAGTATTGGAATATATACGAGGTTCGGCCAGACTATACGTTGGATTACTTGGGAGAGGCTATGGCTCGCGGTTTCGAGACTGCGATTGAGATCCCGCGCAATCTTAGTTATGCCGAGTGCATCGTGGCCGCAGCTGTGCAGGATGGTGTGGAAGTGGCCAAGTCAAATACAGCATGCCAGAAAATAGCGGCATGATAGAGCAATTACTCTCTTTTGTTCACTGATAAAAATAAAAGTTTTAATAATGTTACCCCGGTTGGTATTTGTCGCTCTGTGATTGGCTTCCACCTACCAAACAACGGATTTGGCGTGCGCATATTTGCAGACTGCATTTCAAACATGATCGCGGCTATGTTCTTCATAAATAAGGCAGCGTTTTCTGACTAAACCCTAGCCGAGGGGGCTACTGGTCGTCTGCGCTGCATGGGTGCCTCGTTTTGGTGTTTCTCCAAGCTGTCAATAATGTGGCTCGCCCTCAGGTTCCACACCTTCGACTAAACCCTTTATGACGAGAGCTTTACACATCCGTCAGAAGTGCCTCGAAAATATCAGATATCGACCATTCGTCTGCCAAAACATGAATCGCATGCAAAGCCTTCATGCTCCAGCCACCCCAGGTCAGTTTCATATTCTCCAATGCGTCAACGCAGCTCTGGAGTCCTCGGATAGCCTGCTGCCGATGGGCGCTATTTTCTGGTTTTATGTCCACCAGATGGATGATGGCGGCAGTGAATGCGATGTGAACTGTAACAATGGTTGTAAAGCGCTGTACGCAAAAGTTCGTTAGCTTTCAATTAAATTGGTACAGGAAGCTTCAGATCCCAATCCCATACCCAGCTGTATTTTTGCTTGTATATTTGGAGCAGCTTTGCTACCTCTGCAGCTGAATCTCGACACATTTTCATATGAGGGTTTTCTTGAAGCTCTGATGAGCCGCTGTCCGAGGTACTCAAAGCCTTTTGCACAAGTGGCCGATGCAGAAGGATTAGATTAACATGGTATTGCATACTACAGTGCACCGTTAGCCCCCGGGGTTCAGCAGTGATGTTTTTACATACTGCAGGTGGTACACATGTGCTGGTACAGACGCTCGTACGGTTGATGGTAGTCGCATGTGGCTGGGCAAATCAACATAATATGCACGCAGCTCGACATCCGCCTTGGCAATGATGTCTTCAATATTATTTTTTGATAAGCCACTGTTAGGCGCGTATCTGTCCCGTGTCAATACCAACAAACAAAAACGGCGATAGGTTGAAAAACATTTGATCCATCGCTTCCGATGCAATTGACAAAGCTTCTGCTGTGGAGTGCGCCGTGGATACTGTGCGACTTTGCATGGTGGAAGAGCCATCTCCGCTGAGTGAAGGAGGAACCCACGGCTCGAATTCGACGTCAAGGTCCAGACTGAGTTTTTGACAAGTGTACTGAGATTTCCTTGTACACCCAGGTCTACCTAGCACAATAGAGAAGACTCTGAAATATCTTATTAGCCATTCATCGCTGCCAAGGGTAATGCGTCCTCACTTGTCCAGGTTATGGCATCCCCACCATGTCACCTTTCGCGCCTCGGCATCAGTCTCGCTAAGTAGCCCAGACGCTACCCACTGATCACAGTCGATGTTGAGGCCTAGATTATATGCCATTCGTGCGGCATTGCCTATGAGAAGTCAGCGAAACACTTTAACACAAGAGGCGAACATCAAACGTATTACCGCAATACAACCAGCCCAGCGCTTCTTGGTTATCTGACAATGCTCGGATGGCCATTAACGCCACGGCTTGCACTGTTGCCACCGTAGGTGCCTGGCTTTCATACAAAAGCAACACCTTTGCCTGTTCGAAAAAGGCAGATCCCGCCGTGGTCGGGTCATCTGGGATCGACCGCAATTCCTGACGATCCGAATATCGCGATGCAAGGGCAAATATGGCCGACAGCAGCAACGGCGTACAGTACTTTCCGTATGTTCTACTTTGAAATGCGTCATTGAAGGCTCCTTTGTGGACAATATAGCTCCACGGATTTTGCCATGTCCAATAGAGTTCGAGCAAATGCTCCTGAAGCTCCCTGGACAAGGGTACGTTTTTCCCCAGGCATTCGACGGCAGCCAGTCCCTGCTGTTGCATGCAGACAGACGACTCCATGGTTGCATAACCTAGATTGGTGTTTAGTAGGTGGAAGTTGCTTTGCGATCCGAAATAATGCAGCTGTCCGTCGTCACAAATGTTGAGGCGACCCAGCAACCCTGTGACGGAAGAGAGCATCTCTCGGTCATCGGGCATTTTTGGGTCACTGAAGTGCATGGGAGCCGTTTCTTCCTCACCGACACCGGGTGTCTGTGCTCCAACATGTGAAGCATTTTGGGCCCTGAGCTGCTCTTCTAGGCAGCGGATGCGTGCTTCGAGAGAGTGGACATAGGCCTTGCTCGGCGGTCTGCGGCTTGGTCAATTTGGACAATACGACACAAAAGTCGCAATATTTGCACGAACTTGCGTTTGTTATCAGCGAAATTGTATTCACACGTCACTTGCCGATTCGCACAAGTGCTGCAAGTAGGAACTGCTCCATCACACTGTCTGCGTGGTTATTCAGGCGCTCTTGGTGGTAGATTTGATTGGACCATGACGCACGCGTATCCGCTTTTTGCGACAGGGTAAGCAAGCCACAGAGACTCGCTGCCTGGACTTTGGCTCGCCGGGGGCGGAACTGTCTGGAAGGGGTTGTAGCGCCGACATGGGACCGGTGATGATGCTATGACGGGAGTCTGGGCAGTGTTGGAGGGCGTTATCACGGGTCGAGAGGGGAAGATTCGTCACACAACCCTGTGGCTTATGAGGGTGTAAGCAGCGTCCATTGTAGGCGGGCCCGGAAAGGCATTACCCAGAGTGGATCCTACATTGAGCCATATCGCGGCACGTCTAGCCGCTGCAGGGTAAGCAGTAGCCGGTGTTAGGTATGGTCTTATCACAAATGATTTCTGTTGAACAAGCCAAACGGGATGGTCACAAACATTAAGTATATAAACGTCGACAAGACATCTGCCAGTTTCTTTCATCTAACCTGACACACCTGGACATCATTCACTCATACAAAATGCCCACTCAGCAAGTCTTTCGTCTGCCCCAGCGCACTTCCATCCAGGACCTCACTGTCCAGACAGAGCCTGTGCCTGAGCCCGCTCCCCATGAGGTCTTGATTCGAATCCGTAACGTCGCCCTCAACTTCCGTGACTTTGCCGTCGCGACTGGAAAATACCCATTCCCAGTCAAAGATAACGTTGTTCCCGGCTCTGACTTGGCCGGCGAAGTTGTCACTGCCGGCAGCAAGGTGGAAGGATTCACCGAGGGAGACAAGGTCATTGCGTCTTTCGATCCGAACACGCTATACGGTGCCATGAAGGACTGGGACCACAGTTTGGGTGGTCAGTACGATGGTGTTCTCCGAGAGTACATTGCGCTCCCTAGCTCGGCCCTCGTCAAGATTTCTGCCGAGTCAAAGCTTTCGTTTGCGCAATTGTCTGCCCTGGTTTGCACTGGCACAACTGTCTGGAATTCCTTGTATGGAAATCTACCTTTGAAGCCAGGTCAAACCGTTCTGTTCCTTGGTAAGTTGGATCCGAGAGTTTAAGGCCGGCAGCGCACTAATCCACGCTCAGGTACTGGAGGCGTATCAATCACCGGTCTGATCGTCGCCAAGGCAGCAGGAGCCAAGACCATCATCACATCGTCCTCGGATGCGAAGCTAAAATATGTCCAGGAGACATATGGTGCTGAGCATGTCATCAACTACAAGACCCACCCCGAATGGTCCAAGGAAGTTCTGAGGATCACCAACGGCCAGGGAGCTGATTACATTCTTGAGAACGGAGGTGCTGGTACCATCTCTGAGAGTATTAACTCGGTGGCCTACGGTGGCTCCATTGCCGTTATCGGCTTCCTCGCTGGATGCCCTCAAGACAAGATGCCCGATGTCGCTGTTCTTGCACTCTCTAAGGGTGCCGTGGTTCGTGGCATCATGGTCGGGTCCAAACAACACCTCGAGGAGGTTACTCGCTTCGTCGTGTCAAAGAACCTGGCTGTTCCAGTTGAAAAAGAATTTGGATTCAGCAGGGAGGAAGTTGTGGCTGCTTTTGAGTATATGGTTAGCGGCCAGCACGTTGGCAAGATCTGCATCTCTGTCAAATAAGCTAACAGAGGATTTATGGGTCGGAAAACAAGACGAGAATTCAGGGGAGGGATGTTTCGACTCACTGATCACATAGGAAATAGGATCTATATACATTCAAATAAAAAAATGTTGGATCTATATCTTTGGTTCAATTTGGAAAAGTTTGATGAAGTATTGGAAGCAACTCGACGTCTCTCAAGATCACAATAGTGCCATTAGCGATATAGCTCAACCCCTCAAATCCATTTCGGGATCAACATTCCCAAGTTGGTATATAACCGCCTCCAATTTTGCCAAAACATGTGTTGGTTGCAATGTCGAATCAAAAACCCTGTAGTCGATACGCCAAGCCATTTCCCCGCTCTCAATCAGCTCATTTCAGTCACCGCAACAAAATCCGCGTAACCAACATGGCTCGCGTAGCGGCTTATGAGCTGTATTTGGCAATTTTCATACATATCCTTGATCTTACTGGCTAGAACTAACTAATTTTCGCTGATAACCATGGTAATCCTTGTACAATGTTCTTTACTTAAAGACGCGTTTTCCTCGTGGCATGAGCGACATGGACCGGTACCGGATGGAACGCTGAAAGCCAACCATAAAGCTCAACTTGACTCAACCTAAGCTCAGTCATTATGTCTGATCGAGAGGAAAATGATCGAAAGAGCCCCTCCAGTGGAAATTCAAGTCCTCGGCCTGGGACAAACTCACCTCATAGCGAGCCCGCACTTGAAGTTGATGTATGGACAATCTGAGTTGTGGATGAAGGGTCAATAAACCGCTTACTCAAGAGACATACTGACAGAATCGATAGTCGGCGGAAATCGACGATGGAGACTCCGCAATTGACACTGTTAGTGCTTGTATCCATGTACCTGTACCATGACCCCAGCTCAAAGTTCGTCGTCAAGGCCTCTGTTGGCAGCAGCACCACATCTATAGCCTCCGGCATCACTAAATATCGCCTGGAAAACGGTCGGACATACCATGCATATAAGGAAGGATGTAAGGCGACATTCTGGTGGTGCTAATGGGTGAAATTGGTGGCTAATTCATCTCAGCCTACCTCTTGCCGAATGATGAAACGGAAAATGACCGACTGGGTGAGATACAAAACAACCAAAAGCAGGAGATATATGACAGTCTTTAGATCTACAGCATCATATTTGTTTTCTGACATTTAACAATCGACTTTTCACATGTCCCGCCGGAGCAGATAGGCCCATGAAACAAATTCTCGACGCTGGTTGTGGGACTGGGGCCTGGGCAATGGACATGGGTAAGCAAATATTTATCAATGCTAAGAAATCGAATCTAACAATGAAATTAGCGGATGAGCACCCAGAGGCAGAGGTTTGTTGTAGAAGCGAACAACAGACTCGCAGGACCTTTGTGAAGTTGACCCTTTCTAGGTTATTGGCATAGATTTAAGCCCCATTCAACCATCGATGCAAGTATCTTTAGATAACGATGACCATATCCTGATATCATACGATGCGCATTTCTAACAACTTGCAGTGTCCCGCCAAATGCAACATTTCTAGTCGATGATTTGGAAGCGGACTGGACTTACTCGCAGCCATTTGACTTTATTTATCTTCGCTTCCTAGTGGGTTCCATCTCTAACTGGGAACGTCTTCTTCGACAATCATTCGAGCACCTTTCTCCTGAAGGATGGATTGAAACAGTGGATGCAGTCTATCCGCTTGTTTGCGACGATAACACAGTCAAAGACGATCACGCTGTCTACAAGTGGGGTAATCTCATGAGAGAATCAACAGCAAAGATCCATTCGGAGCGAAGCTTGGATAAATGCAAAGAGTTGAAGCAACAGATGAGGGATCGCGGTTTTTATCAACGTCACGGAAACGTGGTACAAGTGGCCATTGAACAGCTGGCCAAAGGATCCCAAATTCAAGGAACTCGGCGCCTGGGTCATGGAAAACGTTCTGAGCGGGCTCTCAGGTCTGAGCCTGGCCTTGTTCACCCGTGTTCTAGGCTGGACGCGTGAAGAGGTTGAGGTTTTCCTCATGGCTGTTCGAAGCGATATTAGGAACAAGAACATCCATGGCTACTGGAGAATGCAAGTACTGCCCCATTGTGATGAAAGATTCACTCGCTAACACGAAATCTAGCTTGGTTGTTTCAGGGCAAAAACCAGAGTCAGACTGAAAAGAGTTTGACTACACGTTGTGAGATGGTAATTTGCCTCGTCGCAGAAAGTCGGGTCTTGGTAAACAAGTATTGATTTCTCAGTGCAGACTATGCTCTTTTACAAGCGCAACGTTTAAAACGAATATGGATATTTATATTTCTTATAGTAATCTTTCCAAACATGAACTAGATGGTTTTTCTGCGTGAACAAGACAGGCTCAGGGCATGATGACAATTTCACCCGGCTCCCTGTGCTCAGAAGCGCTCTCGAGAGCCGCTTGTCCCTGCTCAAGGCTGAATGCCCTGACCGGGCCCATACCAGCCCTTTCTCCAAGGGGAAGAGATCCAGATTCTACCATCCTAATCAGCATCCTGGTCTGGTCTGGCGTACACATCCATGTTCCTTTGACAGTCAAGCTGTTCAGCAGGATGTCCATGTAACCAAAAGAAATGCCAGACGAGACAGCCCCTGAAAGACTGACTCGCGCGCCTTGTTTCAAGGCACCCAGAGAACTTCGAATATGCGTCGAATCATGTGCCGCTGCTGGAGACATGTCCCAAAGCGCATCGGCTCCGGCGGGGGCTGCGGCGCGCAGTGCGGATGTATCCTTTTCAATGTCTCCGGTCAGCTTTACTGTTGTCAATCGAGGGCTGATGGACTCCAGCTGTGAGAGAATGGCGCCATTCCTTCCAATCGCTAGGACTCTTGCCCCCAAAGCTAGAGTGACGTGCGCCGCGGCACTGCCATAGCGACCTGTGGCGGGTGCAATGATGACAGTATCCCCTGCTTTCACGTCGATATCTGCCAGCCCGCCAAACGGGATGAGCATGCTGAACATGTGTGTCAGGTCTTCCAGGCTGTAGCCAAGCCCACCAGTGTCCGGAGCTCCAAGGAGTCGCTGTTCATTGAGAGCGTGGCAATTTTCCAAGGGCAGCCTGGCATACTCAGCAAAAGTCGAGTTCCGCCACTCGAAACAAAGCCGGCGGCTCTCCTCGCTGAATCCTTGCAGGAAGCCGTTTATGCACTTGGCAGACGGGCTGTCTCGAGCGCGGATGTAAGGGTCGATGAAGACGAGCTGCCCCGGCTTCAAGCCTACCCCGTCCGACCCAACCTCAACAACTCTGCCAATGGATATGAAGCCAGGCACAAACGGTATAGGCAATTCATGCGAGCTGTTGATATCCATGAAAGCGCCAAGAGCGTTTGATCGGACAGAAGCTACGAGGATACGAACCACGGCGCTCCCTGGCCCGGCGTGTGGCGTTGGTAGCACCCGAACGGTCAGAGGCTGGCCCCTTTCTGCCAAAAATAGGGCTCGGTGTTCAGAGGGTAGAGATGAAGACATGGTGGTATGGATATTGGCGCAAGCCATTCAATGCCTAGGCGAGAATCAAGAGGATAAAGGTGCATCAGGTGTCGAACTGGGGCATTTGAGATGAGACGAGGTGAGTTCTCTTCTTTTATACGACGCACGAGCGATTCAATCGAAGCTCGGTGGAATATTGCCATATTTAGATGAACTCAAAACGTTGGGGCCAGTGTCAATATTCACGAATCACGAGTATCTTGATGAGGGTGCGAGCTATAGGGCCGCCTGGCCGATGCGAGGTTCCGATGCGGAATTCGGACATTTTGCGTGCGGAGTTGCGGTGTTGCTTGCGGAGCCAAGAGAAATGGCAGCAGAAAATGAGCATGCACCAAAAGAATAGGCGCGCGCATATGACAAATTGGCAATGGATAATTTTACGTGTCGTAAAGAAGCGATTCGGTTTCAGCACTCAATTCGACTCGTGGCAATAGCAGGCTGCGCTTCACAGCCATGGTGTCTCCACCCAATTAACAAATTCTCACTCGAAAGATTTTCACGCTATGCACTAAAAAGAAATTATCATTGAGTATGCAGTCGAATCCTGAACAAACCTAGTGAATTCGGAAGCAACTTAACAGTCAAGGTGCATATGCTCGAGGGGAAATTCCGTTCATCAAGGCCTCAGCCAGGCCGTCATCCGCTCAGATGAAACCCCCAAGCGTCTTGTACTTGTTGTACCACACCGCAAGAGCCGCACCGAAAAGGGCACCAAATCCAAGGACAGTGCTGACGGCACTACTGAGATTCGATGCACCACTTTCGCGTTGACAAAACTCAAAGTCTGACCATGTCGGAAACATGTTCCGAAGCCAGTACTTGTACATCGGATCGGGGTAGATGAATGTGTTTTTCCGCGTGACCAGGTCCATCCACCAGCTCTGACACCCGCTGTTAAAGACGAGACCTTGGACCTTTCCATGTACCCAAGCTAGATCGCGTTTTTGAGCCTCTGGCTTGACCATGATCTAGTCCATCGGGCTGGAGCCAGCCAACACAGGGCGCAAGAGGCGACAGGAGTGGTTGATCTGACATTCGGAGTGTAAGATGACAGAGTGCTGACCCGTCGCGACATTTAGCCCGTAAAGGATGAAGAGGTTCGGAAAGCCCGCCACCACTGTGCATTTGTATGCCTCGGCGCCGCCCACCTTATCCCACGCCTCGTGCAGGTCTCTGCCACCGGTACCGGTGATATTCATGGGATACAGCCACTTTTGTGTCTCGAATCCTGTCGCGTAGATGATGAAGTCAGCTTTGTACTCGGAGCCCGCCTCAGTAATGACGTGACGCCCGTCAATCTCGGTCGCGCGCTCCTTGGCGAGATGCATGTTGGGTGCATGGAGACACTTGAGCTGGATGGCCAGGCCAAGTCCAGAGACGCCGCATCCGATTATGATGCCTTCTTTTGACTCCCTGATAGCCATGGTGAGGCAAATTCAGAGTAATGCGACAAAAGTAATGGTCTTTACTCGACTGCAAGTAGAATGCTACGATGGAATAGGGTAGGTAATCCATATTCACAACGAGATGCTGGGAGAGAAACAGGGTGCGCTTGCGCTTACACTTTCCACTGGTCTTAGCGGCTCATGGACTTTATTGGCGACCAATTAGGAATAGTGCCAAGATATAGCGCATTGCTACCGCTTACAGTTGCCATGTTTCACTGGCTTCATCTGCACTTCGTTCGACACATGACAATCGCGCGTGCGCTTCCACTTTCGCACGCCATAAAACCTCCCTGGAATCCACATGGCAGATCACCCGCAGCAAAGGAATATGCCCGCCTCTGAATCGACGCCACGTAGTGCGGCCAAGGCACAAGCTGCCAAGACAAGAACTCGGTCGGGTTGGTGAGTAATTTCACAGCCACACGCACCTGTAGGTCTAATTGATCTCAGCCTCCCTTGTTGTGGGCGACGACGTAAATGTGGGTGATGTTGCCAATTTCGATCAAGAGAATCCAGAAGTTGTAACCGCTAATATGGGCCATGACTGCTAGGCGATGAAGGCAAACCGAATTGTCAGAACTGTGTTTCATCGGGAGGCGAATGCCGTTGGGGGATCAAGGTCTCGTTTCATCCATCGCGCGCAATCTTCTTGTCGCCTGAGGCTTCGGCTACGCTCTTGGTGATAGAATCCAAGCGAGCGCTGGAAGAAACAGACCAAGTAACGACTGAGAGTAGAGGCCGCGTCCGTGACAAATGATCAACAGGGGTCTGTGTCAGTTCACTAACAACCGTTCAGATTATAGACGACACCGAGTCTATTCTGCAGAGTTTTCAAGATGCGAACCCTCGCTCATCGTCGCCGGATTCCGAAGATGAGACACTATTTTGGAGAGCAACACCTCATTAAATGACCTCTCGCACGTATCCTTTGTTGCTACCCCGAGAAGCGTTCCATCCAGGAACATTTTCCTCGCTAACACGTTCGAACCTGATGATTCCAGCCCGGCATGTCAAGCCTTGTCCCCTGCTCCACTCTCAAGTAACCAGCGCTCAGAGCTGGATGACAACTCTCCTGCGGTTAGACCACCATTCCACCTGGGACAAGGTGTCTCACGCAACACCTCCCCATTACCGATATTATTCTTGCCCGTTTCTAAACAGGAACATGGTGTGAAACTACCGATTCGGAGATGCACTTTGTGAAGAATATTCACCACATGATGAAGTCGGACGCTTTCGTGTCGGCAGCACTTGCACTGAGCTCTCGGCAACTCGATACGATAAAAGGGTACCAAAGGCAAACAACACTGGAGCTCTATCAACACACAATACAGCACCTAATTAGACAGGACCTAGGTGAGGTAGACACTTCAATCCTGGCTGCCTGTACTCTGTTATGTGTGTATGAAATGATGGCATCCAGTGTTTCAGAGTGGAGGCGACACCTCAAGGTAAGCGAACAAGATGCGCTAGCTAGATACACGACTTATGCAACCAGGGCTGTGCAAGTCTTTTGAAAAGTAGGGGTTGGGATAGCTCCTGCACAGGTACCGTGAAGACTTGCTTCTGGGCCTTTGCTCGAATAGGTAAGCATTTTTGTATATGCCGCCGTGCGTGACACTGACCCTGCAAAGATATCTGGGCTGCATTCATTATTGGAGAAACAACTCTGATTCCAACTCACTCCTGGGTTAGAGATGACTCTGTCTTATCTGTTACCGCCTCAGTAGATGTAGACAACTATTGTAACCTTGCAATATTATTCTTCGCCAACATTGTCAACTTGTTAGCGCCAAGATCAACCGTGCATTCAACCACGTCATCTGAGCATAAACAAGCAGTCCAGAAATTGTGGTACAACATGCAAGAATGGTGGGATAATAGGCTCACAGAGGTGCATCCACTATTGCGTGCGCCGTCCGGGGAATCAGGCCCATTCCCAGTGGCAATCTACATCCACTCATCTTCCAGTTGAGTCTCACATCCCGGTCGTATTATCCAAATACTGATAGCGGGTGCTCAGTTTGTGGGAACACTTTTTATCATGCTGGGTTAATCCTATTACTTCGCACAGGATTAATCCCAAACTTGGATCCCGCAGATGCACAGTTGGTAAGAAGAATTCCTTTCAAGAAATGGCAATGCGGATTATCTCAAAGCATCTCCTCTGACACGGGTGCGTGAAGCACGATCCGACCTGGCTTGCTCGGGAGATTGGTGGAATTTCCACATGGAATCTTTCGCAGTAAGCAAAGGCCATCTTGGAAGTTGCAAATACTAATTGCCGTATCAGCGCAAACTGGGTCAATCACTTACAACCACTGTACATCGCTGGCCTAACATTCACCACACCGTCCAACAACGCCACAACGGTTTTACCGCCTCACTTGGCGGATGCGCGGTCGCACCAGCAAAGTGTTGATAATCTGGACGGTTTCCGAGATGAATACGCGGCTGAGAAAATTGCCCTCCTAAAACAGCTGTCTCGTATCGAAAAAGAGACAGGGTGGAAAACGTCTGATCGATCCCGGAGCTCCGGCGGATTTGGGGTCTCTCATAGTGGTGTTCTCAATAAATTACAACATGTAAGCGAAGTCCAAACACATTTCGGTGACGAGTGGCAAATTAAAAGGGAACATCTGTTCTGATGATCATGTGGATTCTTTGTCTAAGGCACGAGGGATTGCCTTCTCCATTGCTATCATCGATGCTCTGCATTGAATTCTATTGTCAAGATTGATAGAAATAATCAACTCGGCACAGGAAGAGAAAAGCCACTGACGCCTGTACGCACACCTGGCTGTTGGAGTGGTCCACGCGGGAAAATAGAACAGCAACCATCAGCATGCCAAGACTGAGTCCGGAACAGCCCCAAAGCATTGTTTTTCGACGGCCCATTTTGTCGAGCAAGATGGACGAGACAATAGACCAAACATGAACATCGTGTTGATGCATCCGCCGAGGACTTCAGACGTGCGTGCTGAAAGACCGACATTTGAGCGAGCACGGACGGGGCGTAGTAAACGATGGGGTTGACTTCTCCTGCCTGATTCACGAACTGGATTCCCCAGGCCAAGAGAACGTGATATCCTGTTTTTGTCTGGTCATTCTTAAAGACATTCATAAAAGACTCATTGTTGGTCGAGAATTCCAGCTCAATAGCCTTTCGAATTGAGGCAATCTCTGACACCACAGAAGTCGTCAGAGGGCTCCTTCTCGTAGACGCTGCATAGGACTTGAACGGCCTCTTGCTCGCGCTCCTGGGTCAGCAGCCATCGGGGGGACTCCAGTATTCCCAAAAACGAGTAGCAGAACAACGACTGCAAAGATGACCTGAAACTCCAGCGGGAGCGCGCCAAGCAAGTGGACCGCCGACAAAGGATAGGCCAAAGTCGAACCAGTATGCAAACGTGATGTTGACGCCAACAAAGAGAACTGCTGCGGAGACGAGGCGTTCTCGTGACTTGTGGTCGCAAAGCTCAGACTGGTACCTGAATGGGTTAGCTTGGCTGCGTGGACATACATGGGTGCGTGAACTACTCACATTGGGAGTGTAGAATTCTTCATGCCCGTTCCAAACCCTGTCACAATTCTTCCAGTAACAAGATGAGAAACGTGGAATGCGGTGGCATGCAGTACCGCTCCAATCATCACAAACACCATGGCCAACCAGATCGTCTTGCGTCGGCCTAGCTTGTCCCCAATGAAAAAGGTTGACTCGATCCACACGTTAGGATGCTCTCTGCAGGGTCTTGCTACATGGCTTACTCACACACAACTCACCAGACAGCCCAAGTTGTAGCATGATACAATGATGCCGGTTTCGAAACAAATCCAGCCAGTCTTCGTTCTGCAGAATTTCTCCAAATACACCCTGGTAGTAGCAAAAGAGTACGAAGGCGATGAGGCAGCAGACACTTATGGCAAACTGGAGGGGCTTGCCTCGAAGAACAGACCGCGACATGACCAAAGGAAGAGGTAATAAACAGATTATCTCAATGTAATGAGAAACCCCGCGTCCGTATTGTATTTGATCCCATCTGAGGGCTTCTCTGATCACTTACGTATGCTACGTACGAACCCACAACTACGCGCACGCCTTCATCGTCTGGGGTGTGCGGGGTGGAGATTCTGGGGCTAATCTGGGGTAAGGCTTCATCTTGTCGTTTCTGAATAGTGAAGGTGGCCGTGGTGTTTGGGGGGGACGTGTCGAGCCAGGTTGGTGTGCACGCTAGCGCTTGCGCTTACATTAGCCACACGCGTTCGGCTCACGATGGCCTCGGCCAGTTAAAACTTCAATCGCTTCACTGATTCAAGGACTTGAAATTTGACGTATAGATTCATTCTCAGCCGCGGGTCATCTATCTGGGTTTCTTGTCACAACCATATTCCACAAAGACGACCTAATACTGCCTGACGAAAAGAAGAAAAAAAGAAAATCTCATTGTCCCCCACCGCGCCGATGCTGGCTGAAATGTGAAAGAGTAGCGCGGCATTTAGAATCGCGAGTGACTGTGTGGGTGGGCTTGCCCTTTGTTTGTTCAAGAGGGGGGTTATCGGACTGGACTGCCCACTGGACGAGTAATCGCGCCAACGCGACCATTTATTGCCCATGGATGCTTGAAAGCAAGTCAAACGCGTCCATGTTGTCCCATTTGATTTCCAAATTCGCCTGGCGCAAAATACGATCAGTCACGTATTCCTCCCTCGGGTAAGTGGCTCCTTTGACGAGCAGCGCCCACACCAAAGCGCTGTAAGGCATCCAGCACGCAAACTCGAAGTCGATGATAGTCATCGGGGTTGATGGATCTTTCGGCTCCTTCATGATGAAATTGCTGTAATGGAGGTCGCACCAGCACATCTTGAGGCCTTCGGGCATCAAATCAACCCTCTCTGGCTGGTTTCGAGGGGAAGACTGTGAAGTTGTCAGCTGCTGTGGTGCCTTTCGGGCGGGGGAAGGGGGGTTGGAATGTACCTCGATGTAGTTGTTGATATAGTCCTGGAGATCCTGCAGGGTGTCGAAGTCTCTTGGCGCAACGGCATCCTCTTTACCATCCCGTCCAAATATTTGGTTCTTGATGCGGCCTCCTCCGTAAGGGCCGGGGCTGGCGTCTGGTTCGGGAGTAAGAGAAAGAAGGAAGCAGATGAAATCTGCAATCTTGTCTCTGAACATGCTTGCTTTCTTTTTGTTTTCCTCGGACTCAATAGGTACGAACTCGGTCGAGCAAAGTCGATCGGGCTTCGTCGAGGGTCTTTCGATATATTCAAGGTCTCGCAAGACACGCTTCATGTCGGTTCCTGTGATGTACTCCATGACAATCAAGCCATATTCGAGACCATCAATCTCCGTATCAATCCAGTCGAAAACTTGAGGGATGTAGAACATCCCCTTCAGGTCATCTCTTTTCAGCAGCTCATCACGCACGTAGGCTTGCGTGTTTGCCTCGCATCGCATTTCCTCGGACATGTGAGAGTATTTTACCCAGATGGGAGTCTCAGAACCCTTGGGCGTGAATGAAAATCCGTTCAGGTCCCGCTGCCGAGATTCTTGCTCGCACTTTTGCAACTCGTCCTTTGTCGCCGCGATGACTTCGTCTCTGTCTGGAACCCGACCATAGCTCATGATCGTTGTTGGGTGAAGAGAGACGATGAATTGTGATAGTGGTAAAGAGTTATGATGGGATATTCTCCTGGTCTTCAGCCCAGCCGCTGGAAATGGTGGAGGGGTGACGGTTTGCCAATTTGAGAGAAGAGAGAACTGCTGTTTCAGTGATTTTGTACGTAAGGTAGGTCCAGTGTTGGTGCCTGAGGCACTGGACACCACCCAGACAAAGGGCTGTCAGTAGCAGAGACATCGTTAAATTCTCCTAGATTCAATGTCAGTATCATTGCTCAGTCGTCGTGTTTGTTTTGTTCTCGTGGCTGTGATGATAGGTGACGAGCAGTGTGGGCTCTCCTGCCACTGACAGACCCAGTTTTCATACATAAGGCAACAAGAAGCAAAATTCCAGGTGGCCATGTGCCAAAGCTTGGAGGAATACAAAATCTTGATGCCCAGCCTCACTCAACTCTTGAAGAACCTCGGCAAAGTGTCAGAATAGCTCAAAGCTTGGGGGCCTGACCAGGTAACATGGCTGATACTTGGCTAGCACTCCTCCAGAATTTATTAATTGCTATGTCTTTGAAGGGCACTCCAACTATTCCTGAGGATCTCTGAGCAAGGTTGGATCCTCCGATGTTCGTGCCCAGAAAAGGGTTGTTTGTAATCCTGAATACTGATCACCGCCTAGCCACTCACGCCATCGATCGAGACTCTACGAACCATATCAAAGCCCAATAGCGCCGATCCTCATCATAATTCCAACTGCCTTTGTGACAGTGACATACACTCTGATAGTCACAGTGGCCCAGCTTGAGCACAACGGCATTCCCACAATCCGCACAGCTGCCCTCAATCAACCTTGCGCCCGACTTCACAAGCAAATATCGTCAAATTCGGTTTTAGGTTGATCTGACCGTCACAAACCTCAACACCGTCTGCAACGGAAGGAATCTGAGGCCCACCGCCAAAGATGGAGGCGCGAGGGCTTCATCGAGCCTCAGGGCGACGGCTACACATAACAGATGCCCGGCGCGGCCGGCATCACACCAAGAGGCAAAGGCAGGATCAACAGGGCCGCGGAAGGCCTCAAAACACCACTCAAAACAAGGCGGTCGCCGGTTTTTTCAATCTGGCCTCACCATAACCGGCAGCAGCAGGCCCAGTTCACATCAACCGGTGGTCACAACAGCCGACGGTCACGATGAACGTCACCACCGCCGGCGGCCCGCGGCAACTTGCAACAGTAGCTATTTGAGACCTAGATAGACCTTCTTTTGAATAAACAGGAGCTTTCTCATGCACCGCCCATCACAACCTGTGATAGATGGGCCTTTCGATTGGAATCATGGGTGGAATATGAATAATTCGGTTTGATGCTGATCCCCTGAGGAAAATTGGATGCAGTAGCCTACATCAAGAACCATGAGTTTCAGTTTGAACTGCCGGGTGTTCGAGGTAGTTGACTCTAGTGCCACATTTCAAGGCGGGGCCAAAATTCTCTCTGCCAAGCGCCATCAGTTGCATGCAATGGCCATTAAATGAATTCATCACACCTTGCCATATAGCCCGACACAAGACCTGACCGCCGTCATGTCCCTTCAATCAAGCAGGGCTCACCAGTCCAGATGCACCCAAGTCTACACCGGCCAAAGTCATGCAGTTGTGGACCTGTCGTTGGTAATGGGGTAGTTGACCTAAAGTCGCGATCCTGCCGCTTTTGACGCTGTCGCTTGTCCGTCGACGACCAAACCAAGATGTGAATGCGACACCGAAGCTGAGAATTTCTCAGTCACTCAGATGCAAACATAAAGGCAATAGAAAAATAAGCACGCCGTGCCGCTTGATTGTTTTACTATCTGGTTTCATTGTCCAGTAGCAATCACACTTTCTGTGAAGAGCGAATATATCTCTTGTTTGTTGTTTTCTGAGTCCCTGTTTTCCTGTCGGCTTGTATCAACCCGCCCTGCGCAATATGTTCTGGTAATCATTGGTCTGTGTCGAGTAGCAAACATCAAGCTCTCTCCCATAATCCTTCATATATCAACTGTCTTGTTCCTTATTCCAGATCCCTCCATTTTAGTTCTCTAATTAAAAAAAGAAGAAGAAAAAAAGAACAGACCACCTATCCCATGCCTTCACTCAAAAAGCGCCTCGCCAAGGCCTTGCCGCCTGTCGATACACCACCCGAAGTCCTTGAGCAATGGATGAAGAAATGCATCGTGAAGGAAGTTTACCTGGAGGCTCTCGACAGTGGGGAGCCCTCTGATGTCCGCAAGAGGCAGGTGGGCAAGCGGAAGAACCACTGGGTTCTTCGCTTCATCGTTCAGGATCCGTACGTAACTCCCCATTGTCCAACCACGAATCCATCTTATGTCCACCATGACTCAGAACGAAATACGTCAAGGATGGGACGCCAAAAACTTTCAAGAGCGTGAGGGTGTCCATCGAGCGTCCCGGAGGCGCTGATGGCATGTTGCGCTGTGACAAACTGAAATTCCTAGAACGCGACTACGGCAATTCACGCACTGCGAGCGCTGTCGCAGACTTCAAATTTAATGTTCTGAAAGATGATCTGACGATTGAACAATTTGCCGACCAAGCCAACGATCTCATCCCGTTTGACTACGTCATTGTCACGAAGACTCTGGTGCCGGACCCAGAGGCATCACACAAAAGGGGCCAACAGCAGGCGATGCTCCAGCACCCAAACGGCTGCCGCGACTTCACGTGAGTGGTTTCGAATGCTTCGGGTTCCCAACCTCAAAGCTAATATACCGCAGTGCGCAGTGGTTCTATCGCCTTCATCGCGCCGGCTTCGTGGCTTAGGAGTCGTGCGATGCCAGACACGTTGACGCGCACATCGACAGGAACGTTCCCTTCCATGACATTATCGGGCGCAGATTTAGCCCAAACATCAGCGGAGGTTACGAAATTTGCCCCATCGCACCAGCAGGCATTGAAACCGACACTCGGGAGCTTGAATGCAGGGTAAATCTCACGTACGACATCACGGCAGGCAAATTTGTCGGAGACGATGATGTCGCTTTTCCTTATCTGACCCGTCTTCCCTACCTTGATAAGGCGCCTGCAGCGAAAGTTACGAAATCAGATTGAGATGACTCGTCTCAATGGCATGGAGCTGGTTTTGTGCAGCAGCCACAATAGGACGAGAATTTTGAGCATGGGATGGGGTGAGTGCTTACCAGTTCGAGGCATCGGAGTGCTTCTTTGGTTTTTTTTCTTTTTTTTTTTTGGGTCAGATTCACTTTAGTGCAAGGTAGCAAGTCTACATCTCAGCATAGTAGATGCCAATGCATGAAAACTCTGTCTTCAATATTAATAGCAGCCGTGGTTCCGATCGAGACCACCTTCAAGCGGCTCTAAATATGCGCGAATCTGGGGAGGGCTCCAAAAGCCTTCTTTTCTACTGCAATATAGATCTCAAGGTCGGCAATCAATCACAACACGCTGGTTGAGATTAGGGAATAAGAGGTAGAGAGGAGATGGACTCCTCGCCAAAGAAAATACGAGGCTATCAACTTACATCATCAAGTCATAAAGCAGCTATACTCGTTCTGATGAGACCAGAGAGCCAATTCCGCTTATCTATATTCTAGTTTTATCGCTTTTCTTTCGCTTCTGATTGATTAAGGCTCCCCACACGGAAAGATACTGGAGGGCCAAGCGCAGCATGACCAATTACCGTAGTCAAGCCGAGGAAGATCGAATTCTAGCTGCAAGACGTAGTTGTCTGTCACTCAATAGAACTTCCATTTGGCAGGGATGCAATTTAGTTACTGAATGGGGCATCGTCTTATCACTTGCCTAGTTTGGCCTGTTAGCGACATGCCGCAATGCATAATCCCTCCATCGCATTGCCCAAGATACTTCATAGGGCGCACAGCATCTGTGATATATAAATTGTAGAGCTGTAACTTCTCCATGGCATAAATAAACCATCCTTAGCGCCTTTTTTGTGGCAAACGCATACCTAAATTAGCCACCATGGATGGTGGTAGCACAGCCCAAAAAGGTCAAGATCGAATATTGGCCATCGATAAATCTCTCGGGTCGGCTAATAGACCACGCATTATCAAGAGAATTCGTTTCCAATCTTAAGGCTTCTCTCCTTACTGATCCTTTGTTGCCAAGGCCCAACCCATCCATACCTCTTTGGCAAGAACCTCCTCATGCTACTGTATCGTCAATACAATCCTCTACCCTCCCTCGCTACAGTGATTTTTTGGTCATCGGCTCTAGTATTACCAGATGCAGCGTCACAAAAGGTCTGTTGGAGAGCGCTGTTCTGAATATTGACAGCAATCCATGTCGCGTGGTCGTCCTGTAAGCCCGTGCAGCGGGGCTACCAGTCGCAACGGTGGCCAGCTCGTCAGCCCAGTCAGACACACATTTTCTGGCATGGAAAGGCGATTTGGTGAAGATGCCGCGAAGGAGATGGCGCGTTTCATGATGGATCACGCTAAGTATGTGGAAGCAATGGAACGTCTCTGCTATGTAGGGCAAAGGAAATCCAGCTCAGAATGATGCGGAGTTATTATTGAGCCTCCCCAAACACCAACAAGCAGCTTAATTGTCGTTGGGACCCTTCAGTAAACAAAAAAGATACGATATCAATGCCACGCACAATTTACGAAAAGACTTTAACGCCAGTCATCATAACTCAACCACCGTCGGCTGTTGTGACCACCGGCTAATGTAAACTCGGCCGGTTGCCGCCGGCGATTGCTACAGAAAAATACCAAGTTGGATTTTAGCGACAGACTTTTTTTTCACATTTACAAAGCATAGCAGAAAATTCTTACAGGAACGACTCTATTTCACCTTGAGTGCCATCTGAATTTCGACTTTTCAATCTTCATTTTGGTATACGAGTTGGATCTCACACCACTTTCACCCCGAGCCTGACTGAGCCGCAACTGAGCAATCCAGAGCTAGCATTGGCTAGCTGTAAGCTATTCTGAATGACGCACCTGAGCGGCCCGCAGCCTCATGATGGACCCAAACTCAACTGGGCGGAAGCCCTGCGATTTACTGATTCTGGCCATACTCGACAGAACGCAACTTTTATGCCCTAAACACGATTAATGATTATCTTGACATATTTGAAACCTCCCTTTTCATGAGAAGTCCTTTTTTTGTTTTGTTTTTGGTATGTAGAAAGACATGCCCGCCAAATTGATATTGAGGCATCTATCTCCTTAATGATCCAAGTTTTCCCTTTTAAATCCTCAAAACTTTTGATGCATTCTTTTTTTCTTTCATATCAAAAACCCTCTGAAAAGGTCATGCCCGCAGATGACACAAGACGAGCTTACACGCAGAAAGGGAGAAGCTTTTTTTTTTGCCTCATCCTCTCCTCTAACTACTCTGCACCTTTTCCTCCAAAATAGAAACCACGCTCGGGGCTTCTGGGGGGGTAACGGCAGAAGCCTTAGGAGCACCATTGGCGCTTCTAGGGTCCAGCGTCTTCTTGGGGGAAATCGGGATCGGCTTCAAAACTGGGCTTCCGGGTCTGCTCGTGATGTACTGCAGAGATGTGATGTTAGTGAGTCCGATTGCAATCAATTTGGAGGGCAACTTACGTTACTGGCAGCGCTCAGCAGCGCCATCAAAGAACTCTGGACCACATCTTCGTGAATGCCGATTCCCCACACGGTCTGCTTGGTGTTTCCAATCTTGCACTCAATGTACGACGCGGCCTTGACACCACGACCTTCACCAATAGCGTGTTCCTTGTAGTCGTTAATATCCAAGTCAACACCGATATCCTTGAGAGCGTTGGCCATGCTGGAGATGGGACCGTTGCCGCGTCCGCGGAGCTTGATCTCCTTGTTGTCGACGGCAATGACGCCCTCAAAGACACGCATCAGGTTCTTAGTATCCTGCGTCCTGCCAGGCACTTGCGGTACGGGAGATGATGAGCGGTCAGGAGCGATGGAGTAGTCGATAAGGGAGAATCGGGGGTTCTCGCCGAGGAAGTAGGTCGCCTCGAAGAGCTCGGTGATTTCCTCGGGCAGAAGCTCGCGGCCAAGGCTGTCGGCCTGCTTTTGGACAACGGCAGAAAAGGCAACTTGCAGGCCGCGAGGGATATCGAGAGCTAGCTTGCGCAGGATGATCCAGGCAGCACCACCCTTGCCGCTCTGCGAGTTGACGCGGATGACGGCCTCGTACGTACGACCAATATCCGCAGGGTCCAAGGGAAGGTAGGGGACCTGCCACCTGTCCTCGAACTTGAGGTTTTCCGCCTCTCGAAGTTGGAAACCCTTCTTGATAGCGTCTTGATGGCTGCCAGAGAAGGCGCACACGACCAAAGAACCACCGTAGGGAGCGCGGGGGTGAACGGGGATTTTGTTGCATTCCTCGACAACATCGATGACGCGATGCAGGTCGGAAAAGTCCAGGTTGGGGGAAATTCCCTGGGTATATAAGTTGAGAGCCAGCGTGACAAGGTCAACATTTCCGGTACGTTCGCCGTTTCCGAACAGACAACCTTCCACTCTGTCGGCACCGGCCATCTGGGCCAACTCGGCCGCTGCGACCGCGGTGCCCCTGTCGTTGTGGGGGTGCAGAGAAACACAGATCTTCTCGCGCTCGGGGATGTTGCGGCAGAAGTACTCGATCTGGTCGGCATATACGTTGGGAGTCGCCATCTCGACTGTGGCGGGGAGGTTGAAGATGATGGGGTTCTCGACTGAAGGCTCCCAGGCCTCCCTGACAGCATTGCAGACCTTGATGGCATAGTCGGTTGAGGTATCAGAGAAGCACTCGGGGCTGAATTCGAACTGCCAGTTCGTGCCTGATTGAGTAGGGTCGTCTTTTGTCAGGGACCTGACGAGCTTGGCACAACGCACGGCGAGGTCAAGGGTGTCTTCTTCGGAGTAGTTGAACACGACTCTTCGGAAGCACTCGCTAGTGGCAAGGTAGATGTGAATAATGACGTTCTCGGCACCCTTGACGGCTTCAATGGTACGCTTGATCAGCTCCGGACGACAAGGGCTTAAAACTTGTAAAAAGGTGCCCGGAGGCACGGCGCCGGGCGTCTCGATCAGGCGTCTTGTGAAGTCGAAGTCGGTCTGGGAGGCGGAAGGGAATGCAATTTCGATTTCCTTGCAGCCCACATCGCAGAGGAGTTTGAAGAAGCGCATCTTCTCCTCTCCGTTCTATTGTTCGTCGCAGGATGGTTAGCTGGCGGCCCAATGGCAATAAATACCGGCAAGATATACGCACCATCGGAGATGGGTTAGACTGGTTGCCATCTCTCAAACTTGTTTCTAACCATCTCGGCGGTGAGGTGATTTGCTTGGAGGGCCATTGGCGATCGGGGAGGTTGACGGGAGGAAAGGCCTTGTACTTCCTCCACGGTTCCTTGAGCCTGGGTGTTGGTGGGCAGAGGGTCAGCTTGGCCTTGGATACGCGGAATACGCGGGATGCAGGGGATACACGGAAGAATAACGAACATGGGCATCCTGAAAAGAAAGTGAGCGCAAAATGCGCGGTGATCGTCGTGGCAGTTGTTTTGGTGTTCCTGGTGTCGGGGTGCGAATGCGGGGTCGGTCGTGTGAGGCGAACGAGGCGAGCGAGGAGAGAGAGGAGAGACGTGTGCGGGCAAGGCAAGGGCGTTCGGGCTAAGTAAACAAGTGCCAACGGGAATAATCGATCTGGACCGAATTGGACCGAAGGATTCGCGGGTTCAAGGCTGGTAAATAAGAAAACCGAGGTGCTGTTGAAGCGATTGTGGCCGAAGGGCTTGTCCACCGTGAGTCACCCCCACATGAGTCAAAGTCTGAAGTGCTGCTTGCGGGAAACCCTTTTTTTTTCAGCTCCGAATGCGGGGCTGCCGCTTGCCGCAGAGTTTTTACACCCCACTTTACGTGACGTACTGTATGGAGCAGGAGTACACGGACGGACTAATAGCAGGGTTGTCATTTGCTCAGCACGCCAAGGGCGTCCAAGGGCGTCGCACAGAACACACACATGAAATGACACCAGTTGTGCCAAGTGTGGCTAGACCGACATCGGATACAGCACGCCTTTGAGATACAGGCCATCATTGCACGACGCATTAGTGGCCTGTTCGCTTCACTATTGCCGTAGCCGCCAATGTGACAATTCGCGTCACAGCACAGGATCAATGTATGCGAAGTGATTTTCATAGGGTTAGTCACTTGGCATACCATGCATTGAGATGCGGAGATGAACCCGCTTCCGAGGGATAATAGCAATGCTAGACAATGACCTCAACGGAGCAGCGAGATGCGTAATGTGATGCGCTTCGGAACAAGATCCATGAAGACGAGTTACGATACTGATAGGCGACGATTGGATATTGAGAGTGATGCTCAAAAAGACGTGATGGCTTGAGTTAGGAAAGGGAGGCACGTGACACCCATTTCAGTGATTCACCAACACGCAAACACATACATACGACAACACAACGAGCTAGCACAATACTCAGAAAAAAGACTCGTAGTTCTATCGTATAGATTTCATACGAAACTCAATCGTTGCCCCGAATATGTTTTATACAGCAGCGCAGTTTGGGGCGCATGAGCTTTCCCTTTTTTTGGGGTAAGTCATATCACCTTGAATTACAGAGATTTGACAGATTTACCATCAAGCTTCCAATAATACAACCTATTTATCATCTGGGTTGTACCAGGTTTGAAGATGCTATGTGCTATCAAGATGTCTTGCCGCTACATTTCGGGAAATTTCAAGGCACTACTTCAGGGTAAGAGTGATGGAGTTTCGATTTGTGAACTTGAAATGCTAAAGTGAATCGAGTTTCCAAATCCTCTGAGTTGCACGACGTCCTTGAATACAATGCACCGCTTAAAAGATTATCTTCCTATGAATTCTTCACGCTGCTCGTCATAGAACTTCACTGTGCCAAACATCCAAAGGGAAAGAAGTAAAGAGGTGCCATCTTTCAAGCTTTGTGCGATGAGGTAACGTCTGCTAGAAGTAAGATTGTAGCAATTTTAATAGGCAGAGTCTTGTAGGATATCATTTTCAGAAGAAATCTGTGCCTTGATAAACGGTGGCAGCCTCAGATCACAGAGGACAAGGGTGGAGGAGGGATTTGGGGTTCTAAGAGTGGGTCTATCTACCCACACCGCTCGAGGCCAACTCCCAGTGCCTGTACACGATCGCGACACCTCGAGGAACCAATTATGCCACGAATGTTATCCGCCGCACAAACGCACATATTTCACAATTATTGCAGCCTTTGATTAGAAAAGTCTACCCATTCCGTGGCACTATATCAGTTTAGAGGGCAGGATCAAACTTGGAAAAGGTCGGAAACGAAAGATGGTGGAGTTTTCCTGGGTAAGGCGACTTTAGATCTAGTGAGTGGTATGTATGATGTTGAGTTGTACTACCTCCAGCGGAATGGGATCGTTGGCGATTTTTGGGCTGGCGTCGAAGCCCTCGGGTGTTTTCGAGATCCTCAATCTAATGACGCTTCCGTGCCTGGACGCTCAGTTGATCTGTTGGCATCACTCCTTCCTTCCTAATACTTTGCCAAAGGCCAGCCGGACAGCGCAATCCCTGCTCCCCATTTCCATTCTACGGCCATGTACTCTGAGCTTCCTCGTGACAGGTAAGCCGTTATGGTTCAAGCTAATCATGTGGCATTCCTCATTGTCTGATGAGATGCGACTCTTTGAGGGTGGTACTTGGAATTAAAGGCTATATACTTCTACCATGTTTCTCCTGAAGTCATGGACGCCAGCCACGTTTTGAACTCAAGCTTCACTCCGCAAGCTTCGAGCTTCTTTGCTACAGTTCCGTCCGTAAACCTATGCGCAATATCCCACGTCACTGTTACACTGCCAAGGTTTGGAAATTGGTGAAGCTGCTGGCATTTTGTATCTGCCAGGTCCATGAGCGCCCTCTTTGTGTATGGTGGCACTACCCCTTCATGATGTATGAGGTGCAGAGAGACAATGTTACGAGGCAAACACTCAACCAAGGGCTTAATCTCATTCTCTTCGATGTACTGACAGTCCTCGTCTATAGGGCCAAGCGCGGCTCCAAATTTGGTCTTGAATAACAGGTCCGAGCTGAGGAGAGCCGTCTCGAGCGAAGTAAATTGCCTGAGGTTCAACGAGAGCCTGGGATCGGTGTTGCTTAATTGGTTCGAGTACCAATTTAATCGTAAATCCAGGTGAAAAGCCCTGAGGCTCTTTCGATGATTGGCCAAACAATTACCCACGTCGGATGGGAAGAAATGGTAATCATGAGGGGCAAACAAAAGATACGAGGGCCGCCGGCAGGCCTCATAAACGAATGTGTGCAGCTTGCCAGTGCAGCGATCGAGCACATTCCTTAGCTCCTGTTCACGCATATACATTGCAACTAGGTGGAGCGACTTTAGGTTGGGCATGTTCGGCAGTTGTTTCATCTTATCAGCCTGCACACCACATATGCTGAGCAACTGCAATCCCGTTGACAATTCCATTTCGGGCATCGTAGTGAAATTTCCGTCGGTCGTGCTGATGGCTTGTAACTGTGACTGAGAGAATCCAAAATTGGGCAGATTGCATCCACGTTCGATGCCCATGGATTGAACATTTGGCAACAGAGTCATGAGCAGACAGGCGAACTCGGCAGTCAACGGCTGTCGCCTATCATAAGTGGGAACAGGAAACGCCCACATGGGGTTCGTCTGGTATTCCTCGGTCAGATTTCCTTTGTCATCGAGGTAGCTTGCCAGGAATGATGCAAAATCACGCTCCCGTGATCTCTTTTCCATCGCCAAGTCATCCTTGTAGCGACCTTGCCCCGTATCAGAGTGGTCAATGTCGATTATACCGGCCGCCTCCAGCAGTATTTCGCGGGCTTCGTCGACCAAAACGGCTTTCAGTAGCGCGCCAGGAAGGTATACGGCTCTAACTAGGTCCGCCAAGTCACGGCGAGCAGCTATGGTGTGCACAAAAGAGCGGAAGCGCCCGTGCCAAGTGTGGTTCAGGGCGTAGCCGTTGCCGAATCCAAGTGAAAACTCATGATACAGAACTGGCTGTACTGTGCGCTTTATGCCTTTTGAGGTAAGACAAAGGGAAACGAGCGTCTGCTTCGCCACTATGTCGACATGCTCATCCGTTGATTGCTGCGAAAAGTATCTCTGATGAAGAGTGCCGACACCTGGCGACAGCGAGGGCTGCTCTCCTCGACAGTGCCTGCAAAAGTTGCTGCAAACTTGCTGCAGAATTTCTACAGGAAGATCGGCCAAGCTTATGGGAGTTTGAATAGCCATTTCTGCATCACCTCAATGCACACGCACCTTGGCCGAAACGTGGAGGTGAAGTCATCATCCCCCCCGACTTACCTTAGCCTTCTTGTTCAGGCATCCACGCATCGGCGTTTCGTCGGTTCGTCGGCAGCCTTTTCATTCGCCCTAAATCCAGCCACTGTCTCATCCGGACGGGATAGTAGCCGTCAGCCTAGTATTCGAGTATTTAGCTTTCTTCTTTCGATCACCATAAAATCATCTCGGCTGGTGTCGCTGGCCAATGTGGGATATTTCAGATGTGTTTCGGGCAGGTTCCAGCTATTTATGAATCAGCCGTGCCCATCCTAGCTATCCTGCGTCCCTATTCCGTCATAGTCTTCAAAAAGGACGCCGTATTTGACATCATATACAATGGCACAGGGAGCAAACGCCAGGATTGGGGCTAGAGGTTTGAGGCAGGGCTGGGTCCAATCTAATCCGCCTCAATTCAATTATAATTTAATTAATTCAAGCCACCAAAAATAAAGTTTAATTTAATCTAATTTAAATAATATAATTAATTGATTTAATTAAATTATTTATGACTTTTTTATTTATTTTTAAGCTTATTTAAAAGGTAATTTCTATTCTTAAAGTTCCTTAATTTAATAATATATATTTACCTTATAGGAAAAATTCTATTAATTAATTACTTAATAAAAAATAATATCTCTAATATATAATCTTTAAATTATAATATTAATTTAATCTTTTCTTTTTAATATAAAATTATATATATTAATTTCTTTTTTAATATACTAAAATATAATTATTTAAGCTTATTTTTATTATTTATTATTATATTTATTTTAAGATTATTATATTAAGTTATTATTTAT
>JAKZGU010000216.1:0-58735 GCA_022837005.1 Calonectria pteridis | reverse complement strand
TTCTTTATATTAATAGCTTTTTTTTAGGATTAATAAATATATTTATAGATATTAGAAAAATTAATAAAAAAGATCTTTTATATAATAAATATAAGAAACTTAATTATAATTATAATAAAGTCTCTTTTAGTAAAGTATTTTAGCCTTAAGTTATAATATTATTTAGGTTAATATAATAAGCTTTTTATCTATTAAAGTAAACTTTATTAAGAACTTAGCTTAATATCTTTTTAATTAATACTTTATTAATCTATAATATTTTATAGTTTAAATAATTAGTTAATTATTAATTAATATAGATAAGTCCTAGGGTAATTAGATAATATAGTTAAGATTATAATTAAGATAGTAATTACTAGGGGTCTTTTTATTATAATAATGATCATTATTTTATCTATTTTAACTAAATAAGGCCCCTTTTAGTATTTAGAAGAGGGTCATATAATACCCTTAATCTCGCTTCCTACCGTGTTTATACTAGGCACTTAGCCAGCGCCTTAGGCCTTAATGACCGTAATCCCTTTGGTTAATTCAATGTTCTAACAATATTATAATCTTAAATAATATTTACTATATATTAAAGCTAATTAATCTTAATAAGGCAAAAAAAGTATCTTAAGTAGTAAAAAGTAAATTATATCTTTAATTATTAGAATAAAGTTTATATTAGATTAAGCTATTTATTATTTTAGTTAAGGTAATAAGATTTTTATAACTAAACCTATTAAACACTATTTATATATCACCTTTGTGGCCGGCTCTTGGATCACTCGGTTAAGCCAACCGCTTGTTTTTTAACTTAGAAGTAAAATTAAGCTTTCTACGCTTTACGCGACCCGAACCTTTTTCACAGATCTTTGGCTATCAAAATACTACATCGCTGCGGTTCGCATGGCCAGCACCACAAACATTATCCTTTGCTTCCCGCTATCATCGTCACCGCCAGATAATTACAACAAATATTCACGACATGGACCCGAGGAACATATTCAGAAGCAATTCTAGGTCGCAAACCTCAAATTACAGATAAAAGCAACGGCAAGTTTGCGTATCCACCTTCTGCATCTCTCGCAATGATGCGGGATCAATTACAAAGGTTGAATGGTGTCCCCACAAATGAATCTTGCAACCTCAATGTTGGTGCTCCAAATTGATACCAGGAATAGGCTGTCCCGTACTTTCTCATACCCGTAAGAGGTTGATGGTTGATCTCTACATACACGCAGATTTTCCAGAGGTCGGAGACCCATTGGAATGTGTTCAGCCCGCAGTTGTTGCTATGGTAGCCTGAAAGCTGTAGCATGGACAGTGGTGTGTCAGTGACATGGTAGCAGCGAATCCTGCTGTAAACATGTACCTCCAGGGCCTTTTTTCAGCGGCAATAATGCAGCTTTAGTGATCAGGCCAGGCTGCAGCCTCTGGCTTTTCGCCTTGGCGTGAAGTGGAGGTGTCAGCAAGTGCCTCCATTGGCCATCTCGCAGGTTGTACAAAAAGCACATCCACCAACCAAGAGACTGCAGAATGCTGAAACGTCAAACAAAAGCAGGCTGGCCAATTTCCCCTCAGGAGAGACGGCCCTCCTCCTTCACCAAACCCATCTCTACGGGTGCCTTCCGTCACAATGAGCTTGGTGACCCTCCCTCCCGAACTTCTTGTTGGCATCCTGTCCAATGTTACCGGTATCAAAGATATCTTAAACCTGGCCCTCACTTGCAAGCGGCTCAACGACATCGCGACCCCTCTCATATGGTCCAACATCGAACTGCACCTTCAGGGCTATCACGACACGGAACAGGAACTACAAGTTCCGCCGCCGTTTATATCACCGTCGCGGCGGCTCTCCTTCACAATTACGAACCCATGGCGGCTGACTCGTGTGCTGGAGCTACGCGGGGGCCGTGACGAAAGCCGCACAAAAGAACTCATGCTGCGAGTCAAGACTCTCTGCATGCCCGTGTACGTATACGTGGGCAATGACTCCTGGAATATGCTGCCGCACCTGAGAAACCTCAAGGCGCTCGAACTTCAGTCTTGTTACTATCACGACCCAATCGAGGATGGCATCTTCCCCGACATCGAGGAGCCTCCTCTCTCCGAGCTTCGATTTGCAAAGCTCTTCGGGTACATACCACTTGCCGTCGCCAAGTAGGTGGTCCTGGGGTGCGCCCCGACGCTGGAGCGCTTGGAACTCGGCATGCTGGACCGTCCTCTCTCCGATGTTCGCAACCCTAACCCCGTCTATCCGCCCTTGCCCGAAGATGACTGGAACCAACCAACCTCGGATGACGATGAGCCCATGTCTCCCGACTATGGCAGCGCGCGTGGCGAGAGGGTCATTCCGCGCCCGCTGAGCGGCTTTTTGGGAGTCAAACGGACTGGGCCAGATGCAGACGACAGCTCCGAGGCGCGAATCGATCTGAAGCTTCCGAAGCTAAAGCACCTCTATCTTTGCCGCCCCTGCTCGCTGCTCCACTCCGATCCATCTTATAACTATACTTGGTCCTCCCGCGCTGACTACGGAAGCCTTGAAGACTGGCAGGATATCCTCCTGGCGTGCAGCGAGACGCTGGAAACGTTGGTTGTGGAGCAGAGGCCCGGCGCGGTGGAGTTTGAGCAGGACTCGTACAACTCGTCAGACTTTATGCAAGGCGACGGGGAAGGGGCCAGCAGCGAGACGCTGATGCAGATGCTGGACTCGGTCCTTTTCCATCAATGCGCGTTTCCGGCCCTCAAGCGTGTGTACCTCTACGGAATCCCCGTCGACTTCTCCCGGAGCGATCCCGCCGAGCTGATTCCCGGCGGGCGATTTGTGCTGAACTTGCTGGAGCGGGGGATCAAGTGCGAGGCGAGGCTTGGAAGTTGGTGCTTCTTCAACGAAGGATCGGGGGAGACGGATTGGGATCGATGGACCGAGGATGATGGCGAGGACGAGGACGGGAACGGAGGCGAAGCTCGTAAGAGATGGGATACATTGTTGGCGAGCGTTTAATGGGTTGGCAGGAATCTCTGGTTTTCTTTACGGGCTCAGATTGGACTGTTGGAGGAAAGATTGCAAAGCAAAGGGCATGTACCAAGTGGTATATGGAACCTCGAGTAAGGGTGGAATTGTTCAAAACGGCTTAAGTTGCTCTAGTCTATGAAGACGCTATTAGACCAGTACGATAACATCAAGATGTCATTTCATTTTATTTCGTACTTCGGAAGCTCATCCGGTTGCCAGTGGATTATTCCCTTCCAGTTCTCAGAAAGGGGGTCTTTCAAGTCCTGCTCCAAGTTGCTCTCTGGCAGATCCAGCTTTTCATTCCATATCCTCAGTAGTCGAAAGTCACTAAGCTGTTTCCCACCGGGCCCATTTCTGTAGAGTGACGCCCGAAAATGGTGAGCCAAGCCCCGATTAATTCCTCTATGAGCCTCGTGTAGTGCGACTGGAAGAACCTCCTCCGAAGTACTCTGCTCGGCCTTAAACTCGAGACCAGTCAGCTTTCGATAACACATAGAATCTGCCGTAGCATCACAGTATAAGAAGCCAGGTGGGTATGCTGGTTCTTGGCTTCCTCAAAACGCGCTGGGTTGGTGAAGAGGGAGAAAAGCGCTGGAGATACTAGACGGCAAGGGCCTGTGGAAACGGACACGTCGCCACTGTTGTAAATCCAGGTTTCGCGCTTCAGGTCAAAGACTAAAAGACCGTCAAAAACACACTGTATAAATATCAATCAGTATGACATCGATCCCAAGCATTCCTGTGACGACTTGCGAAGTCTAGGCGTAAACGTACAAAGTCGATCTAATGGTTGCAGACTAGAACCGTCCAGCTCATCACATGCTGCGTCTTTCCCAAATGCTTGACAATATATCTCTTACTTTGGCGAGCAAAATTGAATCTGTGTAGTCTGCATGATAGGTTTTGAAATCGTACTCTGAAGGGAAAAGCCTCCCTTTGGGTGGCGGTGATGGACTTGGGATTGAACATCAGACGATTTTTACGTGAAAAAGCGCGCGGGGCGCCGATATTTCGCTTCCCACAGGTTACTTATTGAAAATAAATCGGTTGAACAGAGGGTGAGCCAACAGTAATGAGCTCCAGATCTGCGAGCTACCAAAGCAGCAATAGATCGCGTCGAGGTTCAGGTAGTATTACATCAAAGCGAGCTAGGGGTTCTTTGACATGAGAAAACCGCCCCATCGCACCAGCAACTCATGCGCCCATCCTGCTAATAGATTTCAAAGATTTCATGCATTGGTGACGTCTTAAGGAACTCCCCATTCATGATCCCATCAACATATGCATCCCCTACGAAGGTAAAACTTCCATCACCCCTCGGTCGCAAGACAATCGGCGATTGGACGCCCCAGAGCAATGCTACAATATCACCGGCCTGAATCGTCGCATGGCCGAGACCAAACATGGCCTTCTCTGTTTTGAACAGAGTTCTTCCACGATACCTAGATGTTATGACTTCTGGCCACGTCCGCGCAACACACGCTAGTTGATCTTCCAGGGTCCTAACTTCCGTAAGTAGATGCGCGTATTTGAATGGGCTTGTCCGAATAAATGCCTTCTGGTGTGGTGTGAGCAGGCTGGCGTCAATTGACTCTCTACGCATGATTTTGCGCACGATGAAAGACGTCTCTTCCTCGATATGCATCGGTATATGCCTTCCAGGATGACTGATTCCATTATCTCCACCCGGCGCCATGATAGTTCGCCATACATAATTTTCTCCGGGGCTTTGTTTAGGCCCTAGTTTGGCAAATTCCATGATAGAAGCGAGCCAGGCTTTCGACTCCTCCTCTGGAGATACCGATGGCTTGTTTTGTTGGCATTGGAGTGACCGCATGACCTCTGTAATTATATCGACGCAGCATCCAGGACGACGAAGGACCCCAAACTTGTCATCTGATCCGCGGTCTATGGCACGCGATGGTGCGGGCATACCAACCGTGGCGTTAAAGATTTCCAGGTGGTTGATCCGGTAAACTCTCACTCCGTGTTTCCCTATTTCCTGCCAATCGGGGACCCAGCTTGGTAGTCGACAAGGACCTTCTTGTCTTGGGACACACCTGTCTAGGTGATGCGGCCCGAGGTGCTCATCGCCGTCGTGAATCAGTGCTCTGGTCATGGCGGTGAATACCTCAACATGGGATAGCTCGTAATTCACGCGTAGCCCCAACGATTCCCCGTCCGTAATAATGCCTAGAAGGGCAAAAAGAATATCCCGAGGATCGGAAGCGGCATAAAATGGACAGCCAGGAGGGTAAGAGGCCTGAAAGACAATGTCTGCCAGTCGTATTGGGTCCTGTCGGCGGTATTGGCGACGCGTGGCTAGTGCTATGTTGACGTAGAAGTTCATTTGTAGGTCGGATCCGAAACCATGGATTTCTGGGCGTAGCGCCGCCAAGTCAAAGAGCTTGCAGTATGATACAGCATTGAAGGCAGCGTCAAAGATATCGAGCGACACACGTTTGGCACCGCAAAAGACCATGGCCTCTTTGGCGAGAGAGATTCCTTGGATAATCCACATGCGATGCCAATAATCTCGTCGCATAAGGTTCCAAATGCCGGGACTCAGGCTTTCACTAGGGAGTGCATCGCCTTGGAGACCTCGGTCATGGAGGAGATCAAAGATGAACTGGGCCATCTCTGACCCCAGAACATGGCCGTTTTTCTCCAACTCTTGGGACGAAGGTTGAGTCCTAATAAAGTCATAAATAATTTTCTGTTGTTTGCTCCCCCATTGCAGTTCCAAGTCTAATGATCCTGCGGCTAACGCTCGGGGACCCACGCGAGAAGCAAAGTCCATGGCCCTGTCAGACTCGTGGGAACCTGGCCCGAGCCATATGTAGACCAACTCAGCCTGTGCGTAGATAGATCGCATCTGGGCGACTTGCCAGGTCTTCTCTTCCAGATCCGACTGCTGGATGCAGATAGAGTCAATCCAGAGCCAGGACCGGACACCATTTTGGTAGAGTTGATCTAGTCCGTCCTGCAGATTGCGACGAATGACGAATGGGTCGCCATTGATGGTGATCTGGGCTGTGCTTTTGTAATCGCCCCATGCATACGATAGTGCCGCATAGCGGGCGTCATCTATGGCAGCGTGGTGGAGCTCAAGTTGAATCGGGTCTGCGGGGTTAACGCGATCAATGAATCGGAGAAGACGGATTTCGGACTTTTCGCGACACAAGGGAGTATACTCAAACATGGCGTCTGAAGATCCGAGACTCTTCGATAGAACAGAAAGTGCATCCGAGTTTTGAGCGGGCCAAGTTACATGTATCCGAACTGCTAAGCCGTGGCTGCGCGTTAAATTTGAGAGACCACCATGCTTGCGGGGAAATTTGAATCCTTCGGATGCAGCCAGTAACTCGACAGCGTTAGTGCAAAGATTGTAGCTTTGAGATTAAGCTATGCGCGGTGAAGTAATTGGTGGGGGAAAGTAATCTATAATGGCATGCCCTTCATTCACATAATTCTGAAACAAGTGTTGTCTGGTTTGGCGCTGTTGCTCAACCCATTGCCGGGTGAGATTGGCCACCGCAGCGGATGTAATACCGGGGCGCGGCACAGCTGCAGCTCAGCTACAGTATTTGAAAGGGCCCAAATGAATAAATGTTTATAAAATCACACTCTACCATTAGAATAACAATTCTTTTCTCATCATAAAAAGGGCTATTGATTCGTTTTTGATATTTGGTGAGTCTGATTTCTTTACCTGCGTCCCTTCAGTCGCCAGCCAAAAATTCCAAGTGACGAACAGAGCATCATTGCTCCCAGATACAAGATGAGAGGCTTGTATTTCCCCACGCCATACCCAGAGGTTATGGGACCGGCCAACAGCGCCGCCGAAATAGGGCCTGTGACAATATTCCCGACTCCCTTAGTGAATGCCATAAGGCTGTACACTGGCTGCGGATCATCTGAGCAGAGAGTTCCGAATTTGGCCCAGAAAACAACATATGCGCCAGCAAACCAGCCATAAACGATAGAGAAGGCAAGGAGGGCCTCAAAGGAATGAGCAAATCCCCATATGGTAAATGAGGCTATTGCCGAAACAAAAGTGGTGATAAAAACCAGCAGTAGGATGTTGTGAACTCGGTCGGAAAGGTATCCAAACCCAACTTGCCCAATGACAAGGGCGATGTTATTCGCCGCGAGGATTAAAGCTCCTACTCGACCGGAAAGTCCAATTGCAGAAGCAAACGTTGGCAGATAGAGCGATGGGATGTAGAAAGCAAAGCCTTGCATCAGGTTCGAAAAAGTGAAGCACCAAAATAGCGGGCGTCCAAGGAAACTTGCGTCCATGATGCGCACTTCGGAATGGCTGGACGCAGGCAGTCGACCCTTTATCAGAGGTAGAACCGGAGCAACTGTAACTAACTGCATTGCTGCAACTGCTCTCAGGGTTGTGCGGTACCCATAAGTTGCCAGGAGCCATTCTAAGAGAAATGGAAGACCAACACCGCTGACGCCACCGTCAGCATAAAGCACACCATAGGCCAAACCACGACGCTTTACAAACCACTCGTTCAGCATGCAAGTGATTGGGAAATAGACCAGGAGGAATCCCGATCCATAGAGAACTCCTTGAGTGGCAATCAAGCCGTGAACAGAACTAGTGAAAGACGCCCCCAGGATGGATACAACGCAGATGACAGACCCAACTCTGGTCATGTGCTTCTGCCACCGCTGATATTTCTTTACGAGCGGGGCTGCAAAAGGGGCGCCGAGGAAATAAATACTTGTTGACACAGTTCCAATGACGGCGATATTCGGATCATTGGCAAACTGCGGCTGCTTGGTGTAATATTCTTGGAAGACACCAAACGCCATTGGGAATCCTGAGACATTATCAACACTTGGGCTCCAGCTGAGGGTTCCCTGCCAACCTACCCCATAGAAATGCCTCAATCATAAATGCCCCGAACAAAAACTTCCACGCTCCGGGGCCATTGTCTGTCGGAGGCAAAGATTGAATCGGGTGCGGATTTTCGTCGCTTTCACCGGGGATGGAGGATTCGTCTCGGGCTCGGCGCAGCTCGATCGACATTTTCGCGATTCCAATTTCAAGTTCTCAAGTTCCTGTGGGGAAGAAATGATAGTTTCTAATTTTTTTTCTCTGAAGTATCATGCTTTTGAAGATCAATGGCACGTCCCCGCTTTCGTTGCGTATCCAGTCTTTCCAGAGCCGGTATCGCACATGTCATCGTAGGGCGCAACTAGCGATTTTGCGGTGTACCCACGATACCGAGCGCACTCGTGATGCTTGAGTGGCCATGGTGGCTGTGCAAGTGTGGCTGGATAAGGCAGTCGGTTTGTGGCAATCCCAAGACAATGGCACAAATGGCTTGGGGTGTTGTCCACCCCCAATATCTAATCGCAGGAGAGAAACAAGCTCCCAGATAGTAAAGTTTCTAGTTGTTCATATTGCAAGCATGGTTTGCAACTGGATGTCTGTTCCCGACCGCGGCGATAGTGCGCCGCTAAGGTTGATGGAGAACCCACAGACGCTAACGGCTTAAACGTTGCGGTGGAATCTGTTGTATTTCTGATGAGATATCAGCATCTCATGATAGCGAATATTCTGATTTCATGTTATAAATAGCTCTAGGCTTGAGAACAACTCAAGAGAAAACGACTTGCTTCGTGGACAATTCTGCAACTGATTCCTGTTTCATCGGCCAGACATCCCTGCAACTTTGGTGGCGATGTTGGCTTGGCTGCATAAGAGCTGAACATTTGCGACCAGGGAGTGAGAAGCAGTTGGCAGCTTCGATGGGCGCGTGTGCACACCCTCACGTTTCAAAAGGCCCCAGGTGGATGCGTTGGTGGCAAGGACAGCCATGCCCCTTGAGATTCGCGTGGCGAACAGAACCAACCGCCACAACGTACGTCATCCAACGTGGCTCAACCTCCCATCCAATGTGGCTCACTCAATATATACTCCCCAGATCCTCCAACTCCAAGCTCTCCACATTCATTTTCGATGTGCGCAATCATTGCCCGCGTCTGAAATGGCGGACCAACAAGCGACGCAAGCCCTGCCGTTGGCCCTTCTCAACAGCACGCGGCCCGAACCCAATTACCAAAAGTGCATCAGATCATCGGATGGGAAAATCATCCATCTAGTCACCTATAGCTTCGAGGACACAGGCCATCTCCAGGAAACCTCAAAATGGCTTCGGTTAGGAAAGCCGCCCTCCCGCGTTCCATCAAGAATCCATGTCATGAACTGGGCGCTATCTGCAATGATGGAAGATGGTAGCAGTGCTCGAATTTTCCATCCAGCCTCAATAGTTTTAACATGCTTGAAACTGGCTGTTGCGTCCCCTCTCATGTTATTCATGGTGAGTTCTCAGAGCATAGTACTATGTCGAGGTGGTCAATTGACACGATGGACTGGCAGAGTACTGAATTTGGTCCCAAGTCTGTGTTTGGCTACATTTACGTATCTAAAAATGATTCGAAATACGAACCGGTGAGGTGCAGCAGAAAGACTCCAAGGCGGACACAACTTCCGGCGCCACAGGACGTCAACCCAACCCAAGATATACCCTCATATCTGGATCCCATTCAATTGCAATCGCCTCTAATCTTTCCTGACTCAACTCAGCCCGGTGATGAATCTCGTGCGATAACTGCACAGCCGCCGGATGCCTCCAACTTTCTCCCAGCCAGGTATCTTTGCATTGTACGGAATTTCGACACATACGAGTATGAGACAGTCAATGTATCCGACTACATCATTGAGCACGGAGATGAGGTGGACCTTGAGTTTGTATTTGTCTCGTATACCCGTCTGCATTTCAGGGTTGCTACGGATGAGGAGATTGACGCTTTCCAATACCCCGACGAAGAAACCAGGGCCGCAAACAAAAAACTAGCCCATCGAGATCGAAAGACCTTGACGTCGTGGGGAATAGACGCTACTAGAGAGGCCGGAAAGAAGGCATTCTGGATTGACTTCGAGTGTATCCAGGATACCGACGGAGTGGCAAGAGCGACAAGTGGCAGCGATGACGTTTACCGCATTGGGGACGTTGTTCGGATCGCACACTCAATTATCATTGCTCTTGGTCCACCGGCTTCCGAAAAAGTCGAAGCAATTCTCTCAGACACGGAGCTTCCGGATTACAAGCCTCAAAATAAAACGACATGGCTGAGACAGTGGGGTTCACGACTTTGGACATTACCTGAGCTGTTGCTTTGTCCCAGTGAACACAGGATCAAGGTCTACGTGTTGGGTGACCCATCGGAACCTAAAGCAATGGCAAAGCGGAATTTCGTTGCAAGGGCCTGGAGCGATGCCGAAGAAGTCAACGAGCTTGTGAATCACTTTGAAGGCTCAGCTGTGCTTAACCAATTGCAACTTCTGGAAGCCGCCCTTACATGCTTTTCAAGGCGAGAGACGGCTCAGTTCAGCGGAGGAGACATCGCGTATTCAATCATGGGTCTTCTGCCACATCAAAACCGTCCAAAGGTCAACAAAACAGACTCGAGCTTTCAGGCTTTCGCCAAACTTTCGCTTGCAGGCGGGAATAGCGCATTCATGGAGAGATTAATCTGTCTCTATCGTCCTGGTTCAAATACCCCCTGGTACGATACCAAAGATTTTTGGGGCAGCAGATTGACTAGAATTGACCCGATGGTCCAAATTATACAAGTGTTGGAATCCGATGCTGTCATTCTGAGTGGTGTCCACGGTGCCACGATTCAGTGGAGCGATTTTGACGGTACAGTGCCGGCGTTTGAGAGGGAAGACACGCTTTTGAGTTGTTTTACTCGAAATTCGGGCATGATCTTTCCGCTATTCTTGACCTTATTTCTACTCTGTATAAAGATTGACGCTTATAGTTATAATGGCATCAAGGCAGAATTGTTTGGCGTAGATGCAATCCTCAGCGCGGTGCTCACGCTGATTTGCTACTATCTGATTTTTAAGTCTACTAGGGTTCGGCACCAAAAGCCGCGTTTAGTCGGATTTGAAGGATTTGTTGACAACGAAACGATTGAGAAACACCTCTACGGGACCAACCGCGGCAAGTTTACGCTCGAACCATACGTTGGGCAGTACCAGGACAATCAAGCCGGAGATTATTCCTCTCAAGACGAATACCCTTTCACGCTCATCGATACACTGGCGAGGACGGTCACCCACTTCCGTGCCAAGTCACCTCCCGTGGCTTTATTTATCTGTGCCCGAGACGAAGATATGGCGCGAGGACTTTTATGTTCATATGACTGGCAAAAAGACATGTACCATCGACAGGCCGTCTTGAGATTGTCGCCGCAAATCATCGAGCGAATGAACCAGGTCGACACGCTGCGTTTTTCTCCCATGGCCTCGCACGATGAGGAGACTTCAAATCCTGCCACTACGCCTAGTCAAAATGAACGTTTTGAAACTGGAGAATTAGGAAATAAATCTCGAACATGGAGTGTGGAATTTGCTTTCCTTTGCGTTCTTTTGGTGGGTAACCCATTTTTGATGTTCTGAGGTTGGTGCTAATAAGAAGAAGATGGCTTTGAGAGTCAACCTAGCCTCAAACTTAATGCAATGGGGCAAACTAACACGCAATCCATCTCACGATGTCCAATTATACTGCTCCGCGCTATATAATGCTGCCTTTTTGGCTGCTCAGTTGCCAGCTTTCATTCTACTGCGATACAGCTCAATGCAACGTATCGTCCCGCATCTTGCTTTGCTAAAATGTGAGTGCTGCAGTCTTGCGCGTGGTCTTTTCTCAACTTACTCGATGAGCAGGGTTTGACATGGGATTATTCTACTCATTAATCTTCGAGCTTTCATGGTACGAAGCCATTATAATTGATGGCTTGATAGACGGAATTGTTACTTTCGTATTTATCAGCTACGTGTGGTCCTGGTATTCGCTGAGGGAGTTACCTTCCCGTCTACTGATATGGGCACTCGTGAGCTCTGGTGCGTACTACATGGCTTCCGAGGACCGTCATTCTGTGTCTGAACCGGGCGTCGCAATATCCAGAATGCTCTGCCTCTACATCACCAGTTTCGGGTCATCAATTATCGGGCGTCCAGATGAGGTGCCCTGGCTGTCTGGCTATGACAAGCTTGTGTATTCCCTCCAAGCCTCAACGTCGAAGATCGGTATCAACACCAGCGCCACTGCTTGGCGACAACGAAGGGTATTCTCAAAATTCTTTCGTATTCTACTGTTCAAGATGACTAATATTTCTGTTAGCTCCCATCACTTACATATGTTAAATATGGTATCATACTGGGGGTATCTCTCTCGAGTAGCGTCCTCGGGAGTGCTATGCGAGGCTCTAGTAAATTGGAGAACTCTATACTTCTTTCAGTTGCTGTTTCTGCTGGAGCCATACTATTCCTATTTCCAGGAGCAATTGGTGAGAAAAGAACACATTTTTAACAACCACATATTGACGGCATGTAGTCATGTTTATGTTTCTACTCTCTATCCCATCGCTTCCAATCCTTCTATTCGGAAGTCTTACCTCATCGGAAAATCTACTCGGCATTTTTATAGCTTTAATCAAGCTCAATGAGTTGATACTTCCATGTAAGATATACGTAAGCTATCTATTATACGTTCCTTCAGCTAAACTACCAAAGTAACATGGGTGACATGCGTTCATGTTTCATCATCATGGTCAGAGGCACTGGCAACTCTCTCATTTTCCCTCGCGGGCACAGGGCTAGGTGCATGCATTAGGTCTGCTCTCCCAAACCAATTAGCAGTTATTTTTGCCTTGTCAAATATCATTCTACTTGGGCTCCTTTGGGCATACGACTATGCTAATGCTTACAAACGCCCATCGGCTGATCGTAGAGAGCGTATCCAGTCATCTCAAACACAGGAAAGCGGAAATGAAAGCGCAGAAGGAGTCTAATCTTGTTTTATTATTATTATAGAAAGATTGACAACGGAATCATGAGCGATACCGTTGATGCGATTTTGGCAAATATTAATTTCCATTTACTCGAATGATCTAAGTTCCTATCATGGTGCACACAATTTTGCGGGAGGTATTACCTTCGCCCAACTTTGGCCACCGTGCAACCACTCCAAATACGATGCTGCTGTGTATGGGCCAGTCTAAACATGCCTTTTTCTGTTTTTCTTTTTTTCTAACGCAACTTTTGTAGTATGACTGCATCAATTCTCCTCTGTGCAAGTAGATGGGGGCAGAAGTAACGATCATCGGGAATGTTGGACATGATCATGTCTTGAAGTAGACGGCAACGGTGCCAATACGCACAGAGCTGCTAAAAGTGTGCCTTAGGCACGGAGAGAGGGGCCTACCGTACAACAGCCGCTTGCGCAGGCAGATAAATAACATAACATCAATCTTTCTACTATACACCTTTTAAACGCTATTTACTTTGACATTGCCAATGAAAGCCTTTTTTTCTGCAGCTACTAAACTCATTATCTGGAGCAAACAGAACATAAGCCTTGGAGCGTTTCCAACAGTCGGAACTGGGCGATGAGACTGTCAGTACTCTGATCAGCATCGAGGTACCAATAAATACAGGGGTTGTGAGCGTTATACCATTCCGGCTGGCGGTGGCACATCTCCACATTCAAGAGTTTAAAGTTCTTCCGAGGAATGGGGCTGAATCTAGTGCTGTCGGTCGGATCGATGGTTGATACCCTCAAGATCCTGATGGCCCAAAATTCGCGATATGACGACCTCGAGGATCTCATTGGCTTCTCAAATACGGTGCAGACATAGCATTAGAATGCAGGTCGTATAAGGCAAGCCGGGTGGTTTCAAACTCCCGACCAGAAATCGAGCATGTTCGTCAACTATTTCAACTTTGGATCGCGTATCCCGATTATAAGGGTCAGAGGCTCGGAAATACGAGCAGATGAATTGGAAATACACAGCCACATTCCCCATCTCTTTATTGCACGTGCACGAATCGGCTTTCGCATACGATGCAGCTCAAGCGTGGTCGCGTGGTGCGATGATCGACGCCCTACCCGGCATCCCGCCTGGTCCGCCTTTTCCGCATTCTCCGCCTTCTCCGCATCGCCTCATTTTCGTCCCCCGCCACGAGGGATTGAACACAACGCATGGTGCATTAGGTGCCTCTTGGCAAGCGGTGGGGTAGTGGTGCGCTCCATAATCCTATTCATGTTTAGCACGTGAAGCACAATGTGGCTGCTGCAACGGCTTTGTTGAGCGACGCAACTCATGTCCCAACGCGTCGTCGACTCGAGGGTACCTTTCTGACATACCTCCTCTACATACCAGATTCTTAAGACCATTTACAGAGCCTTCGCCATACACGCAACCATCAATCGATTTCACAGCTACGGCGTTTGCTTGAATCATCAACATGAACACCTTCAGATATAGTGCCCGCGTCAATGCGAAAGCTTTGCCTTCCAACTTTCGATCCATTGCATGCGGTGCAATTCGACTACGAGACCATACCCGAAGTATTGCGACTCGCCAAACCCGTTTCCAGCTTAATACAGGCGCAGGCATTCCTGCCATCGGCTTCGGAACCTTTCAGGATCCCGACGCGCAAGAAGATGCTGTTTCTCGCGCACTCAAAGCAGGGCTTCGTCTGATCGACACTGCGAGAGTGTACGACGTTGAGAAGCAGGTAGGAAAAGGCATCAAGCACAGCCAAGTACCTCGAGAAGAGATTTTCCTTGGCACAAAACTATGGTGTAACAGCTATCACCCGGATGATGTCGAAAGCGCTCTCGATGAATCTCTTCAAGACCTCGACACACCCTACGTTGATCTTCTTATGATGCATTACCCTTGCACTTTTGCCAGAGGAGAAGATCGCTTTTCGAGGGATAGCAGTGGAAAGATGATCCACGGCAAGACCACATTTGTGGACACTTGGAAGGCCCTGGAAAAATTGGTCAAAACTGGCAAGACCAGGGCCATTGGCGTCTCAAACTTCAGCAAGGGGGAAATAGAAACGCTCATTAGAGAGTGTTCAGTGGTGAGTGAAATGAGCGCCAGTCTCAAGAAAGAGGGCCATCAATTGACAAAATTAGGTACCCGCCGTTCATCAAATGGAAGTCCACCCGTATCTGCAACAAAAGGCCTTTAATGCTTGGTTACAATCCCAAGGGATCCATGTCATTCAATTCAGCCCTCTGGGAAACATGAACGACTTTTACCGAGCGACCGGATGGAGCAAGGAAATTTCACACATGAAGCGCGTCATCGACCAGCCTTTGCTTCAAGATCTCGGTCGCAAGTACGGAAAGAGCGCTGTCCAGATCGTTTTGGCGTGGGGCGTCAATAATGGTCGCTCTGTAATTCCCAAAAGCACAATCGACTGGCAAATCAAGGAGAACGTCGAGGCCGACTTCGAGTTGGATCCGGAGGATATCAAGGCCATCGAGACTCTAGACATTAAGGCGAGATTCAATGATCCCAGCCTCGATTACCAATGGAGGCTTTACAGTGATCTTGAGGGTATCGAGGGTACCAAGGATGGGAAAACGCATTAGTGTCGTAGATGTGGAATGAGAATAAGATGTTGGCGAAAGTGGAATCGTGAAATGCATGATACGAGTAGCAAATGAAATAGGTGGTCTCGTCTAATTTCACGAAACCCGGGAAATTCCTTCTAAATGAAATAAGCCGCATGCAAAAAGCACCAAGTCTTGCGATTATCATAGTTAGATAAATTGTATTGTTCTTGTTTAATTGAGGTATTGCGATTTTAAGAGCTTGCGGGTTTCGGGTTTGTCTGTGGGACGGTTTGACGGCTTTTGCAATGCAAGGAAGGTGGAATTCATAGAAGTATGAACAGTGGAATACAGGCGAAATTGAGAAAATATTCGTCTTCTTGAATATCTACATACTAGACAAACAAGACCCGCCACTGAAGGAAACAAAGAAGGGTGAATTCTGCTAGATTCAGATCTTCCCAAGCATTTGCTCCTCAAGAAACCTCAACGTAATGTGATCGGGTCAAATCCTCCTTCACTACTTCACCCATTTCCATTTCTTCCTTAAGGCTCGCAAAGGTTTTCTCAGCATCCCAGGCCCAGGGTGTAGGAGCGGCAAACAATAGATTCATCTCTTCGAGGGTACGTTGATTCGACTCAGGATAGAGGGCATACACTAATTATCTTGTCAGTATATGCTGCAATGAATCACCAAGCTAGCCTCACCAATTGGGATGCTCAAAATGTTGACTGCACCAAAGATATACATCATCTTCTCGTTGATGGCTTTAACGATGTATGGAAGCAGCAGAGTAAGCGTGCTGTAGGTGTATCAGCGGCCATGTGACAACGCGACTCCACGACAAAATACTCACCCGTTTCCGATGCTCCATCTGACAACTCCCCAAGAGTTTCCCTTGGCACGAACCTGAATCGGAAAGATCTCAGCTGGGTAAAGCCACGGGACAGTGAGCCAAGTGGCACCAAAAATAAAGGTGTAGAGGTACACCATTGATGCAGCAGCAGCGCCCCATTGATTAGCCACGCTGACGTTGCCATCTGCCCTCGCATTTAGACCCCCGCGAGATAAACCACCAACAAGAAACATGGCAATGGCTTGCCCGACTGACCCCCAATAAAGCGTCCATCTGCGCCCTATGCGATCGATGGTAAATACGCAGATCAGGGTAGAGAACATGTAGAAGATGTTGTTCAAGCCAGCAACCCATTGTGTTTTATCGGGACCAAAGCCAGCGATTTGAAAGATTGCTGGGAAGGTATGTTAGAAACATCAGGGCAACGAGATTCGGGCGATAAGATTAATTCAGCTTACTCTGTCCATACATGGTTACGCCAGCTATGCCTGCCCAGCACTGAATTATCTGTAGCCAAATTACCAGCTGCACACGACGGCCGGTGTGCAGTCTACCAGATCCGATGTTGAACAGCATGTGGAGGTAAGAAGTTCCTTCAGAGCTTTTCTCGAGCTCAATGACATTACGGATGTCATTGTACTCAGCTTCAGCGACAGCAGCTTGATCACCGTCCGTGCCACGAAGGCGCTCAAGGATATAGCGGGCCTCTTCATTTCGACCGGCTTTTACGAGCCAGCGCGGGGACTCTGGGAATGCCCAACAAGCGAAAAGCAGAAAGAAGAGGGGGATGATCTGGAAGGCAATCGGAAATCGCCATCGGATTTGAGACTCCCCATTGTCGATGAAGCTTACGCCGTAGGCTAACCAATAGGCCACTACAACACCGAAAATGTTGAGTGTAAACTCCATGGCAATAAAAGTGCCTCTGCTGCTGTAGTCCGAAAGCTCGGATGCCCAAGCCGGGACGATGCCGTTGAGGATACCGGTTCCGATGCCGTTGACAAAACGCGAGCCGAGCATCCAGGACGGGTTCATGGCAGCCGATTGAAGGGAAGCACCAAAGATAGCCCACACTGCACCGAGACCAATGGTCCCGACGCGCCCGTACCTATCTCCAAATGCACCTCCAGCAAGGCATCCTACGAGGGTGCCCAGATAGAAGATGGACATAATCCCGCCCTGTAGAAGCGTCTTCTTGATGACGGGACTGCCATCTTCGTCAACGTAGCCCAAATCCATCCGGTATATGTAATCGGTGCTCTCATTGACACCGCCCATAAGACCTTGATCGTATCCTGGTTTATGCAGTTAGAAAAGATCAAGTCTTGGTGAATATTGTGATCAAACATACCAAAGAAGAAGATGAACATTCCGGCTAGGCCATTGACAGCGAGAAGCAGTGACCGCCTCTGCAGTCGGGCTGCCACCATCCAAGAATTACGCTGATTCACTGTGAGGAACGCCATGGCTTCTGACTGACAGGGGAGGATGATGCATGGAATCAGATGCGCTGATGACGAATGGCATGTGCTACATATATACTTCATTCTACGCCGTCATTAAATCACGCTACTTCTAGACTACAAAAAACTCTGTCAGTTTTGACTTAGTCAAGGGATGGACAAGCACGCAAATGCTTCACATATCGGAAGATGGTGGTCGAAGTTCAATAACTCGGATCCTCCTCGGTAGCGCCATTTGACATGGATGTGGGCCAAATGCCCTCGAGACGAGCATTAGCACAATATCCCGACGCGGCTCGAGGGAATGCTCGCTTACCAGAGGTTGGGAACATGAGTCAATTTCGCATCACTTCGCAAGAGACACACAAGATTCGGACGTAAGTGACTTCACGATATCGTGAAGTGGACTCAAGAAGTTTGAGATGACGAAGAAAATGGGTAAAAGTTTTACTGGGCCGGACGCTAGTCTTGTTGAATTCCATGATGCAGCTCACCCTCGGCCCCTGGGATACTGCACAGAGTGCCTCAGAAAGGGACAGATAAAATCTCGTGGATCCCGAGGATTATTGTAAACTTGGAAGAACATTGCAATAAAAAATGCCCCCAGCCATCTGCCTGCAAGTGTAACAATCTTCGTATACATTCTCAAACATGCCGCTTTATCTACCTAAAGACTTGGACGCCCCTATCCTTTCACTCTTCTCATTGGTCGGCAAGATCGCCGTCGTCACTGGCGGCTCACGCGGAATCGGCATCCAAGTCGTCACGGCCCTCGCAAAAGCCGGAGCAGATGTGGCTTTCGTTTTTCACACCAGTCCCGATGCTGAAGCCATTGCCGCGAACATCTCCCAGAAGACGGGCCGAATAGTCCGAGCTCACAGTTCAGATATGACGGACCGGGCGAGAATTGCAAGCACAATTCAAGAAATCACTGAAACGTTCGGATGCGGCTAGTGGGAGCACTCGGTTACTGGGTTCCGGTGCAGCAAAATTTTAAATCAAGTCAGAACTAGCACAATATGGAGTGGTCCACTGTGTGATCTCATGAGGCAGAAGTTAACATGATCCCCGACCAAGATGCATTAGGACGTAGAGAAAAAGATAAAAATTTTATATTATACCTGCGAAAGACCCACCGATACACCAAAATCATTTAAACTAGGGTTGAAATCAAGCGCAAGAGTCCGGTAGAGCACCCCATTTGGTTCCACTATTACCCCAACACAGAAAGCCTTGAGAAATCAATCCACCGAAACAGTTGACCCAGGATAATCATAACGTGCTAGTCTTCCACTTACACATCCTGTGCTCTCATCCAGGTCATTTCGCTTATCCTTGCAGCTTTCAGTGCAGTGAAGAAGGCGCCATCAAAGTTTAAGGATACGCCAGTGCCTCGAAATGCTTCGTGGTATGATTTGAAAATATCCACAAAATCATCAAGTCGAGGCTGCAAGTGATCAAGCACGTCGTTTTTCTCATTTGGATAACGATGAGAAAAATACAAGCCATAGAGAGAAGAGTGGCTATCTTTGTTGGCCACCTTCTGGGCAAGACCCAAAATGCAGTCTTTGCAACCAGTATACTCGTTGTGTTTAAGCTGAATGCAAAGTTGTTTGACTGACGCTGGCAGAAGTTGAGCCATACGTGGAATAGGCCTTTTCTTTCCGGTTGACTCATCCTGTAAATGACACCGACAGAGAAGGACGTGATTTAGTTCAAGCGTTTCGAGCTTTTCGAGAGAGGACAAGTCGACTCCTTCACGTTTGCCCCAGATGGGATCCTCATCAGAATAGATTAGAGTGAGGTGTTTGAGAGTTTTTGCCAATGGAGGAAGACATGCGACTAGAGGGAGAGCCTGGGCTATTCGAGGACCTGGTTCATGACCGGGGGATCTGCTCATCCAATTGAATTTGAACTTCTCCAGGTTTTTGGTAAGTTTGAGTATCTCGCGCAAGGCATCAAATTCAGCATGAGGTGTCCTCCCCTCCATATGCGATATTTCTAATACTTTGAGTCTCTGCAAAGTCGGCCCAGCGTTTCCGATTCGGAACCTTGGCGTGCGGCGGGGCGGAAGACCCATGACTGAGTCCAAGCGAAGATGGGTTAGGTTGACGGCAACACGCAGCAAGGCGGAGACCAAGGGAATTGTGAAAAAGGACGGTAGACTGAATGCGTTGCGGACACGCAGGCAGCGAAGGTTCTCAAAGCCGGTCCCGTCGCCGACTTTATTGAGGCGCTTGGATAGAAAACTGAAGTCTCCGCATCTGTCCCGCACAAAAGTCTTGTTATCCGGCCAAAAAGCAACCGAGAGCTCAACAGCCCTGGGTGCCATCAGCATGAGGACTTCGGTGGGCAGAGTGTTGAAAGCTAGCGGGTCCTGTTGCAAAGCAGCAACATCGAGTTGCTGGCCAGTCGATGCGAGTAACTTCTGAGCAGCGGTGATGAAGAATTGCCAGTCAGACTCGCGGTTGACGGGGATTACGCGTGCATTCACAGTCTTGATGTGGTGTCCCAATGGGGGATGAAGCTGAAGCTCACGATAGAGCCCTCTGGACCTCAAGGAGTCAAAGATTGGTAGGTCGTGTAGAAACACGGGCATCGCAATTGAGCGGATTCGTCGCGATGTCAAGCACAGGGAACGGAGGACTCGAGACCCCGCTCGACGGGTCTTGGCGAGGATAGCCTGATCCGACTGAGAGTGGTCATTGAACAAAGGTGGTGGCATGCAGTGCATGCAAAAGTAGGCAAAGATCTCCCGGAGAATCTCTTCTGGCAATCTCTCTAGGGCGCTCGCACCCTCGGCATTACTTGGACCGTCCATTTTCGAAGCTTGGATTGATTTGAGGTGGTTCAACAAACACGTTAGCAAGGCGAGACCTACATAAATCAGGCCAACAACTGTCATGTGACTTATGCAACTCGTATCCAATAACAGGGCTTACGCCACAGGTGGCTCCGCTCCTTGTAGGCCAAAAGCAAAATGATTCATTGATGGCCTGGTAAATCGTTTATTTTCTCGAGGGCGCTCAAAACTGCGCCGAATTGATTGAGGTGCGACAAGCGGAATCGGCGTTGACCTATAAGCTTGGCGTGGAGGAAGAGGTTTACGACTCAGCGCGATCTTAATCGATTATCCGAAATTCATCCTGTTTCGTGCTTCTTGGTTCCCGTTGACCTTTGCTGGATGCGATATATATACCCTTGGATTCATGGAGCCCCAGGAATATTTTTCATCTGCATCGTGCAGAGCTCATTGGTCTCTCACAGCATATGTATCCCTCGTTTTCTCTTACTCCACCATGTTCTCGCGGTTTCTCTGCCAGGGACTAAATCCCCATGATCGCTTATAAGCGCAACAGTACGCCCAATTGGTGTATTCGGTACGCAGTCGAACATGAGGATTCACTCGTCGAAGGTTGTTTTCAAGGTTGCTGAGGAATTCTAGGCGATACGTATCGCGAAAGTTTTGGTGGAGAACGACATGGATAACCTCTAATTGTGGATACTTGTGAAGAGATTGAAACAGCTCACCTAGACCTTCAGCGAATTGTCTGGAATAGATCAAGGGTGAACAGCGAAGAGTCAATCGTTTCAAATACTGTGATGGCAGGATGCATTCCCCGTCGACTACCAGCGGAGACTTGATGGTCAAGTCTAGTTCATGAAGTTTTGTGAACTGCTGCAGGAAGGAGGCATCAGTTGCATTGAGACTTTTATGCAATGTGAGCGCTCTTAGACTTTCCTTGCAAACAAGCAAAGCTTCACCGACCTTGGATGCGCGCCCCCCGCTTTCGTTTGATGTGCACAACTTGAGGCTTTCTAAGCGCGGCATTGCCTTGATCATCTCTCGAAGAATTGCAACCGGGGGGCTGCTGCTCTCAAAGTTATTCAGGCTAAGATGTTTGATATTGCCGACAGCTTGAAAGAACGAATCATCAAAGCCTGCGAAATTGGAGAGGCGGAGAGTCGAGAGCCGGGGTTTGTTGAAAAGAAATGCGGAGACCATTTTGTCGCAAAACCGGTGATTTTCATATGTTGCATGCACATTGAACTCTTTCAGGCAAGGAGAGTTCGTGGCTGATGGAATCCATAGGTCTGCAGCTGTCGAGTGGGAGCCGATGAACACCTCCAGCTGCTCCAGCTGCGTTGTGCGTTCCAGAATTGCAGCAGTATGTAAATCATATTTGTCACATTCCTCGTAGCTCCAGGGAGGGCAGTGCAGTCGCTCAACATTCAAAAGATGGTGGGAACTGAGATGGGCCAGCGAAAGGCACTTGACCTTCTGTGCAAGGAATCGGTTCTCCATCATGCTATCAGCAAAGGCCATGAATTTCGGAAAGGTATCGACTTTTACTGTCGCGGATTCACAGAAAAAGTGGAAGAGAACAGGCTGTGCAGCTTGCCTCACCCTCTTCGAAACCAGACACAAGTTGAGAAGTGGCTTTGACGACATATAAGTCGCACGCTTGCTGCCGAGTGGCGCATCCCAGCCCAAAATGCAGTGATCACAGAGGTATTCGCAGATGAGCGTCATGAGCTCAAGGGGGATATGAGACATCAAGTCTGGAGAAGGTGAAACGTCCATTTTGTGAGCAGCGGCGGTCGGAGAATTTGTGATGGTCACTTTGGCGAGGATCTGGAAACGAAAGATTGAGCAAGGGGAGCATGCGGTGAATGAAGAGAGGAGAGGAGAATGGACGGGGATAGGAAACAAGTTCGAAAATTTAAAAGAGAACGAAGAGGCCAAAGAGGTGTGGATGTCCATTTCTCCGATGCTCTTCTGATGAAAGGTTACGTGGTTGGCTTGACTAGGTAATCCAAGGACTAGGCCATAGCGGTAACAATTTTTATAGGTCGCAGACTTTGTCATTGCCAATGACTTTGAGGTCCAAATCAATAGAACAAGCTTTGCACAGAAAAATTAAAAACAATACCCTTGTAGCATTCGATCATCTGAGTATCTCCAACAACCAAAATAAATAATCGGCTCAGGATTTTACAAACAGGCTGAAGCCAGCAAAAAGGTATGCATCACCTCGTTCCATAGCTGAAGGTCTTTTCTAGAAGGTTATCTTCGATGTGCTGGGTGAGGCTATTGGAGATGCTATGTGTGCAAAAGGCTATTGGGTATTGCAGCCTAACTGTTCGAACCACCAACGGCGGATGGCAAACTCAAGTTCAACTATGAAGTCAGCTTCACCAACAACCAATACCACGAAGCATCTGGCCAGACCATTTCTGTTCCACCTGCGCGAGAGACGCAGTGCACTTGGAGCCAGGATATGCCTGAGCAGTTGAAGGAGAAGGTGAGGACGGTGGTAAAGCATGTTTACGGCGAAGAGGACCTCGGCTTGACTATCCAATCCTACCGGATGTGCTAGTACGTACTTAGAGGAGCTACTGTGAGAAAAGCACATTTAACAACGCCGCAGGGACGCTGTAACTCCCAGCCAGGACTGGATTATAAGCCCCTATCCTGCGTGTCGCGATTTATACATTGCTAGAGGAGGCTCATTTTATAGTTGGAAGTTCTTGCCCACGGTTGGCAAGTATGTTGTGCAAATGCTAAAGGGACAGCTGACGCAGGAGCAAGCCGACAAGTGGGCTTGGGATCGTAAGAACGAGGGAGCTGCCTGCGTCATGTATATCCCAAAGCATGATTTAAGTGATTTTCAGGAGGTTTAGCGACCTGGAGTTCTAGAGAGTGGACGGATTAGGGGTAAAAGTTTGCGTGCACCACGTATTTTGCAACGCTCGTTAGAATTTCTTCACTGGGCTTGGGATCCTGTGTATCAAACATGAACAAAACCCTCTGATCCTGATCAATTCATGTTCCTAATTAAAAGATTCTTTTTTTTTTTTTTTAAATTTTTACGCTTGGTCATTGTCCTCTTCTCCTAGGATGGTCGTAAACTCCCTAAAAGCCTGCATCGTCAACCGAATTTTGGCCCAATCGGTCCGCGCTGGCTGCGAGCTCATCTTTGACATGACCATATCGTTCTTGCAATCGATGACTAGCAGCTGCCCATTCGTTCCTGACGCCATCAAAATCTGGCTGCTTGGGCTCACAACCCAGAAGGAGCGGTAGGCGACACTGTCAAATATGCCTTCATATCCGCTTCTCTCCGAACCAGCAGCGAAGGCGGCCTCGGATCCACCAGTAAACATGTCGCTGATCCATTCTGGGGGAAAAACACCTCTTTTGCCATGTGCAGCTTGTATAACCGCATGGCCAAGCCGAGCTATATCGCGTGCGGTTGCGCAGAACCCGGCCGCAGTCCGGGCATTTCCACCAGGGTCCAATGTAACGCGAGCGTCGCTTTCGGCTCCAATCGGCTGCCAGACCGTCTCGATGAGAACCTGAGCGAATTTCTGACCAGTGACACGTTCGATGGCCCAGCCCATGAGGTCGGCGTTGGCCGAGATGTAGTCAAATGGCGCGCCGTTGAGTCCATCCACGGGAGGAACTGTCGGAGATTGGATCGTCGGTATGTACTCGTGCAAATTGGTGGGCTTTTTGTTCGGCTCTGAAGGGTACAGACCCGTAGCGCTGCGATAGCCTGGCGCTGCGTCGTTGTGTGTGATGCCCGCCCGCATATCCAGCAGCTGCTGGACCGTCACGCCTTCGTACGCGGATCCCTTGACCTCGGGAACATAGTCGGATACGGGGCTGCTGGTCTTCAATTTGCCTCGGTGCGCTAGAATTCCGCACACCAGGCCCGTGACTGATTTCGAGATGGAAAATGTGGCGTGAACCGAAGCCTCGGTGTTGGTCCGATCGTAGTGCTCAAAGACAATGGCGCCACCTTTTAGCAGGACAAGACCATCCGTTTCGGTGCTTGAAAGGAACTCGGCCAGGTCAAGAGCTTTTGTAGGGGAGACTTGCAGCTTGAAGTTGTCGAATGTGCGCGGTTTGCGAGGTAGAGGAGCCGTCTCTGAGCTCTTGTTGATTACGCTGGTGGGGACGATTTTGTCGACGTTCTGAAAGCCCCAGACGTTGTGGTCAGGCTCGCGCCAATTGGTAATGTCTACCGTCATGGCGCGCCTTTTCGCGGTTCCGATGGGATGGCTCCTTTTCCTGAGCTTCAAATGGCCACTCCTTGTATGTTTTTGCGAGAAAAAAAAGATGTTTCTTTATATTGACGACCCTTCAAACAGAAGAAAGGGAAGAAAAGGTTTCGTCATAGCCTGATCTTGTTGCTCGCTGACACAAAGCGGTGTCAAACGGCAGTAATCCGTGGACGTTGAGCTTGAATTCACGAATCACGGCTGCCAGACAACCTCCTGCAGCTTGCGTGACAATAAAGCCAGCAAAAGTGACCAGGTAGATCACAAGTCAAGATCGCATAATTATCATCATGAATATGACATAATTGGTAGAATCTAATCACGAAGATAATTCTCTTGACCATTGGCAATGGAAGCTTGGTTGTTTTCCTGTTTTGTCTATATCCTATGTTTGTGCAGATTACAGAAGTTTGGCGGTACTAGCAAGTACATTTAATAGGCATGCTCTGTCCCTCTTACGAGTGCGAATAGTCAATTGTGCATATCTGATAAGAGTTAGAACGCTGTCCTTGATGACTCAAGCATTGAAACAATTTTGGCAAAGATTCAATAGAATCTATTGAGAATTCTATTTTGTTTTTGCGGATTTTGTCGTGTGAAGCTCAAAGTTACCCTACAGTTTATCTTGAATGGGTAGGTCTTTCTTTCAGCTAGGAGGCCATTCGAAAAGTCAAAGTAAGCACTGGGAATTCCAGACAGTTCGGCGATCATGGGATGGACGCGGCGCTTTGGCCTTCTCCATTTTGCGGCTAGACTAACGCTCAAATTGTCAAAAGCACCAATGAGATTTTAGCATTGGTTCACGGACTCGGCGCGGTTGTTTACAGCCGATGCGACGAGAGGCTGTGCGTCGTCAAGCGACCCTTAGCTCTCAGCACCCGGAGAGTCTGAGCGGGAAGTGGCTATCAAACAACCCCAGATGTTTGCATCCTTCAGCGAACATAAAACACTCGATCATAGCTCCTGAGACTTCACTATATGTCTGAGCGCAGCAGGCCTCTACAGATGTATGTGTTGCCTTTTTGAGTAAACATCATGAATGAAGGAGCAAACATGGGAATAGCTGGCGCCTTCAGTAAGACACGAATAGTTGCCCAATTAGGTAGGTGGAGGACAATTTCATCAAGGGGCATGCGGGTTGGAATGAATATATAAAGGGCATGATCCAGACTCAGTTGATGAGAAAATCAGCATCACTCTCACAGCATCTTCAAAGCACTCATCTACTCATCTCATTACCAAACAATTCACTCTCATAACCCAAACCAACCAACACAATGAAGGCCACTTTCTTCACCGTTTTGACTGCCATCTCTGGCTCCTGCGCCATGGTCATTGAACGCGACACGCCTGTCAAGCAAGTCATCATCGACGTGACCACGTCTGTCAGTTATCTGAGCGCTGCCGCCAACGCGACCGACAGCAGCGTCGACCAGCTTCTCAAGGCTGCCGATAACGTCATCTACGCCATTGAGAATGGCCAAAAGATTTGCCAGAACGCCGCGCCCATTGGCCTCGGCGACGCTGTCACGCTTATCAGCCCTATTGAGGACCTTGACAGCACCGCCAGCGCCCTTTACGACAACATCCAGGGTCGCGTTGGCAGTGTTCAGCAGGCTGGCCAATGCGAGACTACTCGCAGCAAGCTTACCGTCATCAACTCTTCTGGCCACCAGCTGATCAACATCATTCTCAACAAGTTCAGCTCCGACTTTACCAAGAACCTGGCTCAGCAGTACGTCGGTGACACCACCGATCTCCTCAGCAAGTACCAAGCCCTCTTTTCTGCCAGCAACTGCGTCGACTATAAGTAGAGTGTTGCCGTCCGTGCCGTGACGGGATCACGGTGCGCCAGGTGGCTGCGGGATACGGTACCACCCGGGCTCATTACTGTAACATGAAGTCTGCAAAGATTTATATTTACAGAATGTTTTCTTCTAATCCAGGTCTGGACTGTCAACACGGTGCAAGTACCTGTGCCTCCGTGGGCGGCTGGCGGCATGGCTTATCTCCGTGAGAAAGGCCGCTAGCCTTATTTCGGATGCTGTATTTAGTGTAGGATAATTATTTGGAATTGAACTTTTATTTTATTTTGCATTTTGTGATCTCATACGGAAGGTGATAGCGATTTCTCTAATAGACTTGTAGAGGAACCGTGCTTTAATTTCCGATTGCTTAAGGTGCAAAAGCTCAAGCCCTTGTTAAGCTCCGCTAAAAGTCCACTGCCAATGTTCTTTTTATATGAAACAGTCAAACTCGATAGGAAAAGTCATTTAATTCTAGTAGTAGCGCGCACACAGCAGATTGTAACGAACTCTTTTTATTGATGAACCACATTTTGCCCTGTAGAATAACTACCCTAAACACTTTTTCTAGTAAATCGCTCGATAAACCAGACCAACAGCGTTAAAGATTTGCTCATGCAAGAGTGTATCAGGAATGGGCGCATCTTAATTGCCTATAAGTGCCCTCCGGCTGGAGTCGTCGTGGTAGCCAACCCCAGGCGGGCCTGAGGTGTGGCTAGAAGTGCTGTACAACTCCATAGCTGCGAGTCGAACCTTTGATGCATTCCTGCTAAACCACCCCGCAGTGAGAGCCATCATCACTATGGCCAGTTGGATGGAGAAGGAAATAAACCTTATTGCAAAGCTTCCTGTGGCGGGACTCAGAGTGGAGATGTTCGTGAAGGCGTAATTCAGGTCGTAACTAAGGCGAATAGACTGGAATACGGTGCTTGGCGCCGCCGCCATGATCAAGGCATTCGCAGCATGGTAGTTTACATCTTGTCGCTCAAGAAAAACCTGCTGTGCGGCGGGCCACAGCCAGACTGCCGTGCTGAGCATGACCAAGAACATCAGTACGTTCCCGACCTTGTTCAAAGCGTCATTTCTGGGGACTTCGGGGGTCTCCGAGTCACGACTTCCACCATATGCTGCCATGACAGTGCCAATCATGTATATTACATGCATCGCGGCGAGGATTCCTTTGTTGCTCACGCGTTTCGATGGGGATAAAGACAGGTTTAAACTTTGGAGAAGTCAGCTTCAGAGCAAGGTTGGAGAATACAAAACGGTGGAAGTGCACGCACGCTTCGTAAATCAAGCCAATAACCAGCAAAGACATGGTTCCAGTCGACGCAGAACTTGTCATCATGGTTACCGTGGTCGGAACGTCGGGCTCATTTTGGCGAGTCAGGTAGTAGGAGTGCCAGATGATTTGGAAGATTGTGGAGACCACCAGGAGCGGCCAGCACATATTACCAGGCTTTCCATGTTTATATGCCATGAAGAGCGCAGCGGGGAGTAATAGACTGAAAATAACGAGCGAAGCCCAGGCAAGACCGATGCACTCTCCTGATGGAGGACTCGGGGCCGCACGAGTGTTCATGGGTGGCTGGGAGTTTCTTGGGACTTGGATCGTGGAAAAAGTAGTGAAGTGTTGTTTGATGGGTGTGAATCGAGGATTTGACGTGTTTCTGCCTCGAATGAGCAGCTCTCGAGGAAAGCATCCTCATGTTATAGCGATGAGAATACAGCTTTGTTGTCATTATGGAGGGATCTGGAGATCTACATTTTCACTGCCCCTACCATGCAGGGGTAACTCTAAACCCCTGTCTATCAACTTTCATACACATTAGGTATCACTGGAGCAACAAAGCAGTCTTTCTCACAGAGCGTTTGATCTTATTTTAGGATCTATGGGCTGCTGAGTCGACTACTATGTGCCTGGCTCGCCAGCCTCTTGTCTTGGTGCGACATGAGTGGAGTCATTACGAAAAATACGTGGCTGAGTTGTCTATGCCGATCGTGATCGATTGGTTGCTACGCTAGGGCAAGATGCAAGCGAAAAGCAAGCTGAACTAGTAGATTGGGAGAGGCGTTTCGACCACTAGAAGAGCGCTGGGTGTTCCGTATATCCGATGACTAAGCGGGTCGGAAGGTGACGCGGCAAATACAAACTCAATCAGCTCGTATCTTTTGGGGTACGGAGGATTACAAAGCGGCCCCTGCCTCGAACCTAATCTTGGACACAGATGAGGCCATAGCGCCAAAGGCCCACTGGCCATGAGCAGACTTGCCCCTTGCACAAAGAATGTAACAGAGCTTCTATATATAGAAGATCAAAAGCGCTTAACAGCGTTTTGAAGCTTCTCAAAGATCAAACCGACTCATACTATGATTCATCCTGCTTCGTTCTATGAAACCTTCAGGGATCAAGAGGTCAATCGCGTTTTCTATTCAGCTCCAGCAATCTCGGCAGTCGCGATCATCTTGTGGAGCGTCGCGAAAAAGCGATAGGCGGATACAAGCACTGCGTCTCTTATTGAGCCAGCTATGATTGAGTAGACGATTCAAATCAGTTTTTTACTTTTCACAAAATATTCGGTCGGAGAATATGTCCAGGTGCCTTGCTGTCGTATTTGTTTCTAGTCAAATTCAAGCGCTAAGCTCACGTGGTGATCTAGAAACCAGCCACAAACGTGGCATCAAGATAGTGTTCAACTACGAGCTTGGCTTTGTAATCTCTTGCTCTAACCAAAAGATTAATTAATTTAATCCTCTTGCAAGGTAAATTTCGCGTTTCTGAATCCAAGATAAGGTTAGCCCCTGGCTGCTTGGGATGGCTTCCCTGCCTTGCCAAGTTGCCAAGACCGGTCGGCTTTAACACACGGCATTGAAGTGATGTCATCGCGATACTTGACCGTTATCGCCAGGTAAAAAGCTATAAAGTTGGACATACGAAGATCTTAACTCATTTTATGAAGAAGAATTTCCATTGTGTGCAAGAAGTAAAACCCGCTTTAAGTACACAGCTTTATTTCGCCTCGCAACCGCGACTCATCATTTCCACCTACCTTGTGCTAATAATAAGTCCTGATTTGTCATGAGTGGCGAGCTTTTGAATACGAAAAATCATAACAGAATTTAAACTGGCTCAAAACCCTGAACGCGAATAAACGCGTTCCCGGGGTCGTAGATTAAGGCCTTTCTTTCGTCGTTTGAGTCATTCCACTTTTCAATCTGTGCACAGTGGCGCTGAGTTGCCTCGCCGTAAATGTGGGTCACCCCGACTCCACCATGCCATTTCATTCAGTCTCGCTGCCTCCAAAATATTTCATGGATTTGTTCTTCCTGCAATTAACACAATTGCAACCGACAACCCGAGGTGAGAGGCTTACGGCCTGTGGGTCTTTACCCTCGACACGAGGGCATTCCCATGCGGGGTTAGGTTCCCTCGACGCGACGCTTTTGATCGTGCTATGGACCCGCAGCATCGGTCGGGGAAGGCGTTGGCGAAATCGACTTGGTCATGTGTTTCGTGAAGAGAGCAACGAACATCAACTAAATCTGTAAACCTCTGACTATCGACATCCTTCAAAAGCTTACCAGCCTGATCATAAACATGAGTGCCCCCGTCAGATTATTAGCAGGCAAGACCGCAGCCATAACGGGTGGCACCACGGGTATTGGCCGGGCCATTACGCTTGAGTATCTCCGCCAGGGTGCCAACGTCGCGGTGAACCACCTTGGCCTGTCAAAAGATGAGCCTTTGCGCAAGAGTCTGATTGACGAGGCGAAGAAACTGAAGGAAGAGGCGCCAGATGGAGCACCAACTGGCGAGGTTTTGGAGATTGCAGGAGATGTGATAATTCCGCAAACGAGCGAGAACCTGGTTTCGGAAGCAGTCAAAAAATGGGGGACGCTCGATATCTTTGTCGCCAATGCAGGAATCTTCAAGGCGTCCAAGTTTCTGGAGTAAGCTTCACGCAATATCTTCGTCCCTATTGCCAGCGCTGATACAATTTCCAGCATTGACAAGGAAATGTTTGATACTTCAATGCAGGTCAACGTCAACGGTGCCTTCTACTCTTGCCAAGCCGCAGCCAAACAGATGGTCAAGCAGGGCAAGGGAGGTTCCATCATTGGCATCTCGTCCATCAGTGCTCTTCTTGGTGGGGGGCAGCAAGTTCACTACACCCCAACAAAGGCCGCTATTTTGTCCATGACACAGTCTATGGCCATCGCGTTGGCCAAAGATAAGATCAGAGTCAATGCTCTGCTACCCGGGACAATTCATACCCAGTTGGCCGACAACGACATGGCAAACGAGGAGAAGCGCAAGTATCTGGAGCATCGCATTCCATGGGGTCGTGTGGGCAAGCCTGAGGATCTGGCTGGACCCGCGGTCTTCCTTGCCGCAGACCAGATGAGCGGGTTCGTGACCGGGGCTCAGCTTTTGGTTGATGGTGGCATGTATGTTCACCTCCAATAGGTGTTGAAGAGATCATGATAGTCCAAGCATGTGGCTCATTTCGGGAATGAAGCAGAGAACAGTGGAGGAGAATCTAAAAATAAATACGAACATGATTGATTTCTAGTCAGATTGAAAAACTTGCTCGTGCTTCGGGATATCCGGGCTGCGGATTGAACATAGGGCCCTGCGTTTTTCAATGGCGAGGGACATATGCATAAAGCAATCACTCCAACTGTTTCAACTGGCTTGGAACACGCCCATTCGGTCTCTAGTATCCAAATAAACCACAAATATTCTTTGGCATCAATTTATCGATTCTGACTCGTATTTTCAGTGATGCCGTCGAAAAAAGACGATTCGGCTAAGTGCGGAGTACCTGATCCGCATGGTGCCCCTAAAACCTCAACCCACACTTCTCACTCCGCCATTTCCCCAGACATCAACACAACTAGCGGCATGTTTCATTTCATGGTCCTTTTATTTTGACTTTTTTCCTCTGCGTTTGACCAATCACGCCCCATTGTCATGGAGATTGTCACCTGCACACATTGCAATCACAATACTGACATGGAAGAGCCGCGTCGCTTCACCCGCGGTCGGCTGTCGCGTGGTAAGGGGTTGCCAAAGTCGACTGGATGGTAACTGTTATCCCTACATTAGAGACACAATTCCGTATATTTGTAGACACTTTCTGAGACATTTAGTAGCTTGACATGTCGTCGACGTCGCGTCAAGTGCGACGAGGGTAAACCGTGCTGTGGGAGTTGCGTCCGCAAGAAGGCTCGTTGTGAGTATTCTGTCGCCGGTACTGGACGAGGCAGACCGAGGACAAAGGTCGACCCAATCCAGCCCGACCCCCCAAACGACAACGATACCAATCTCGATCAGGACGGTGACGAAAGCAACGTCGTCAATGACGCTCGGGCGCCCTACCAAGAGGTCATTCACCAGCACCAAGAAGGTGCAGAGCCTCCAGATACCCCTTCGAAGACCGTGCAATCGGTTCCAGAAACAATCCCACATGTCACTCCAGTTCAGGATACAATTCAAATTGGCGGAACTCTCAATACGAGCCAAAGTAGCTTGACCGGCCAGCCGATCGAATATTACAATAAAGAATCATGCGAGACACCGTTCATGCCGCAAGAATGCTATGGAATGCCGAGCTTTATCAACTTTCAGCCGACCTTGTGCGATGCATCTTCACCAACCCACGTCCAATTGTATCTTACGCCACTTCCTTATGTGGAATCAACAGACTCGGGAGTGAGGCAGGGTGGTGGAGAGTCCTTGACCTCGAGGTGGCTGGATCTTCTTATCGGCGATGCGACACTCAACTACGGATCTTTCCTGGAGTTCCAGCTTGATCCCAACGGCCCCGATGTTTTTGAAAGATATTTGGGGGACAGACTAGCAAGAAAACCCCCGGTGGGATTTAGAGTGCCACCCTGAGCACATGCATGATGCATGTTGTTCAAGACCCGACTCAAAGGCCTTTGATGGGACATCCGGCAATAAAATGCCAAAATATTGTTTCCTTTATTCATGCCAGTGTCTAAAAGATGTCCGTCCTACTCAGCAGGTGCGTTGCCCGCAGAGCCGATGATTTCCATCCATTCTACGGTCTGGTTCACCACCTTTTCCACTCCCTGTTCCATCAAACTTGTATGCGTCCTCATTTACGCGGTTTCAGCGCGGAGATGAGCGTAATAGTCATCCAGGACGATCCTGTTTACATTGATCTTAGTGGCTCCTGCTTTTATGCATTCGCGCATCAACTCAGGTGCGAAGCCGTTTGTGCCGTGGAGAGCGATTTGTGCGCGCTTGTTCAACTGCGCCTTAATCAAGGCGAACCTAGTAACAGTAAGCCTCATCACGTCTCTCCCTTGGCTTTGCTAAGCGACTGACCTTTCAAAGTCAAGATTGGGGCCCTGAGGTCCATATTCTCCATGCACATTGCCAAATGATGGAGCCAAAACGTCGACTCCCGTTGCAAGGAATTCGTCAACTTCCTCTGGTGTTGTTTTACTGGCCTCCAGCCCAGCCGTGTCCATGACACCATCCTCACCACCCTCAATACGGCCCGGCTCTGCTTCCGTGGCAATTTGTCTGGCATTGCAGTAGGCCACCCATTTAGCTGTCTTGAGCAGATTTTCTTCCTTTTCGAAATGCGACATGTCGACCATGATGCTGTCAAATGGCAGCGTGTCTGCTGCAAGCTTGATGATTTCCTCATCTTGCGCATGATCGAGATGGATAGAGATGGGCACAGTGGCGCCTCGAGCGGCATCAGCTGCCGCGCGCACGAGAAAGTCACCAGAGAATGTGATTGCCCATGGGAAGAACTGGAGGATGAGCGGGGAGCGAGCCTTCTCTGCAGCCTGGACCAGGCCGAGAATCTGCTCGATATTGTATGCAATGGCAGCAATGACGCCGTATTGGCCCTCTTCAGCAGCCTTGAGAATCTGAAGGTGGCGGTTCTTCGCCTTCCAATCGTTTGTGGAAGCCATCATGCGTGGTGAGCTGTGGATTGGAAATGAGTTCAGTTTGAGGATAGCCGATGACAACAACAGCAAGCGCCACCACAAACCATTTATTATGGCACCTCCGCACGTGTACGTGGATCGCAGATATTGGCTTCAAAGACCTGACATGCGAAGCCGTGCTATGCGCGTTGGTGTGGGCCTGTTCTGCGGTCGTGGCCCTCGTCTCGAGGGTGCAGAATGTCCGATTGGCTGGTGCGCGGCCGCAATAATCCGCTTATCTGGGAAAAGTACCTGAAATGAGACGTGGAGAGCTTCTGTCATATAGAGAATTAAAATTCTTGTGGTATTCACCCAAAGTATGACCTTCGTTCGATTCCTCAAAAAGTGCACGCGCAGAATTAGACATGGCTGAGACGACAAACTCTGGTGACCCCTGGCGCATTTATCATGATGACTTCAAAAAGATCATTGGACCAGAGCCTTCGATTGAACTTATACTTCATATCGAAGAGTACCCTTTTGCGCACGAAGCTGGCGTTTTCACGTCCGAATCGAACGAGATGTTTATTACAAGCAATCAATTCGACGACGAAAATGGTCAGAAAAAGGTGGTCATCTCCAAAGCTTCGTTGGGAGATAGCAAGCGACCCGTGCGACCAGAAACATCGACTGCGAGATGATGGACATGGCGAATGGCGGCGTCAATTATCAGGACGGTATCCTCTTCTGCGCCCAGGGCTCGTCCACTAAACCCAGCGGCCTGTTCAAGATGGACGCATTCTCTCCATATCGTACAGAGGTGGTATTGACAAACTATATGGGGAAACCATTTAATTCGGTGAATGACGTCGTTGTGCACAGCGACGGAAGTATCTGGTTCACAGATCCGTCGTACGGTCATGATCAAGGGTACCGTCCCCGACCAAGCCTACCCAACCTCGTATATCGGTACGATCCTGTCACAAAGGGTATCAGGGCCGTTGCAGATGGTTTTGGAAGACCAAATGGCATCTGTTTCTCGCCTGATTATCTGACTGTATATGTGACGGATACAGATCAAGTACGTGGAGCATGGATCGATAATAGCAGGGCGGCTTCCATGTGAGTATGAGCTTGATTCATAGCGGCTTTATGCAGCCCGAAGGCTGTGATATTTTCCGGGGCCGTGCAGGGTCCAATGTTATTGGTCGGAACTGCCCTCTCGTGCCAAGCACTGCAATTTTAGCAGCGCGGAAGCAGATCACGGTCATCAATCATTGTAAGGGCGGAGCTAACCAGAAATAGCTACGCATTCGACGTAATCTACCGTGGCAACCAGCCCTTCCTCGCAAACCGCCGTCTGTTTGCCGTGGCAGACACTGGCATTCCGGACGGTATCAAATGCGATACTCTGGGAAATGTATACAGTGGTTGTGCGGATGGTATTAACGTATGGTCTTGCGGCGGTATTCTCTTAGGCAAGATCATCATTCCCGGGGGTGTGGCGAATTTTTGCTTTGGGCGAAGTGGGCAGCTCTTTGCTTTAAATGAGCATCGTCTCTGGCGTATACAACTCGATTCTCGCGCCAAAGGGGCATTGCTGGGTATATGAAATGATGCATTATTTTCCCATATCGAAGAATAGATACAGTGGCTCTTATGGGACGAAAGTACGCTTTGTTTGTTGTATTTAATTGCAGCTCATGCACAATGAGCTGTCAAGAAATAGCAAAATACTCAGCTGCTATACACTAAAGATGCCAAGAACCTATTCCAGTAGATTTTTGTTTGAATCAAGATATCTATATGAAATCTATGTCTATATCGCTTTTTGTTAATTTTTATCATGTTGGTAAAGGTCCTAATGACAAGCCGTGTATGAGGTCCAGTCTTGGTGTCTACAGCGCTTCCTCTCTCATGATCAAAGCCCGTTAGATAGGTCAACATTTCTGCATATTGTTCTCGTCTTGGGTTGTGAGATCACGACGAGCACTTCGGCGGGCTTCCTCGTCCGCCAATGCTTCAAGAGAAATCGCGATAGCTTGTCGTATAAGATACCGCTCCGCCACCGGCATGATCTCGGGATCCAGAATAGTGCCGTCAAGGAACGTCAAGTCACTCGCACCGTTAACAACGATGTCATTCTCTATATTCGCTCATATCACATGAAAGCTGGGATTCCTGGGATGGGATAGGGCTGCTTGCAATTGATCTGCCTGCGTATGCATGCCATGCAAGAGACCTTGCCCAAACATACCAAGATCCTGCAGGCCAGGGCGCATTGTCTTCTCAATGCCGAATTAATCCCTGGTGTAGCTTAATTACTTATATCTATAGGCTGTTATTGTTGCTATCAATTTTGTAGTCAGAGCTATAAATATGATTAACAAGCGTTTGGAAAGCCTCATCGAGATTTTCAGTTGGGAGAATCAAGTCATATACTCCCGGAACGCGAGAATATGCTATCTCAGTTTCTTCCAATTCCTTGTTAACGCTAGCATTGCCATACTCCGCCATGAGTCGCCTTAGTGGTTCGTAGATTCTTATAGTTTCCATCCTCGAGCAGCCTGCGCTGAGACGGGCCTGAGAGACCTCGAGATTTGGCGGCGTGATGAATACGTATCGGGCATCGAATCCAGGGATGGCCTTCAGCTGCTCAACGCCTCGCATATCGATATCCATGACCACTATGCGCCGCGTTGCTGATCCCGCCACAATGGTTTGCCTCAATACCCCCGAGGAGTGGTCACCGTACGTGCGATATGTGGCAAATTTGCCGCTGGAGACCATGTTGAGGAATTCATCCGAGGATATGTAGTAGTAGCTATTCGAGCTGGATAGTCCATCGAACGGTCTGTAGATGGTGTGGTGAGCAGCGATTGTAAAGGAGTCAGGTAAGAAGTCCCAGAGCTTGCGCATGAGGGCATCCTTCTCTAGCACTGTAGGGCCGCATAGAATCAGAGGTCGTAAGTCTTGAGGCAACGCTAATAAGAGTATGTGGTCAAAAAATCTATCTATGGTAGCATTCGCCGAAGAGAGACGTACCAGTTGCAGTCGATGCAGCATTCAAGCTGCGTTCCATGCTGTCGAATACGGCAAGGCACTCCAGAGACGGCTTGGCTTGAATTCGAAAAGAAAGTTGATGGTTTCATGTGACAAAGGGCTAGAGCCAAGTCGGGTACTCAGCCTCACTTATATACTTGCTGCAACTGCAGTCAAGAGTTTTAGATACCTGGTGACAGTCATACTTGTTTGTTGAGGGATGGTGAAGTTTTGGTAAATTCTATCTTTGGAACCTACTGGTAGAAACGCATAATGGAAAATTAAGTATGGAACGAGCTTCAACGGACCATGAACCTAATCAGACTTCAAGCTGCAGCACGAGAACTAGCATTCTTGCTTGGCACGCTTATTGCTCCCCGACGACATGACGGATGTCGATCGTTCACCAGCGGTACGTAATTGATGGACATATTGCCTAAAAGGAACTTACTCTGACTTTTGCTAACTGAAATATATTATGATTGCTGTTCGCCTGCTAAGCCTTCAGAAGTTCACATCTAGCGAAGTTTGAACTGAGACGTCAGGCTGTTGTGATGCTTGTGTAGAGGAAAGGAATTCTTCCAGTTTCACCATATCTCAGCCCTTGTGTCATTGTGTTGCGCCCAGAAATGAACAGAGTCATCTCCGATTGAAGCTCTCGCGAACTTTGGTTCTGCCCACTTCAACCTCTTAGAATTCCAACTCTATGGCCTCATGAAAAGCTTAATCACCAGTACCCACAGGCACCAGCAGGCTACAGCAGGCCGTTAACTCAGGTCGGTACCAAGATTCAAGCACCTCTCTGAGACGGTTTATTGCAGTGGCATTTTGGTCCCTGTCAAAAGGCTGGGCAGGAGTTTCATTGTTGCCATTCTACTCACTCATCACTGTATTGTCCTCAAAAGAGAGACTGTTCTCACTAACAGAGGATATATTCAATACAACTCGATATCGAGGTGTCGGGAATCTTCAACCGACATTTCGGTGGTATGGTCCGAAAGAGGCATTACTAATTCTAAAATAAGAAACAAACTTGTCTTAGAATTTGCAATAATTTCCCGGATAAAAGGTGTAGACTCGCTGAGACGATGCCGTTTGGGTGGATTTTGGTGCTCCCTGCATTGTCGTCAAAAGGCGCATTCCCCTTCTGGATCGACACCCTCTGCGTGCCGCTGCAACACTCGGCTCATAGAAAGGGAATTGATACGATGCGCCACGTGTACGCGCGCGCCGCCAAGGCCTTTGTGCTTGATTCCGTCATGACCCAGGGTTCCGTAGCGGAGAGCGATGCCACGGCGCTGACAGCACGCATCCGGGCATCTACGTGGGGCCGCAGGCTCTGGACCTTTCATGAGGAGTGCTTGGCAAAGGCACTTTTCTACCAGTTCTCAGATCGCACCATTAATTTGGAATACTTAAAAACGGAGCAAGCCAAGCAATGCGCTGCTCTACGCTCCGACAGTCCCGACCCTGATGCAAATTCATCCGAATCGCCGAATTGGTGCGTCATCGGCAATCTGAGCGCCATGAACCCTGTTCTTGAAGGGTCCCTAAGCTGGATCGGCTGCAAGGCGAGCGTTGTCAATGATGACCAGCACTCGCACTGGGGCTTGGTCACTCTCTTGGGCTGCCTCCGGCTTCGATGGACAAGTTGGCTCGAGGACGAAACAATCTGCCTCGCTGGCATCCTGGGAGGTAACATAGTGTCCGAAGTCTTGCGGTACACCACGAGAGAAAAGCAGATGCGCGCATTTTTACCCACCCTCACATCGCTTCCCGCAGGCATCATGTACGTAGTCCGTCCACGGAGCACCCAGTTTGGATTCCACTGGATGCCTCTATCGTTCTTGGGCGAGAGCGCCGAGTCCAGCCCTCAAACGCAGCCAGGACATGCCACTTGAAAGGATGAGGGACTGTGTCTCCGCTGTGAAGGCTTCTTCCTGCACGACACAGTGCTTCTCGGGGACCTCTGGCGTATGAACACCGCCAAGGTGAACGGAAACCCGTATTGCATCCAGCCTGTGTCCGACATCAATCTTTCAGACTACGCGGGCCAAGACATTGCAGTGGTGCTGCGAACTGCTCTTGTTTGGGCTGACTCGTCAGCTCCAAGGCAGATACACGGATACATCAAAGGCATATTAGTAATCGTCCTCGAATGCCGAGACGGGGTGTTGGTGGTGGATTATGTGGGCATCGTAGATGTGATTAGAGGAGATGGTCGGGGTAGTCACGCGCCAGAGGATCAAAATCCAGAAGTATCACTAGATACAACTCTGCTCCCTCGGAGTCAAAACTGGCTTGTAAAATAGCTGCAAGTTTATGTCAACTATCACGATCAACTACTTGGGCTTGGTTAGGCGATAGTGGGCTTGGTCAATTCTGTGTTTCTTTTGTTCGTTCTCCATGAAGGTTCTCTTTGCTTTGTTGCCTCGTAATGCAAAACAAGCTTTGGCAAGTACATATCACATAACAACATAGGTACCTAGCCAGGAGTTTGCACATGGCACGTGATGCTGCTGATTTATTGGATGTACCCATTGTGCAATCTCCGGTATTGCCCGCCCAATTATTGCACCGACGCGCCCGCCAGAGGAAGCATTTATGAGGGTGCGGTGGGCTCGATGTTTGAGGAGACTCTGGACTTACCAAGAGGGAGTACTAGCGCGGAAGTTGTATTTTGAGTTTCTGGATCAATCAGTCTCTGGCGAAGAGCTATTACGAAGATTGCCTGCTGAGCGCTTCAGCAGCAAATACGAAATTCTGTATCCCCAGATAGACACTGCAGCAAGATTTGGGGTGGGATACTGAGCAACTAGCCAAAAACTGGAACGCCATCACAGGGCTCGCTCACCTTGGATGACAACACTCATTAATATCATAGCATTGGCCTGAAAAACGGTAGAAATAGATTTTGAGAGTTTTTCCATTTAAAAGATGTTCTGTTGTCTGCTCTTCTTATTTTTTTCAAATTCAAAGCATTATAAATTCAATGCAGTGCGTGAAGGGCTACGCCAAGATTCCGCGCTTAACTAAGTCTGTGTCGCTACACTGCAACACAACACAACCCTCAAAGTTCATGCTTGTTCCCAAGTTGGTCGCACAAAGAGTCACATGGCGTGCATCTGCGCGCGTCTGGGTGCCATGATGGCAAAAAAACCAGAGACACCAAGCAGTTTCGCATGTGAATTTTTTCCGCCCGGTCTCGTACTTTATTGGCCGTCGGTTGGCTGGGCTGCATGGTGGCGGACAAGCAGCCATTTATTGGCCGCCCTTGGCTGAGTGCGTTCCTCTCCCCGCGCCCGCCCGCGTGCAGAGCTTTCCTTGCTAAGAAGCGGGGAATTTTGCGGCCCTAGAGCGTTTTTGAACCTCGTTGCTTGAAGGAAGCACGCTGAAAGCCGCCCTTGACAGCGGAACAAAGAGAGGACCATGAAGCTGCAGGAGCTTCCGTCGGAGATGCTGCTGGCCGTGTGCCGGCAGCTGTGCCGGCACTGCGTGTTCGGGGCGCTGGACATGGACGCAGACCACTGCAGCGACACCAAGGCGCAGACGCGCAAGAGCCTTTCGGCGCTCTCACGGACGTGCAGGAGGCTCCGCGACTGCGCGCAGCCGGTGCTGTTTCATAGCCCGGACCCGAACGAGGACGACGTGGCCAACTTTATCCGGACCCTGCACCGCCATCGCCACCTGGCCCGCGAGGTGGTGCACCTGCGCATCCTGCTGGCCTCGCCCTTCTCCAACCGCGCCATCTCCTCGCAGGACTTTGACTTCTTCAGCCAGCTCATCGCCGAGCACACGGGCGAGCAGCACCTCTCGCCGCCCTACCTGGGCCACCAGATCGGCTGGCTCTTCCAGCACTCGCCCGCCGCGGGTCTGGCCGCCCTGATCCTCACCCAGGTGCCCAACCTGGTGAGGCTTCAGGTCAGGACCTTGTTCCACGTCAAGTTCCCCTTTGTCCAGCAGGGGTCGCTGACGTCCCTGACTGATCTGAGCATCGAGCACAACCAGGAGCGCTTCGACATCAACAGCCTCGGCGACATCCTGGCCGCCGCCCCGGCTCTCACGGCCCTCACGTGCAGCGGCATCTGGGGCAACCTCGAGCACCCGTTCCCCGCGTGCGGGCTGAAGCAGCTGTGCCTGATGAAGTCGTCCATCACCAAGGACTCGCTCTTCGACCTGCTCGATGCCTGCTACAACCTGCAGTCCTTCACGCACGAGAACACGGGCTACGACTCGACCCAGCAGCCGACGCCCCACGACATCTCCCTGGCGCTGATCCAGAGGGCCAACACCCTGCGGCACCTGCGCATCTACCGCCGCTACGTCTTCTCGCGCGACGGCGTGGCCAACGGGGTGCGCAGCTTCAAAAAGCTCAGGCAGCTAAGGGACCTGGAGATTCACAGCACCGCGCTCTGGTCCATGACCAACGCTGACCCGCTGACCGGCAACATCAGGCTCGTCAAGCTCCTGCCGTCGTCCATAGAAATCTTCACCATGGCCGACCCGCACGAGGCCTTCCTGGACGATTTCCTGCGGCTGGCCGAGTACGCTCCCGTCAAGTTCCCAAAGCTCAAGAAGGTGCGGTTCGGCGTCATGGACCAGAAGCTCTGGGAGGTGGTGGGCGCTGCCTTCAAGGCGCAGGGCATAGGCTGCAAGACCAGGCAGGTGATTCCGTCTGGCGTGCCGGATGAGAGTTGATCTGGGAGAAAAAAAGGTGTTTAGGATGAAGAAAAAAAAAGGAATGAGTCCACAAAAATGTTTTTGTTTTTTACCATATTCATATACCCCGAGAATGAAATCCATGTTATCATTACAGATATGGGCCTACCCCAGCTCCTCTCTCTATCTTCTATCGCAACGTAGCATCCACATCCAATCCCTGCTGCCTGTCGGATTATACCCCATCACATCACAGCTTCGATGGAACCCTTGGCGATTGGCTCCATAACGTGAGCAGCCCCTGCTCCGACCGCCCCATGACGGGATCCAGCTTAGGCGGCGGCACCGCCCACACGCCGGCGTACGCTGCGGCGCCCTCCCCACCTTGTGCAAAATCCCACCTCGCCGCCTCCCCGGGGTACGCACCCAGCATCGTGAAGCCCGAGAGATTGATGCCGTCCAGCTCGTCTCTGAAGTCCTCCGGCAGCCCATGGCCGTCGCCCGGCGTCAGCAGCTCCAGCGTGCTGGCGGGCTGGGCGTTGTACGTCTTGTGCGCGACGCCCGCAGGGATGACAAAGACGTCGCCGGCCTGCGCGTCCAGCTCGATGCCGCCGTCCTCGCGGCCGCTACCGAAAGTGTTCTCGTCCATGTCTTCGACCGTGTCGGCTACGCCAAACCGGATGCGGGCCGTGCCTGTCAGCACCACCATGCACTCGTGCGAGTACGAGTGGTAGTGCGATCGTTGGGTTGGGCCGTATCGAAAGATCCACTGCGCTGCCCACTCGTTCTTCTTGAGGAGGTCGTAGAATTGCGTGGCGATAGATTTGGTGTTGGGAGAGAGGAACCCGCGGTACTGCACCAGCGGGTACTGTGAGTTGGGGATCAGTTTTGTCGGGGGGAGGTAATATGTGTTGATTTCGACCATGTTTGCGGCTGTGGACTATCTAGTTGCCGACCGTTGGGTGCGTCTGAGCGTGGTCGGTCGGTGGCCATGCTAAATACATGGTGCAGCTGCCGAATATCGGCATCCGTTACCGATAAACTGCTTAGGCTCACTCTTTTCTGGGGTGTTATCCAAGATACAACGTCGAGATTCCTGCATCGGGTTACAAATTCCGAACCCCGCCATCTCTGTTCGCGCCCGTGATGCCAATCAAGGTGGGGTCATCCGATCCTGGTCCCAGATTCACGGCATCGCAGCCGATCCGACTCGGTACACGTATACCGGGGATCCGGACGGGCCGGGTGCGGTTCCGCCTTTCAATGATCAGGCATTTCTTTGTGATATTGCAGATGAGAAAATGCGAATCAAGGTGAGAAACTTGCTTTGGCTCTTCCGGGACAACTTTCCTGCCAAGGACACCGCCAGATGAGGGCAAGTCTCGAGAACGGCTGTAGATGACGGCACACCCTCCGAATGGTGCAATACAGCCCATCCACCAGTCGCAAATGCACTCCACGAACAAGAATTTTTTTACTGCAAAAACGAGCTAAACTCGTAGCCAGGCAAACCATGCCCACTGTTAGACCTAGCGCTTCCTGGAAAGAGGGGACTTTGCCCGCCTCCCCTGATTCACCTGTCAAAAGCCTATTTTTCAGGGCCCAAAGACCTGGGGATGCCCGAGTTTGGTGCGGGTCAGCGGTAGCGGGCCGCTAAGATCATGACAACCGTCAGCTCAACGCCCCATGACGAAACGCCCGCCTTTGACTTTGCGCGTTGTTTGTCTATGAATACCTGGTTTGTCTACTTGCTTACCGTGCGCTCTTTGAAAGAATTGCACCGCGCAGGAATGAGATGGCAATGACAAGCTGCACCGACGAAATTACGTCTCACAAACAAGCAAGGGTATACGACGGAGGACAAGACATTTTTAGACACCACCAATGTGTCATTCGGAGAATTAAATATTCAATTACGTTTATATACGTTGTTTACAATTAAGTACCATGCTGAAAAGCCAGCAACTATTTATACAATGCTAAGCCCATGCAGATGACCCGACAGATATGCCAAGGTCAATTCGTTGTCACATTAGATCCAAAAAAGGACCGTGAATCATGGCGGACAGAATTATTCCTCGTCCTTGGTGGGAGCGCCAGTGTAGAGCTGCTCGCCGTCCTTCTTGAAGCCGGTGATGACACTCTGGCCCTGCTCGCTGACGAGCCACTTGGCAAAGCTCTCAGCCTCCTCGGGGTTGGGGGCGTCCTCGCCGATGAGCAGGTGAGCAGGGTTGAGGAGAAGGTCGTCGGCGCTGTCGGTGCCAGCCTTGTAGATGACCGTCTGGTTGCGCACGTCCTCGTCGAGCGACAGAATGGTTCCGCGGTCGGTGATGGTGTACTCCTCCAGCTTGATGGCGGCAGTCAAGGCCTGGATGGGGAAGGCGATGAACTGGTGGTACCAGGTGGAGTAGGCCGTGGCCCAAGGGACCTGGCCAATGCCGGCCCACAGGAGCGTCTCCTTGATGTTGGTGGCCGACTTATCGTAGCGGCTGAGGAAGCGAACGGGGGGCTCGGTGGTGGCACCCTCGGCGGCCGCGTGCAGGTCGGCGAAGATGGTCAGGATGTCATCCGACTTGGAGATGTTGGCAGGGTTGGACTTGGGTCCGACCAGCAGGAAGTGGTCGCGGAAAGCATAGTAGCTGGGCGACTTGGCGATGCCCTGGTCAATGGCAATCTTCTCCGCAGCCTCGTTGTAGGTGATGCCGACATCAATGTCACCAGACTGCAGGTAGTTGATGCTGTAGGTGGTGTCGCTCTTGTACCAGCCAACCTTGAAGGCCTTTTCACCTTCCTCAGTGCGGTTCTTGATGTAGGCTTCGGCGAGTACTGAAGAATTGTGTAAGTGGAAGCTAGCTTAGACCTTGGATGGCTGTTGTTCACTTACCCTTGATCAAACCACTCTGGCCAGCACCTCCGTTGCCAATGCGCAGCTTAATGTCACCGCTCTTACCGTACGTCTCCTCTGGGTCGAGTGCAGCAGCAGTCATGGCCAGCATAGAGGCGGCAAGGGTGAAGAGCTTCATAGCGGGAGCCATTGTGGTGTAAGTGGGGTGTTTTTTCTGGCGTTGAAGAACTAGCTCAGATGCTGCAGGGCGAGGATCTACTTTGTCACGGAAGATCGGAATCAGAAGAAAAGACCAGAGGGAAATGATGGCTTTTTAACAAACAGCGACGCAAATCGAGCCGAGACACGGCTTGTCGACGGCGGAATTGCGTTGTCACGGCCAGCTCGACCCAACTGACGCTAGTGATGCTCGTGGAGCATTGGCACTCCAAGCTCGTCTTGATTTTGGCGAGGATCTGCGCGCAGCCGAGATGGCTACTGGGAGGATCGACGCCGATGGACCCCGTTTTGGGCCCGTGGCTTGACTCGCTCGGGCGAATTGCCATGCACCAGCTGGCTCTGTCGGTCCTCAATGGGTCCAGCTGAAAAAGAGGGCGGCCTTGCTCGGGAATTAACCATGACGAAAGAGGCTGCCTTCGATAAGCGGGAACGCGAAGATCACAAGGGCTAGCCATCAATCGCACCGCCCGCTCGGAGTTGTGCCATGCGGATTAAAAATGACGCCGTTCGCAATAAGCATATTCCGATGCTTCATTGTCAACATTGTCCAATCATGGCGGCCATGTGTGCCCAGCCGTGTGGGTTCGATCGGACCCCTCTCCGAACCCCCCGGATTGTCGACTTGCATACGCTTGTTTTTTTTCCACCCAGCATGCAGCTGACGTGTGGATCTGGCCATCGCGGTGAGCAAAAAGAAACGACTCATGAAATGAAATGAACTTTTGCTAAGCGACGCGGGACACACAAGGCGGGATGGGCAAGCGCGCCTTTTTTAGCCAGGACTCAACTGCCAAGATCGACACGCTAATTGTTGTTGACAGGATGCGGATAATGGGTTCCCCCACAGAACCGGTAGCGGTATGTGCGAGCGTTGCAAATTGGCTTGTGACACTTTATGTCTCTCGGTTGGAAATGAGAGTAGATCTTTTGCCGTTACCATCGAAGCCATTGTTCAGAACGCCGAGGTATAGGGTAGGTCAAGAGTGGGATTATGAACGCAAGTGTTCAACGTATTAATCTATCCTATCCAAAAATCACACTGGCTAACTTCTTGGTTTATTTTGTTTTACTTTAGGTTATTTTATTTTAGTATAACTTTGCTTTGATTAATTTATTTTTCATCAGAAATTTCCATTGAATTGAGTGTTAGGATCACCATTGGAAGCACGGCCTGAGTGCAGCTATTCGTATGTCGTGTAAAGATGACTAAAAACACCTGTGGCCCAACCCAGCAGAAGCACTGGAGCTCATAGAGTTTTCTTCAGCTGTGAAGTAATTCATCCACCGTACCTAGTCGTTTAGTTGATCTTGCGCATCGAATAGGGTTGGAGCGGCTCGTTGCTTGACGGATAAATCGACTTCGTATCTGGACTAGGGTTTTGATCAGTTTTCTGTATTCAGAATAGTCGTTGTATATTGTCAGAACTTGAATAAAAACGCCAAAGAGTTGCTTAGTATGGTCCATAGGTTGACCCAAACAGCCATCATCCAGACTATGCCTCCAAGCAAGCATGCGAGCTATAAAAGAAAAGTTCATGATACTTGACATTTTTAATATTATTTGTTGTCTTGAGCTATTGACCAATGATTCAATTTGGCTGATGAACAAAACTGTGGCTCAAAGAATTGTCCTCCCGGTATCATGTTCTCGGGCCTGTGGCGCCAGGGCAGCCAACGGTTAGTGCCAGGGGTACCAGTAAACTCATCAACTGGATCACCGAAGACCTCAGCTTCACATTCGGCTCTATGCGGCTCTTCTGAAGACCTATATCCCAGAACTTTGCCTTTGCGGATCCATTGAATTTGAGACTTGTGCAACACAAAGTTGGGGTTCGTCAAGCTGTGCGACATGTTAAGATTGGCGTGGAGACAAGCCTGAGTTTTGCTTCACGAAATCCCTCGCCGAACGCCATTTGCCGGATGGAACAGCCTCGTATTTCAACATGGCAAGCTTTAATTGTACCTCGTTAAGATTCCATTTAAAAAAGTGAAGGCTCACGAAGTTTGGGCTACTCACCCAACATCGTTTATCGTACCCCGTCTTCCCGCGATTAACCAACACCCTCTGGCAAAATGCTGGGTGCTGAAATGCGTCAAGTTCTAACTATGGGAAAGAAGAGTGTGCCTGATAGTTTTGACTAGGCGCAGCTGCAATTCTCCACCCGCTTGAAGAATGCGTTGAACAAAGGCACCAAGTGTGAAGATCAGCCGTTTCTTGCTGTGCCTGATGCGGTTGTCAGAGAGATACTTCTGGAGCAAGAGCTAAAGACAAGAGTTCTCGAAAAGGTTCTTCACCTGGCTTATAGGAAGGAAATTGAATCGTACGCGCGAAAAACCTTTGAAGCACCTGGGCTGCGTACCACTGTTTTAATCATCATGGCTTTTGGCACCTTTGAAATGTTCACTCGTTGTGAGCACTGCCTTCTCCGACAAGACGGCGACATCTCGGACGATTACCTGCCACTCAATAATGAATCTGCTAGCGGAATATTTGGTGAACACAGCAAATCATTCACCGAGATTCAGTTCGAATTGGTTGCCATGAAGTGCTGGCCAAGACCACGACGAATGGATATGTCGACCTCTACTCTGGTTCTATCTCAAATCCCGGATCATCCAGAAAACTGGAAATTTCCGACAAGATCCGTTGCTTCCCAGAAAAAGATAATGCGTGAATCAAGGCAAATGGTGAAAGCAATACACTTTCAAGCCGTCATTGAAAGTTTTGCTTGCTTTGAAGATACCTAACGGGCACATTGAATGGATGCACAGATGAGATTCAACAATGGCTGATGGAGGCTTACGTGGGTGGGGCTGTATTTTTAGTCTGGTGCTGGTGGCAAGATCACTGCGTCCACGTCGTCGGGGAGATGCAAGGCTGTGCTTTGGGGACTGATGACCTTGAAGTGGATTGAATCCATAGCCTCCAATATTCTTTTGCTGCAATAAAATGGAATTTCTGGCTCGTCACAGGCACGATTACTCGTCGTGCCTGAGCCAGCCATCTAGGCGGCGAGTCATTTCTCGTGAAGCCTTTTCTTTCTCCATGTTTCTTGGACATGAGCAGCTACAACTTGGCTGAGAAAAGCTCTCCGGTGCCAGAGAATGATCTCTTTACTAGCCAAGGCCCCCACTGCATTGACCTTCTGCGTTTCACCGACTCTGCGAAGAGCATCAGCTTAGCGGGCCCCGTTATGACGAAACGCCGCATTTTGAACGTGAAAGAACTTCCGAGGCAAGCGATCTGCGAGAACTTCAAGACCAGAGTGGCGTAAGCAAATGAAGACCTCATTTAGGCTGATGACTGAGATGAAAGGAAGCATAATCTGCCAAACATATTGCTGGGCTCCCATGGAAATTTCCAATATCATGGCAGATGCACTCCTGGACATCATCGATACGATACAGGAAGTCTGGGATCTTGTGTTTTCTTTCAGAAGCCAAAATTCTGATGTCGAAATGGCTTACTCCATGTGCGCGTGGGGACATAGAAAAACGCGACGAGGCAAGAATCGATGTTTGGGACCTGCAAGGGCCTTGCGGCTAATACGGCCACAGAAATCACCTACGTCTTGAAGTATGCCGACAAAAAGATATCCTCTGAAGGAGAGATGACGTGAGTGATTCGGCAAACCAGTTTATACCGGCGGTTAGATAAAATGACTGGGCTGCTCATCTTTCCAAACCATCAATCCTGCTTCCTTGATGAGATGCCCAATATCATGAATCTCGATGGTCATGTACTTCAACCTCACATATCATTCTACCCAGCGCATTCACACAAGTGGAGATGGTACATGGTGGACATTGAGAAGAAGATCCAGGATTTGGTGAGTTTACCTATTGATTATAGACGACGAAGGCTAACTTTGCTGTTGGCTATGGAAGTCTTGAACGTAAAAATTGAGGAGAAGCTCGACTTTGAAAACATGCACAGGCAGCTTTCGAATCTTCGCTACATCGAAAGGAACCTCCCCCCTCTTGTGCCAATCCTCTCTGCCCACGACATAATGATACAAAGGCTTAGGAAATTGAACGAAGACATGTTGGTCTCCGGAGAGGTGGACCGAGAAATGGCGTGGGAGTTTGCGTCGACTCTTGATAACCTTGAGGTCATTGTGCACAACTTGTCGTCCAACGCGCGTTTTATGATTTCCCACATCAAGAGCATCATTAAAATGGTAATGAGAACTCCACGCGCATAGCGTCCTGCAGCTGACGTTTATAGGGTTTCTTAGGGATGGGCCTTTTTGCCACAGGGGACGGCGGCGGCGACGGCGACAGCAGCAACGCACAGATCAAAAATCTGGATCTACTTTCTTCTAGCCATCTCGCTAACCGTTCTGGGCTTTTGGTACTGGATATGGAGGTCTCGAAAACGGAAAGAATGAGATTTGCTGTCGTAAACCTGGTCTGATTTGATTTTATCCTTTAGCCCGTTTCTTGGCGAAAACGTCCCCAGCGTTACTTCTGTTTTTGAACAAGCAGAAAGAAAGAAGATCCCACTGTGGTTGCGAACACAGAGCAAAGCCTTCATTTTGACAAATAGATGACATATATTGACAGCCTCGGCAAAACGCTGTGACCCACAACGCCAAGAAGTGCCATATTTCGCTGCGGCCTGACAGCAGCCTCACTCACGTCAGGCCACGACATCCTTTTTAGCAGTACCGTATAATCTGCCAAAATCGGACCAAGTGGTGGGTACGTTTTTGTCTGCATACATCTACAAACAACCAATGATAGCTGTGACGGAAAGCCAAAACGCGGGGCGAGAAAGGCATAAATGGTGGTCTGATTTTGGCAGATTACACGGTAATGGTCTCCAGCAGAAACAAGCTTCCCGCGTTTTGACCGCGGCTACCACGTCTTTGGCAGCGCCCAGGCTGTCGAGAGTGCCGCCCCTTTCAGCCGACAAATCAGGTGGACCGGGGAGGCGGCCCCGTGGGAATGGGTTTTGGGGTTAGGTTGGGGCACTATTGACCAATGAACCCACCGCAGGCATGTCATTGTTTTAAACGCAATAGGGATCCTCGATTGGATCCCGGACATTGGGATTATTAGCCTTTCGTAGGTGGCGATCTTGACCTGGGCCACCCACAGCGCCAAGAGCGCTAACACCACGTGTGAAAATCATATATACTTTGGCTGTCCCTCAAAGCCGGGGGGGTTGTGCACGAAGGGTGTCGTCTCGCCCGGGCTCTCTTCTTCCTGCAGCGCTTACGAATGTAACGCTGCACCATCGTTCTACATTATGGGATATGACCATTTTGCACAGCTTCACTTCCTTTTTGTATATCGTTCATGCATCCCGATACCTTTGCTCTCTGGCAAGGGGCAAAGGCAACCTCGCTTGCGTGTGCTCAGAAGGCCACACGTTCGCTTGACCCCGGCCTCTTCCCCCCGATCGAGCCTGGAAAGCGCGTGCCATCAGAATGACCCAGAATGAGCAAATCTTCTACAGAGAAGAGCCCGTTACCGACACGGTCCGTTCCATCATCGTTGCCTTTATCAGCATAGCGCTCTATAATGTTCTCGAGCTCAATTTTTCCATTTTCGGCACCTTCAAGAGGCGAGGCGGGCTTTACTTTTGGAGTTTTCTCATCGCGACGTGGAGCATTGCGCCGAACGCCATCGGGTATCTTCTCGAGCACCTTCGGTTGACGAAACACGGCTACTTATATTCCACCTTGATCATCGTTGGATGGTGTCCGATGGTGACCGGCCAAGCGATCGTATTATATTCGCGGTTACATCTTGTGACGCAGAATTTGAAGACTCTGCGCGCTGTCCTGATCATGATCATCACCAACGCGATTGTGATGCACATACCCATCACCGTCTTGGTTTACGGTTCGAACTCGAGTCACCCAAAGAACTTCCTCCGACCATACTCCATTTTTGAGAAGCTGCAATTGACAGTCTTCTTTGTCCAAGAAACCATCATATCTGGCCTTTACATTTGGGAGACGATCGCTATCCTGAAATCCAAGGTGGACATTCGAGGCAGGCCCACACCGAAAAACGTCATGAGCCACCTCATCTATGTCAACGTCATTGTTATTCTTCTCGACATGAGCGTCGTGGCCCTCGAATTTGCCGACTATTATCGGGTGCAGACCGCCTACAAACCACTGGTGTACAGCATCAAATTGAAGATGGAATTCAGCATTCTCAACCGGCTGGTGGAGCTGGCGCAAAACTCCACGCAGGGGAGTCTGTCCGCTCCAGATCTTAACAACATGACGACCGAGGTGGGATTGGAAAATACCACGGCGGATGGGACGGACAGTTCGAGATGTGCTGCTCGAGACTCTAGGGAGACACATATTAGTGTCGCGGACAATGGCCACGAAGTGCACTGTAGGACCACAGCTATCAAATGATTCGGTATTGGTGTTTGAAAGGGCACGGGCTGATACCAACACACTGAGCAATATATTTTACAAGCCGCGGCGTATGGTGAAGAGAAAAAATTTTATTAATAGAAGTTAGATTTTCTCTGCTTGCATCGCCAATTTGAAACTCGCCACAGTGGCCATTGAAAGTCACCTACGGCACGATCATGGTCAGCACAGTCAACACTAACAACTAACTAACCGTTTGCTCAAGTCCAAAGTCCGTGGATATGATTCTATCCATGACCGCATCGAGCACATACGACCATAGCCCTTAGAGAATACGGGATCCCGTCCGCTCTCCCATAGTCAAGCTGAGGAGCGCCTGAGTAGTAGTTGGGTCGGTGACGACCAGCGAATGCCGGGTGTTGTATGTTTTTTTGCCTTTTTTATCTCGAGTAGGTTGTCTTTTGAGTCCTGTTGGAGTTGTGTGGGAGTGTGGAAGTGGGAGAGCGGGCGCGGAACGAAGGCGTGCTGGCTCAGATGGCTGAAACTCCCGCCGGTGTATCCAGATTTACTACCACCGGATTACCCTCGACCTGTCTCGCTCAGCTCAACTTTTGGCTCGCGTAAGTATTGGATGGCATAGAATAAAAAGTTGTAGCGTTTTCTTGCGGTGACATTTGATGACTACCTCCGATTAATAAGAGGAGCTATTAGTGCATAGGGTCGGGCTAACGGTGTTGCGGTGTCGGAAGGGAAGGCAAAATTCATGACTCGAGGGGGGGAATGCCTTTTTAACCATTGCATCAACGGCATGACAGGGGCGTCCGACGGCTATCTCGTAGAGCGTCATAAAGGTCCAGTCAGGTCACATCGAGGGTGTCGAGTCAATCAGGGAGCAGGATATTTAGAGCACATCCATTGTCATGCAAATTGAGTGAGAGCAGAAGTTAATTCAGTACCGTAATAGTGGTAATATCGTGCCGATCAGCAGTCCAACTGCATTTGGTAACCGTATCAATGTTTAACCAAGGTTGCCTCTTTGCTTATTAACATTGGCTTATACCCAAAGGGGTGTGGATCAAGGGATAAATTGGAGCTTTATGGCACTCTAGGAGATAGCCGGATTAGTTTGTTATCTATCATAATGGAGGATAATGGAGATTAGTTAGCAGCGGTCATTCGCCAGACATGGGAGCTAGAACGTGGCGACCAAAGACCTCATTTTGGTGTGAATAGTCTCGAAAGCAGCTGATGCGGGATTTTGGGAAGACAGATCCGAATTCAATGAATGGACGTTGGATTCGCCACCAGATTCTCGGCTCTGCGCCATTGTTGCGCCCGTCCTGAATGGTCGTAAAGTAACTTTCCAGTCGAAACGTAGCGAGAGATGCAGGGTGGAAGTTTATCTCACGCCACGAAGCAATCATTCAATCGTAAGAATGACGAAATCGTCGCAGAGGTTTTGCGTCGTCTTATCCATCGAACTCACAGATGATTTAGAATCACGTTGACTAGACGCCCGTATGCCAAAGCGGCACCTTCTAAATTGGCCCGCTCGGCCTGGATCAACAAAAAGGCAGTATAGTTACACTCGGACGTATTGCAGATTAAAGGTTACTGACTCGTCCAAGAATGTTATTCACTATCTTGCATTTTGATTGCGCTTAATGTTACACCCTACAATACGTAAGGAAATCAACGAACCAAGACCTTTTTTATTTTACAGCCGATCGCGATGCGAACAATTCCATACAGGAAAGAATTTTTTTCAAGACAGTAATTATGAATTCTGTAATGTAAGAAATAGTTTATGCCATACTTGAATGAAGAGGTTGATATTTTGTCTATCCGCAGTAATGTCTGTAGGGCTGTCAGTGCTATCGGCCATTGTGGGGATGATTCCCAAACTTTCCAGGGGGGTTCATACTGTAGTGATCTGTTAGAGGGGGGTAAAAAACGACAGGGGTCGTCGGCTGAATATTTTTCACTGCTGTCTTACGCATTCCTGCATCGTTATGGGTGAGATCCTATTTTCGGTTTATTCGAGCAAGATAATAGAATCCAGTCCGATTAATATACTAGGGCGCTATGTACAAGACAAGATGGTATCGATGAAAAAACGCGTCGCCAATCTACCAAATTAAGCCTCCGCCACCCGCACAACCACCTTCCCAGCGCTTGAGCCCAGCTTCAAGTGCTGATAAGCCTCAAGCGCCTCGTCAAACTCGTAGGTGGAATCAATGACAGCTTCCATTTTCCCCTGCTGCATCCATTCGGAAACTCGAGCAAGGGCCTCGCTGCTGTTTCTGGTCATAATCAGCTCCAGCTTGCGTTTTCCGCCTCCGAGAAACCGGGGGAGCACGAGCCCCTTGACCAGGGCCGTGACGTTGAGTCCGACAAGAGCAAATTTCCCGTCCGGCACAAGAAAGTGCTCGGACGCTGCGTAGAGGTTTGCGGGCGTATGGCCGACCGTGTCGACCACAACCTTGAAGATCTGGCCCTTCTCCTTGAGCTTCTCAACGACGTCCTCCTTCTTGTAGTCGATGATTTCGTCGGCGCCCAGTCTCTTGCAAAGATCAATCTTGCCTGTTGAGCAGGACACGACCACGTAGCAGCCCAGCGTCTTGGCGATTTGGATGCCAAATGTTCCCGTGCCACCCGATCCACCGTTGATGAAGACCTTGTCTCCGGCCGTGACAAATGGCACAATGGACTGGTAGGACGTCAAGACAGCGGTTGGAGCGCCCGCAGCTTGGTCCAATGCGGCACCGGGCCAAAGCTTGGCGTACGAGTCGCGTGGAGCGACCACGTACTGCGAAAGGGCCCCTGGCACATGGAAGGGCATAAGGCGCGCAAAAACGGCGTCGCCTGCTGTGACGTCCTGTACATCGGCCGCTGCAGCAAGAACACGGCCGCTCAAATCCATGCCGGGTGTGTTGGGGAAAGGAAACGCGGCGCGAGCCACGATTCCCATCTCAGGGATTTTGTAGTCTGCCGGGTTGAGACTGGCATAAGCGACCTCGATGAGGATTTCGCCGTCCTTCAATGGCTGCGTGGGCGTGGGCACGTCATTTTCAAGTCGCAAAACCCGGTCCAAGGAACCTGGGGCGGTGATCCTCCACGCCTTCATATGCTGGGGCAGGCTGGGTGATTCTCTTTTTTGTGTCGCCATTTTTAAGAAGCTTGTCAAAGTGAGAATGATATGAGCGGTTGTCGTGAGAGGTGGCTGTTTATGAGAAGGTTCAAGATCGACGAAAAAACGATGACGAAGATAAACTTTCTTCAACGGCTAGCGGAGTTTAAAGCTCCACTCCCATCTGAACTCCACTCCGACATGGTCGACGGTGCTCAGTTAAACGACAATATAAATGGCGGGGAAACTGACGGGAAAATTGCATCATTGCCTACCAGGATGTCCATTTCCCAAACTGGTTCGCTTTCCGTTGCGGCCATCTGAGGTGTAAGACGAGGCGCGATGGCACATGCGGACTTGCGGACTTTTGGCTTATCAGTGCGGATAAGCCTCTTGAGAAAGGATCACAGGCCTTGCCCAGGCATTGAATCATAAACATACAGGGCGGAAGTGCGCAGCCCATTCATTGACAGTATAGCCCGAATCCTACGGAACTAATTTGAATGCAATCTGAATTGCCGCGAGATTAAACCCTCAGAATTGCGATACGTACCAGACGGTCCATCCACTCTGATTGTAGCCATCTCACAAATGATCTGCACACCAACCTAGGCCGTCTTCACGCCCGAGAACTGATTGATGTTCGTAGAGCAGTATACTGGATAGCAGCTGTTGAATTTCAAGCTACTATCATCTTCATGGGCTACTGCATATTGGATGTAGAACGCATTAAGGGCAGTTTTGCTCACAGGATACCCTATGGCGCTGCCAGGCGTCGCCCAAGTAGCCAAGCTGCCTGGACTGGAAGAAACGAAAACGACTTTCTTCACTTTCTTAGATTTAGATAGCAAGGGAAGCAACCTTTATATCACCGACATGGTGCCAATGACATCCGTCCCTATTATTAGGTCGCAAACGGCTCGGGAATTATCGAGCGTCGGGGTGACATGGGCGATGCTGTTACTATTGACGAGGACGTCGAGATAGTCAAAGTTTCTAGACATCTTATTAGTATTTATAACTACATGAGCTGTGAGCTTGTACTTTTTATATGCCTCGACGGCCGCGTCGATATACTCCTCCGAGGACAGGTGTAAGATCAGTGGTTCCACATCGAGGCCATCCTTTTGAAGCGTTTCGGCCGCTGCTTTAATCGCCATTTCATTTCTGCTTGCCGTAGCAACACGTTAGCCGATTTCTCTAGCTAACTTTCTCCAAATTTCGTAGTTAATGCCCTAGTTCACAGCTATGAACAGAGAAATTGTTGCATCACCTGCAGTCATTTTGGGGGTGAGTGGAGCGGGAATGTTTGGCCGGAAATAAAGATCGGGGTGCATATGCCAACGATGTAAAATAATGAGTCATGCTAGTAGATTTTATCAGATTACAGTGGCACAGTGGTATGGGAATTGACGCTTCACGAGGCGAGCAGAGATGGTGGAAAGTCCAGTTTTTGGGAACTAGCATTCCTGGTTCCGTTTCGCCAGGTTCGCGCAGGGACATGATTCTGAAGCACGCCCAAGGATCAATGGTTCAGATTCCTCTTTTAGCAACGTGTATCGATCAAACCAATGATTTTGCCTTTAGAAAAGCAATCGTCCTAGCCCGAGATGTTGCTATGAGCCACGCCATTGAGCCGTCCGTTCCGGGTCTCGTATTCCGGCTTCTACCCGAGGATGTCGCCCGTGGCAGGCCAAAGCTCTCTTACCAGGAACTCTGCTTCATCAGTGCTTTGATTTGGTGGGTCTTGGCGACCTGCCATCTCCAAATCCTCCATTACTTTTCAGGTGGGCATATTGATTTCTAATCTGCTCTTGGCATGCTCCGAGAATTACGTCATGAGACCGAAATTATCAGGCAAGAAAACACCCGCCCTTGTCCTATTTTCACCTCTTCTAGAAGTAATAAGTGATTATTTGCATAGTTGTAACTTTTGTTTGTCTCTATAGTAGTCCTTTCTCAGGGCAGCTCGCGCCTGTAAGTCGGTGAACCGAGTTCAATAGGTTTCACGTGAACCTCCTTGCCCTGTAGCTCTGGTTTTTGATACCCCTCTTGGTTTTACTGGATGATGGTACTACTTGACCTCCTCCGTTTGTACAACAAAAACAACGCTACCCCGACGATCACCATAAAAGTAGCCTCAACGCCAATACCGATTCCGGCCTTCGCTCCAGAAGATAAGCCACCTCCTTCCGACGGGTTGATCGGAGAGCTAATAAAGTCGTCAGATGACTTGGCGGACGAACTAGCCTCTGTGGAAGAGAGCAAGCCGGTCGACTGGAGATTCAGTTGGATTAATGGTGTGTAAAGAGTCATTTTGGAAATGATAACCTCTGTGCTTTGACTAGAAGCTGTCTGTGTTATCGTTGCGGCTATGTCCATGGCTGAAATGTCCAGAGTGTTCCCCGTACTACAGCAAGCAGTTGTTATCGATCCCGTTTTTACAATAATCACGCAGGTTTGCCCTTGCGGGCCGCCTGGAGTGTATTAACAAGCATAATTTCTGCAGGTGTCAGCTTGGCCATTACAGCCATCGGAAAAAACCTAAGATAGGCAGCATCCAACGGCAGTCTCGCCCTTCAGCAGAGAAAACTGAAATGTGAAAGTTCCATCCACGTTTCCCGTCGCTGAACGTGAGGCAGCATAACGAATTGGACACGAAAGCCCGGCGAGTAAAATCCCAGCCAGCTGGGACTTCCTTGGTCGGCAAGGAAGAATTATCTCGTGCCGGCCAGCAGTCCACATTATCTTGAACGCCCTGGGTATTAGCACGGTTATCGCTGCACGTCTGAGCTTCCTATCCGGCCCCGCAAGTACTATTGCACGCCGGGATTGCTGTTCGGCAGCTCTTCGGCTGTCTGAATTCGATAGTGAGGGGGCCAAGAGTTGCTCTTGCAGAGGTCATGGCACTGGTCGCATCCGAGAAAAGCGAGGTTGAACTGATGTAGTCAGTGGAGAGAAGGACAATATTTATGAGGCGGACTATTGAAAAGAACAAACGAGTCGCATATGAGAAACCAGGCCAGAGTAAATGCATGATCGTCTCCGGGCAGTCCAACCGTGTTGTGAGGTAGCCGATCAGGCTGGGCACGGCTGAGAGGGCTGAGCAGGAACTCCCGAGAAATGATGACTAGCCGAAATTATATTCATTGGCTGGGACGAGACCCTGGTTAGCCAATAGCCCCCCGCATCCGTTCAGCAAGCGGTGGCGCCTTAATGGCTGCACAGAATAGGGGTCTTGGCTGCAGTGGTTGACCGAAGAGCTGAGTCTGACTGCATACACGGCACAATATTGCTACACAACTTTCTAAAAAAAAAAGAAAGAAAAAAGAGAAAAGAAATTCGACGTGAAGGAACTGGAATCCAATTGTCCACAACCTACTGTAGGTTGGTATTGCAGTAAAGCATTGCCAGTCAGCATCGCATCCCTATTAAAATTCGGAAGCCCCAATCTACAAGGCCAGCGGCATAGTGTGGTAATTTATTGACATGGAGATTTGGATAATGAGTCGCAATAAAAAATTATCAACGTTTCTTTCTCAAATTCAATTCCAATACGCGTTTGACCTTTGGATCTTAGGCTGCGACGAGTGGAGGTACGCTCCTTGACATCTAGACTGCCCCCACGAATGCGATTTTAGTCGTCTGTCGCACCGCGAAGCGTACAGCCTGCTGCGCCCGCTCGCTACATCCAAATCAAGGCAGAGCTTGGATCCGCTGCATAGCCACTATCACCGTCGTTAGCACTCTGGTTACCTGTGCCAGCTTGTACCATTGATATTCCAGCAGATGCCACCTTGGCGATGCACGTATTCGATGCCTTTGTTAGACATGCTGAAGTTTTATGTGATAGGGTCTCTTTGAGGAGCCACTCGTTATAAAACGTTGGAATATTTATACAAACGCCATTAGTGCATCCGGCACATCATGAAATGGGCGATTAGCCACTGCATCACAGCAGCCATCGCTTCTGTACGACCCATTTGGCTTGAAAACAGCCATCAACAAACAAGTAGCGCATTCACCCACGCATCCCTTATAATCCAGCTCGCAATCCTCAATAAGTAAAAGAAACTATCGCCACGTCACATAAAGGATGATTCTCAACTTCATCAGCAAATAATGAACATGGTCCAACCACAACAGCCCACTGAGCAGACTGGGCCTCCCTGAGGATCAAATCAAATCAGCCGGGTTTGCAGGAAGTGATAGACCGCTGTTTCCCCGCCCTTTGTAAAGAATCATTCCAGTACATTCCCGAAGACAAATTGAGTTCTTTTCATAACACCACCCAGCAACATCTTGATATAAAAGCTGGAGGCACTATCAATAGCCATGGCTAGTCCGTCCCTTGCGTGGTTTACATAGAACCAATTGGCCAGCAACCGATCGAGGCATGTCGGAATGAGTCGAAGCCATGGAATCTACGACGAGATTTTGTCCCGAGTCTTTATGATCGCACCCGACCTATACTGGATGTTTCTCGCCAATATGAGGGAGACCAGATCATCGTGCTCCTCGGAATGTATCTAGAGAGGAATGAGGTCGATGGCGTTTCTGGTCTCATTGAAGGCCGCACAGCATAGTCGGAAGATGCGTATGCTAAACAGATCCACCACTTATTGATATCCCGTTTTACAGTCAAGCTCATTTTGTGTTTCTAAACCGTCCTGACACCCCTTTGTGAATCGTCTTCAGGAGGACAATGCTGGTTGGCAAATCAAAGGTGCGTATCGCCAATATCTCAAATCATACGGTGTCTCGTCATTTGAGTGGAAGATTGATCCCGAGAAGCCACATGCTATGGGCTTTGTAGCTGGTGGGGGGGGGGGGGGGGGGGGGGGGGGGGGGGGGGGGGGGGGGGGGGGGGGGGGGGGGGGGGGGGGGGGGGGGGGGGGGGGGGGGGGGGGGGGGGGGGGGGGGGGGGGGGGGGGG
>JAKZGU010000215.1:0-43502 GCA_022837005.1 Calonectria pteridis | reverse complement strand
TTTAAAATTAATATTAAAAAAATTATATTTTAATTTAAAAATATAATCTTATATAAAACTAATATTATTAATAGGATTTTATATATTTAAATAAAATAATATATAATAAATATTTAATAAAATTATATTATATAAATAATATTTTTTTTAATAATAATAAAAAAAGAATTAAATTAGATTATATTAATAAAAAAAGGCCCTTTTTATTAAATCTTTATAAGGTTTTAAAAATAATTATTTAGATATTAAAAGTTTTTACCTTAAAGTTTTAAAAAATCTAAATTAATTATTATAGCTTATATAACCAGCTTAATAGGTATTGGGGCCGTAAAACTGCTTTTTTTAAATCTACTTGCTATACAGGCTAGAGCTGGATGCATATAGAAATAAAAGCCATTGATGTATCTCTTTGTTCATTTCGGCTTATGCGCACATGGAAACGAATTGCTGCAGAGCAGCCTCTCTTAGCAAAGAAGGATCTCAATTATCAACAACCTTGTTATCGTGCAATTCTGGATTATGAGACAACTTGTCTAAAGTCAGTCATGATGGGTCGATTAAATATCACCGAGGAGTGATTGTAAGTTTATGGATAACTATAAGGGTCGGAGCTTTAAGAGATATTGGAGTTCACTGTCATCCAAATGTCGATGAATGACATGGAACGGCCACTATGACGATCATCAATCGCACCTATGGACAGCGGATGAATGTTGAGGTGAAGTGTAAAGAGATGCAAGAGCGAACACGTGCGGCCAGGCATGCCCAGCTAAGCATCTAAATGTAAAAAGGGTTTGATGGGAAAGCTTAGCAAGGCCGCTGGAATGCCATCAATGGAAATGTACACATAAAATGAAAGAGAGTTTGAGCATGCCGGTAAACTCTAGAAAAGCCTCTTAAATCACAAATGGATCATATAAACGAGGGCTGGCGAATCTACAGAGGCCTTGATAATCATGTTGATGGCGACAGGTAATTCTTTATATTCTATATAGACCAGGCTGGCACAGATGTAAAGGGCACACCCCACGTCTGGTCACTTTTGAAGGTATTCAAGCGGCGCTCACCAATCAGAACCTCTAATAATGTGATAAACAGATATCAGCTCTCTATTCTGTAGTTGTTTAAGGGGTCATTAAGACGATTCGCTCTAAGCTTTGTAGAGGGACTCCTCGTCGTACTGTGTCCTCACTCGATGACGCCGCGTCAATCTACCACGCGCATTCTCATTCACGACATCTATGCTTGTCTTCGAAGAACCCCCATAGGTACCTCGATCCGTCCGGAATGTCTGGTGGACTTGACTAGGCTTCAAAACTGATGTATCTAATGCGTTGGATTTAGGGCTTTTTGTGCCTTTCAAGTGCGCTAGCAAACGAGCATACAAGGCCGTTACTGAGTCTGAATAGACTGCATACATGGCTAATGGTATGAATATGGCGAAAGAAACGCAAACTTATAGCGAAGTTAATGTCATAGATTCCAGAGCGCCAACGAAGGGCTATAGTGTGGTACTTACATAGGACCAAGAATGCCCAAGCAGGCGTTTGTTGGAAAGAGGAAACGTCGAGGGCGAAAAGTGAAGTAAAAAACGACATGGGAAGCTAAGAAAAGGCTTCATTAGCAAATGAAGTAGACGTGAAATTGTGCATTCCACTCACAAATAAAATTGTCACAACAGTGAACAGCATCAGTGTTCGTCCTTGATTAGCTGCCTCTTGAGCTTGTGCGATGGAAATTCCGTTTTGCTCAAGATTTAGCGTCGTGTTGACCTGCAGAATGTTAGCATGCATGAGAGAGAAAAAAAGAAAACACTATTTTCATGGACACACCGCATTTTCTATCCTGGAGGCAGATTTGTCCATTTCCCACAAGCCATTGGCGATCGACTCAGCTGAAGAGGTATTCGAAGACGACGGTAGCTCTGGCGCATCCTTTTGAACAGACATTTGGTACTCAGCGATAGTCCTCAGCATCTTTAGCTCGTCACGAATATCTTTGATCTCACGGAAAAGATGGGCCGCTTCCAGAATCTCTGTTCTTTTGTGGTTTGACCCGAGCTTTCCAGATTTGTCAGGCAGATTAGAACGTTCATTAGCTGCATATTGATCGTACAAAGTTGCCTCCTTCATTGCCTATTCACGGTCAGCATGATTCAAGAAATGAGAGAGAAATAAAAGGAGCCACAAACAGCTTTAGCCAAGGCGCTACTGAAGACATCTTGAACTGAGCCATTCCAGTTTGTAGCTGGCTGCCTCGATTTAGTCTCGATGTTCATTTGCACCTCTCGATCGAAAAAGTCGATGCAAGTGTCCACGATGAGACGACTCATCTCAAAGGTATTTGTTGGACCTCGATTCCCATTGGTTGTTTCATTAGCGTGGCTCATCTTCTCCAATACCGCAGTAAGCAGAGGGTCCTCAATGTCGTCTCGTCTATGAGTTGATGAGGTCACGATTGTTTCTGTGGGCAATGTTAGTCATTAGCGTTTTCACAAGAAAGAGCCAATACTCACTGTTGTCAATTACCCAAATCCAAACTTGATCTACATTGAGCAGGGCCCAGGACTCGAGATCTGAAATAGACCCGTGAATGTTTTTGCTCAGCACCTGGTCCCCATTACGGCGGTGTATGTCGACCTGAAGGTTCTCGTCTTCGCAAGAATGATAAAAGAACTCATCAAGAGTTCGCGATCCTTGGATGACTTCATCGCTGTAATCCTCTAGCAATCGCTCGTATTCTGGAGAGAGGTCTAGCCGATTCCTGCTATGCTTCGCAACGGTGAGATAGGGCATCTACTGGAGGTTAGACCATGTTCTTCAAAGAGTTGAGATATACTAAATTCTCACATAGATCGCTGCCTGTGTCTGTATTTTCTGTTAGAGGTGCCACTCTATCCGCCTTCTGGAACGAAAACTTACCGGCCCATCATCGCTCTCAGCGACATTTTCAACCTCATTGCAAGCATCGCCGCCTTCGTTTTCTTCCTCATCGATATCTTCGACTTCATCTTCTACTTGATCTTCATCGTCAGGATCGTTATCATTGCTTTTCTGCATCCGATACACGCATTTTGGCTTCATGAAGGACGAAGACAAGCTGTTACCGACGACTTGGTCCCAGCTGCGATCTAGCCAGGACAAGCCGCTCCCATCAATGTCAGAGCTCGGAGAGACAGTGAGTGCAAGGTCCTAAGAAAAGTTAAATTTTTAGTTCTGTCACACATCGTTATTAACCAAAGCAACAGATGACTTACGCTCATCCATTTCATCTACTTGCTGTCAGTCCGGCCATTCATGGTATAAGGTAATAAGGAAAACTCACATTGTTAGCTGGAAGATGGATCCACCGCACATTGACATTGTCTTCTGTCCAAGTATTTGTGGCGGTTCCATCGCGAGGTCCGTATTTGGAGTCTAGCTTGTAAGTCCTTTCTCGTGCCTCGGCCATGATTTGGGCAGGTCCTCGGGTGTAAATCACATCTTTGATCGTAGCAAATCGTCGTAAGAATCCAGATCGATCCTGAAAGTCATAGCAATCAACCACATTCGCCATGTAGTGATTTATTAGTTCCAATGAATGCGGCTGATAAATCGGTTTATCCGATGATTGTGTAAGGCGCTGCCTCTGACCGACAGTCTGCGTCATGGGAGGGTTATGCAGAATCATCAAAACTTGAGCGTGATTATCTTCTGGGCCAGTGTCTCTGGAACTGGAGTTTTGTTGTTTTGTTTCGGAATCGTCCAGTTGGTCTTGTCGGTTCTCCGTTGAGCTAGCCTCGGTCCTCTTTGCAGCTGTAATGTGTCCCTTCACCCTTTGCCGACTTGCAAATCTATTTGCTATAACCTCGGCTGCCTTGATCTTACGGTCGCGCTCTGGGCTTGGGTCACTGGTGAACAGGAGCCACCAGACCACCCCTGGATATCCCCTGTACGCCGCCCATTCCAAGGCACCCCATGCTTGAGCAGCACTTGGTGGGAGATCTGCCCTGGAGTTGTCTTTTGAAAGCAAAAGACGGGCCAAGTTGTGAGTTTCTGGCCTTTTTGCCAACCAAAGCATCAGATCCTCCTTATCCGTGGCAGCACCGAAATCGGCAATGGACATCCTGTCAAGCAACTGATGCACAACGTGGCTGTTCTTTTGTTCCATCGCTAGACAAAGTGCTGTCTTATCATCAGAGTTCCTTAAGCAAAGCACCTCTTCCACCTTCTGCAGGTTACCCAACAGTATGCTGACCCTAGAGTGATGACCTTGCTCAGAGGCCAAGTGAACAGCAGTTGACTTGGTATCCGCAGTCAGAGTCATTTGAGCCCCTACCTTGAGCAAATGTTGCAGAATCTCTGCATGCTTGCCCGGGACAAGGGTCAATTCTACAGCTTCTGGATAGGGCTCGTGGCCTAAATCATCTTCAGAAATCAGGTTGCCCTCTTCAACCCTATTCCAGCTAGCGTGATGGAGGGCCGTCCAGCCTCGGCCATCAACAGCATCAATGTCCTCGATCTTGGTGCAAAGGAATTCAACAACTTCTTTGTAACCTTGCCGACATGCATTATGCAGGCTATTTCGTCCGTCTCCATCAACATCGTTGACATTTGCGTTGTACTGAAGAAGCAATTTAATTATTGCTAAATGTCCGTTGAGGCAAGCGTAATGCAAGGCACTGAAGTCCCCATCCTCATGGTTCTTCTGACTCAGTAGTCTCAGTGCATCCACACTTCTTGGTGTCTCATCGACCTGTTCAAGAAGGAGTTTGACTATTTCGCCATATCTCCACTTACTTGCTTCTATAAGTGGCGAGGAACCATCATCACCTGTCGCCATGCGATTCGCGCCCAACGCAAGAAGCGAGGAAACAATTTCGGTGCGACCATACCTGCAAGCTATTATCAGGGGCGTCGTCCCGTTCTTCGCAGATACATCAATCAAATCCCGAGTGCCGTCAAGTTCCAAGAGGCGTTGAACGACGGCAGTATGCCCGTTAAAGGTGGCTCGCATTAAGCAAGACTCATTCTCATATGTTAGGGCCGTTTGTATGGCCCCCCTCTCAATGAGCAGGTTGACGGTTTCCAAGTGTCCGCATGCGCACGCTGTCAAGAATGGGGTGTATCCAGATTGGTCTCTGCACTCAATCTGAGCGCCCTTGTCGACCAAAACTGAGACTATTTCATGAAAATCGAGCTCGCAGGCACGGTCTAAAGGGGTTGTGCCGGTATTGTCAGTCTTTTCAAGAATGTCTACCTTTGCGAGCAGCGCCTCAACGATTTCAAGGTGGCGATTCTCAGTAGCTGTGTATAGCGGCGATTTTCCAGAATAATCCGTCATGTGCAGCGGCTCGGAGTCTTGAGACAGGAGAAACCTGACGACATCGAGGTGACCTCTCCAGCATGCAAGGTCAAGCGGTGTCGATCCCTCCCGATCTTGGCATCGGGTTTGTGTCTCATCATGAACGAGGAGTATTTTTAGAATATCCAGATTTCCTCGATAGCAAGCAAGATGCAGAGGGAGTCTTTGCCTTTTCTCGTCTTTTATCAAGATGTCAACTTTCCTCGAAAGGAGCTTCTCAACGACTCTTTGGCGTTGTCTGCCAACGGCCGTGAAGAGCGAGGTTTGCCCACCCTCGCCAATATCATCCAAGGCTCTGCGATCCATGAGGTCTATAACCTCGCAAACCATATCGTCAACATTGGTTTCAAAAGCTTCATCTTCACCGTCGATAAAGCTCATGAGCGTCTGGATCACAGTGGCACCTTCTGGTGACTTTGCAGAAAGGCTGTCTCTGTTCTTCCTCAAAAAGTCGAGTACTTCTTGGGTCCCATGTCGCCAGCTGATGGAGCGCAGCTGCTTGTAGAAGTTCTTGGGTTCCATTTTTTGAAGATGCATGGGAGACTGGCCGTGTCGTCACGGTACTCGCTCTGGATATGGGTTGGCACGTCGGATTTAGGCGAGGATGACACGCGATCGAAGCGAGTCTTGAGCAGGGGCATTGGGAGATTTACCTGAAATATGATGTCACGTGGGCGGCAGCGAATGGGATAATGATCAAGCCGCTAACCTACTCCAGTTAAGATGAGTGCGGCTGGAAGTTGATAGCGTCGTGCTAATGGGACCAACTACCCCCAGAATGGGACGATGCACTAAAACTTCAAGGTCGCGTAAGTTCGCGCAACCTCCTCTTAAGCTTAATACAATATATCAGTATCTAATCTGTATTCACTATACTATGAACCAAGCTCAGGATCATTCCGAGAATTTATAGGCATTTCATTGATTGCTTTTGGGTCTGCAACATTCTTCAAGTCACCTCGCGTGGTTCCAAACCAAACCAGATGAGTTGGCTAATTTAGCGCATCGCGACACAATTTGCGGGTGCCAGTTTCAGTCGACACCAACTAACGCCCCACTAGCGATCTCAAATGGCTATCACTCTCATCAAGGCTTTCGCGCCGCACACGGACTAGAGATGGCTTTTGTTTGTTTTGTTTTTTTAAATTATTCTTCATGGATATTTAAAGTTCTATTGAATCAGTCACCTTAATATCACACTTATTTTGGTCGATGACTGGCAAATGGCATTAAATAAAAGAAATTACTCCCGGGTAGGTAGCGCGCGTTTGTGGGGTACTGAGAAATCACCAGAAAGAGGGAAATGGTTCCATACCCCGCCATCGAAAGTAACAAAAACAGTAGAGTTATGGATTCATTGGTGTAATAGCTTGTGTGGGAGCAGAATGTGGTTATCTTTCAGGGGTCAACGTATAGGATGCAAGGCACGTTATTTTACTGATGGGACCACCAATGCGGGGTGAAGGCCTGATAATCCAGTTTTTAAGCCACAACTTCATTTGATCACCGTAGCCGGGTTCCGATAAGTCATAACACAATCAAAATCGCGCAAGGATTCGTTCAAACTGGCGAGGAGAGTAGATCTGGTAAAAGCGATTCAGAATGAATTTCTGTAAGCCACTGAAGCAGAGATGGGACGACTTAAAGCTCCTCCTGAGATCAGTTTCATAAACTAAAAGAATGCGATACCCTCCACGTAATATTTCGCGACAACACAAAAGTAAACTGGCATCGAGGTTTGTTGAAAAGGGGAATTCGGGTGACAGCTGAGGTAAATATGCATGAGATATTTCTTTGTTGCAAGCACCGCAATGCGACCCTGAATTCAATATGGCACAGCCCGCAACCGTTAGAAAGCTGCTAGCTAACACACCATAACTTTAGAAAGGAGCTTCTCTAACTGCTGTGCTACAGCTGGGGATTGTCCCTTTGTATGAGATGGCCCGCATTCGGAGCAATTAGAGGTCCCTCCGCCCTTTCTCTTTGCCTCATTTTAACCAGCCCTTCATTGTACATCTGCCAATGAGGACTCACGTATTGCATGGTTAGGAGACTTGGTCTGTCTATTATCTTCTGCGCCTCCTCTGTAAACGTCTTTGGGCCGTGAGCAATGAACATGATGAAGGAGCCACGACCATCGGGTCTTTTCAGAATGGGGCCATCGCTCTCAGGCAAGAGAACATCGAGATTCTTCCTGCTTAGACCCTCCTGACTTGCGACACTGAGGTGGAAGATCTTCCTCACAATTTCTTGAGGGTGGCGTAGATCTTTGGCTGTGATGTCCTCTGGAAGGGTATCGGGACCGAAGCCTGGCTCATCTGGATCGGGAAATCCGGACACATGATCGGAATTAGCCAAAATATGGTCAAGCATCGGGGGACCGCGACAGTTTCAGTATATTCCTGTACATAAAGGCGAGCAATAGCGCCACCAATAGAATTTCCAACCAAGACAAGAGACTCGCCTTCCAAATCTGGCAAACTCATCCTATCTCTGGTAATTTGATCCAGTAGCTGGTATAGGTCCTTAACAGGGGTGACACAGTCATGACCATGGGTTGGATCGGTGACTGTCTCATCCAGCGGGTCTCTGTCTTCCGTTTGGCCCTGGCCGTAGCGGTCGTATGTCAACATGGCTGGCATCCTATCCTCTGGGTGGAGTTCCTTGATCTTGCCAATTACCCACGTCCAGCCCACCTACTACAATATTGTGCCGTTAAGGAAGACGGTCAATACTGGGTTTAGAGGGGAAGTGGTAGGATAGAACCTGAAGCATAAACTCGCCGTAGGCTTTGTTTCGAGGCTTAGGAGCTGAAAACCGGCCATTTCGAGGCTGGTTACTGGATATGAATAGTGCGTGCTGAACCCGACGAAGAATAAATAGATTGATCAAAAGCATGACCACGAAGGACTGATGAGAGGTCTATGTTACCATATGTTTGCGGAGGTGAAAGTAGCTGAACTGGAATTTAGTAGAGACTTTGCGAGTCAGAAATGGTCAAGGACGCGGCAGCAGAAGGCTGGAAGCCTGCAGGCTCAATTTTACAATAAATCAAATGGCGAAACTAATCTAAGAATCATGCGAATTTATTTTTTGACCGTTGTGTTGATATTGAGGCTTTTGTAAAATAGCCAAGCGATTACTGGTCACGCTTCTAATACCGAATTCGTCATTGACTCGCGTCGTATTTGGAGCTATAACGGAAGTGCACAAGCTTTTACACCTAAAGAATAGCACCATCTTGATTCTCTCCTGAACGCAGACTCTTTCTAGTTTGAGCGTTTTAGATGGTATAATTGATCTAGATTTATTTCAATAATGAGCAAAATGTGTCCTTTCAAAAAGTTGCGTCTCTTTTCTATTCATGAACTCGATTGGCATCATGCCGAACCTGAAGGATGATAATAATGATACGACAGAACGTGAAAGCAAATTGCTATATCTAATTAATGAAAAGAACTGAAGAATCTAGTACCTAGATCTCATTCCTGCAACTAAAAAGGAAAAAAAAAGACGCTTTCTGCCCTTCCCCTCGATAAAGGTGAAGCGAATATGAGGCCCACGTAACGAACTCCGTACAAATGTTTATCGAGTTGTTGCTTTGGCCGCCTTTTCAGTCTGTCGGATAACCTTTTCCACAGCATCGAATCCTGACATGGCTTTGACTGTGCCGTCAAAGATGCCATGCGGCATAACGGTTGCAAGTCGAGCCAACCATGCCAACTCGCCTCTCCAGATGACTGAAGGCGGGTTCTTTTTCAGTAAATCCTGCACAGTCAACTTAGCCCACTGCTCTGCAGGCATAGCCTTGCCATTTTGGAATTCTTCCTGCCGCATTGCTCGTTCCGCTTCCTTCTTTGCGGGCTCATAAATGGAACCCTCGGGTAGTGACCAACTTCCGGAGTTTTGCATGGTCTGGATGATGTTTGTTTTGACGACGCTGGTTCGTAGATCGACAACTTTGATATCGAAAGGCTGAAGCTCGAGACGCAGAGTGTCGGTAATCACCACGAGCGCTGCCTTGGAGGAGTTGTAGATGGACTGGAAAGGAAGATTTGTGCCTGCTCCCGTAGAGGTGTTGTTCGCAATGACAGCATTGGGTGACTTTTTCAGCAATGGAAGAAAGGCCTGAATGACTGCAACATGCGACCACACGTTGACATCATATATCTTCTTCGCCTCGGCAATGTTGACATCCACAAGGGGCATCAGGCCAAGAGTGCCAGCGTTATTGACGAGAATGTCCAGTGCAGGTATCTTTGCAACGCACTCTGCAATAGAGGATTCAGATTGTATGTCTAAGAAGACAGTCTTGATACCGAGGGACGCGAGGTGGCCCATTTTGGTGGGATTGCGAGCGGTGGCGTAGACTTGCAGGCCAGCTTTGTGGAACGCGATTGCAAGTTCAGCGCCCATGCCGCCGTCGGAGCAGCCGGTAATCAAAACAGATCTTTTCGTGGGCGACATTTTTGAATGGAATAAACGAATTTAGGTCAGATAGATGGGACCTGTGCCTTGGTTTTGTCCAAACACAGTGACATTTAAGAGAAATCTTTTGACATATTGCCTGTCCGTAATGTCCAAAGAGCGGTTCCTATTAAGTACCAAGAATTCAAATACACATCTAACTCCTGATGTCCTTTCACCTCCTGTCTAGAGACATTTTACTAAGCTTGTTGGAACGGAGTGCATCGTGCTCCGTTCCGGCGATGAATTGGGCCGACTCTGCGGCCGCGTGTTTGGCGTCAATACATTGAAACATGGGGGCGGGGCGACCTTGATGCCGGTTCCTACGAAGACCAATGAGAGATGATGGAAATGTCCAAGGCGGCATGCGCTAAGTCTTAGCACGCCGCTGCATGCATTCCAGCGTGCGGACTCTTAAGAAACTGGCGGACTTGCGGACTTGCGGACTTGCGGTGGGGTTGCATCAACACGATTGTTTTGGCGCCACATGGAAAAAGAAAAGACGTGGATAGATTAAAGAGAATCGACCTAACTTGGCTATTCCGGTGAATGGAGGGTAATTGATTACAACTCGGTACTTGGTGTACGGATAACCCCTTGAATGCCATGCGAACCTCGCCTTTGAGATTTTTCCTGTCTAGTGCGGGATAGCTCAAGCAGTGGATGAGTCATTCTAATAGCCCCTTAGTAAACCTAGTAAAATGAAATTGATTCAATATTTGCAGAGTAATTATCTCAAGGGCGACTGTTGACCTTTTTGCTCTTTGGTGCAGTAGTCAATCTCATAGCTGTAGTAGAATATGTCGTGTCCGGTATTAGACCACTGCGTCACCTATAGTTACAACGGTTGTGCTATTCCTCTGTACCATGAGGTAAAGGATACGTCAATAGCGCACTTTGCGGCGATTGTTGTAGCACGCATCCGCCTTGAAGAGCCCTGCACGGTTGATCAGGTCGTAACATCATTATACACGCTTCTGAATATACCATACTATGCTGACTAATATAAGTGCGCATAGGAAAAGTATTCATTGTCTGATATCTGAGAACAATTCTGTTTCAGAAAACAGTTGCCTCCCAGGTTCACCTTTAGGGCCTGTTGCATCTGCCGTGTGAATGCTACATAGTTACAATCTACAGGTATTGCAGCATGCCTGGAGCTTAAGCAAGCTTCCAGACACATCTCGATGGAATATGCCCAGATAGCAATTATATCAGCAACCTCACAGTTTTTATTGCACGTTAAGTCATACATGATGACAGCCGTGTAACGATTAGGAACCGCTCGAATAGTGCCTGTCTGATTGCAATCCAAAGTTAGGTTCACATTCATTGGGGCCGTAAAGCCTGTATCTCGGTTCGTAATTTCTTCGATAGTACAGGGAGTCGGGCTGTTGTGAGATGATGAGATGGTTAGAAAAACAGAAGATGGCTTTTGACATGTCAGAAAAAAAAGGTGTACCGTTTGGCTGCCAGCTTTGCCCCCAGAACCCCACTAATAATCGCAACAGTGGCAAATAGAACTATAACGACCACTAAAAGAGCGAAGACTGTGTTTTTTTTTTGCGAGAAACATAACTGACGTTATTTTGTTGACTGGGTCTCTGATTCAAATTCGAGGCGTTAGAGGTGGATTCGGCCGGTAAGAGGCGTTCGTTATCTGGAGTGGGCTGAACGCGGCGCTCTTCATATCCTGGAAAAGTAAGGGGATTCATCTCTAGTGTTTCAGGCATTGGAACCCTGGGCATTTACTCTTCTCGACTGCTTGAGCTAGGTATGGGTTCGAGCACCAGGTTTGAAACTGGCTAAGCTGGAAATGCTGCCGGGTGGAGTGGCGCGACCTATTAATGCTGAATGCCATGGATTTGGCACAGGACCTATAAGTATTCGTTGAAAGCACGCAAAGAAGGACAGCCTGAATAATGGAGTCAAGCCCTACTTCTCACCCTGCCGGAGGTGGCGGCTACGCCTCCCAACCCTAGCCCGAGTGTGGACGCACCGCCTCCAGCCGACTGTGTTATTTTGCATGTGGAACTGCAAGCCACTTGGGGTCTGAAAGAAAAGCAAGTTTTGGCCGTGGGGTCTGAGCCGATAAGAAGAACAACACTGCCGCGCTATTGGCACTTTGATTCCGTATTCACCTGATGATATGAGTAACCGAATCTTTAATCTGCAATGGTAGAAAAGTCATTTGGCTCATTTTGATCTTTTCGGCTCCTTCGTGACTCAACCTGGCCTAGCGCTGGTGAGATGCTAATAGATGTCAATGGCAGGAGCTTTCGAGCACACGCCGAACATACAAAATTGTGCCGGCAAGATGACTTCGCGACTTCTATTTACGTCACTATTACGCGTTTTCGATGTCGTTATCTTTGCGTCACAAAGAAAATGAATGTGCTAAAGCCCGCGCGTCGCCCAATTGGCCGCCACATCAAGCATCCTCCATGCAGGAAAAGCCGAAACAAGGATTGTGGGAGGCTTTGGCAATGAACGACGCAATAAAACGGCACTTTTTGCCGATAAAAAGCGTTTCAAAATCAAAGGTACCCAATTGCAGCGCCTCTGGGCTGGGTGGTCAACATAGGGGCTGAATCGGCCACTGTTTTTGCCTCAGCCTGCTGAGCTGACATTGTATCACATGCTATAGACTGTGAAGAGGGAGCCTTGTCATGTTTAAAATCCCAGCCCATTCTCCTACAGCTAAGTCATAGGCAAGCTTCATAACATGGATACCAATACTATACCGCGTGTGGGATTGCAAAGTAAGAACGGGCCGACTTACTCGCAATCCCTTAGCTGACATCTGGATTTTTGATAGGTTTCCACTTGATGGATAATCTTTGGATATATGGGTGTCAGTACGTTGACAATGGCTCCATACCCTCTTACAAAGGTAGCGATCGGCTTCTCCATGTCTGGAAAGCGGCTATGTACTAGCGCTGATCCGATGAACAGTGCCGTATATGGTGTCAGCGAACTCGTACGATGGGAGAGATGTTCATATCCATAGATAGGAATCCGCGGAGATTAAAGAGGCCTTGGGCTCTTAGTCGTTGTACGTATCTTTGCGGTTGTAAATCCGCAAGGTCATATTGCAGGCCAATATACTAGACAAACGCAATCGGGTCTAGTATATAATTAGTCTTATTATTAAAGAGTACATAGCAGGGGTATTATATAGTTATCTTTATATAAGGTCTTATATTACTTTTAAAGGGGTTAAAAATAGGTTAGTTTAGGCTAGGTTAATAGGGATAAGGGGTAGCTCTTTTATTGAGGCTTTATAAGGTTTTAGAAATATATATCTAGATATTGAAAATTTTTACCTTAATATTTTATTTAAACCTAGATTTTGACCATTTTAACTTATACAGCACAAGGGGCATTTGGGCCATAAAACTGCGTTTTTTTATCTGCTCGCTGCACAAGCTGGAGCTGGATGTACATAGAAATGGATATCCGCGAGACTAATCTTATTGGGTCGGTTGATTGCGTTTCCTTTGTAAGTTTAGATGAGTTAGTCTAGCTTAAACAAGTTTCATTCCGCACCTATACGTTGCCATGAAGCCAACTCCTTTGAGGCATAGATGGGAAGTCCAGGGAACAGAGGAAAGGGGGAGGTGACTAAGGAATATGTTCCCTTAAGATTTATGATGGAGGGGTCTGGGGCAAACCCCGGAATGATCGGATTGAAAATCACTAAAAGGAGCCATTTTGATTGGGGCATCAATATGATCACCTTGACACCAAATCATGACTACACTTGACTCTCTCCAGTTCACCCTCAAAGCATCTGAACCACTCCGAGCCCAAAGAAATGAATTGGCGCATGATTATGAGCATACGGGTTGTAAAAATACGAATTACTATTACTGTTTTTCCTACACCTCTGTGTACAATGGAGCATTTTTGATACTCTGCAATCCATTGACCTGAAGGTTTTGAAATGGACAGACGGCTCATCCTGGCCCGAAAGTTCGGCGCATGGTTACAGGAAGCCCAAAGTGGCCGCTGAGAGGGCCGGAGCGGGGCCTACCTCCTCCACCATAGCTAGCATGCAAGCCAAGTCGGATGTTTAGGCTGAATAAAATCTAGCCACATGTTGTCTCGTCGTGTTCTCCTTTTGCATCCGAAGTCGCCGGCATGACCGCGTTAGCTTTGAGTGCGACTCCACCCTTAGCGTGGTAACTTTTCGCACATTGTACGAAAAGTCGCTCGTTGGTTAGTTTGCAACAAGGCAAGGCACGGCGGAGGGGTCGCCACCCTCCGGTTAAATTAGCTGCGGCCCACAGCAGCGACGTGACGTGCCGCGTTGCTCGTGAGATTATAGTTTGTGCTGTGACGCAGACTAATCGTCTTGGCTGTCGACCACCACTCGGGCATTTGCTTCCCGAAAAGAAGCCTATTCGGAGAAGAGATGGGCGAGGCGATCCGACTCTAGGGTAGTATCCTGTAGACGGAGAATGTAGTCTGCAGTTCTCTCAAAAGATAGAGAGAGTTCGTGTTTGTCTAAATAACCGTGCAATTACGTCCCTCATAAGTCGCCAGTGATATCTGATGACTCTGGCTTCTTCCGTCTTCTGTGCGTGACGTTATATGCTCAAAATCCGCAACCAAAAACATTACAGCAAACATGACCAACTTTAACGTCGACTACGTCTTGAGCCAGTTAACGTTGGAAGAGAAAATCAGTCTTCTCGCCGGCCAGGGAAGATGCAGAACTACAGGGGTTGAGCGGCTCAATATTCCAGCCCTGGATGTGCGTTTGATCCATAGCATCGTCTTGTTGCATCGTAAGTTGACGATTGATTTAGACATCAGATGGACCTCATGGTCTTCGTGGATATGCATTCTTCAATCCTGTGAGTCCGCTTTGCACTTCAACCGCACTTGATGATGGGGCTAACTTGTAAATAGAATCCTGGCTGTCTGCTGCCGTGCGGCACGGGTATGGGTGCTACCTTTGACGTTGAATTGATGCAAGGAGTCGGGAACCTCCTTGCCGACGAGGCCTTGTGCAGGAACATCTCCGTTATTCTTGGTCCCGTTGTTTGTCTGCAGCGTTCCCCGCTGTTGGGCCGGGGATTCGAGGCTTTCGGCGAGGACCCCGTCATGAGCGGTTTGATGGCCGCATCTTACATCAACGGTATCCAAGAAAAAGGTATAGCGGCCTGTATCAAACACTATTGCGCTCATGACCAGACTTACATGTCGTTGCATGATGATTGTACCATGTCTGAGAGGACCCTGCGAGAGATGCATCTGTTGCCATTCCAGATTGCGATCAAAGAGTCTCACCCGTGGTCAGTGATGAGTGCATACAACAAGATCAATGGGACTCATGTGAGCGAGGATCTGAAGCTTCTAAACACCATCCTTCGGAAGGAATGGGGTTGGGAGGGTTTGGTTCTCAGCGATTGGTGGGGTAGCTACAGCACAACCGAATCTATCAAGGCGGGGCTGGACTTGGAGATGCCTGGTCCTACCCAGTGGAGAGGAGAACTCCTCAAAATTGCTGTGCAGGCTCGCAAGGTGTCAATGCCAGTGATTGATGCGGCCGTTAGGAACGTCCTAACCCTGGTGAGCAAAGTGACCCCGGCAATCAAAGAGGCCAAGTATGATCTACGAGGAAACGACACCCCCCAAAATCGACAGTTCATTCGCAAGGTCGCAGCTGAGTCCATCGTGTTACTGAAGAATGATGAGGCCATACTCCCTCTCAACCTACAAGCGAAGAAGACGTATGGCTTGATTGGGGATCACTTCAAAGAGGCCGGTATATGTGGAGGAGGCAGCTCAGAGGTCAGGCCTTACTATGTTGTTCAACCTTATGATGCATTTTTCGAAGAGGTTGGCGAAGAAAACATTAAATTCGAGGTCGGGTGTTATTGTAAGTCTTCAGGATCTACATTTTGCTAAGCATAACTGATCAAACCTCGAAGCTCACAATTGGACACCCCTGATTTGGGACGAACTTACACGGCCAGGATCGGATGAAAGAGGGCTACACATTGACTTCTTTGATAAGAACCCGGAAACATTAACGGATTCAAAACATATTCACACTGAAACGACGGAAAAGAGTCTCTTCATCTTTGCGGATAGTTTGCCACAGCCCTTTGCCAATACGTACTACGCCAGGATAAAGACTACGTACACAGCGCCCAAAACCATGAAAGTGAGGTTTGGCTTCAGTGTCGCTGGTAAAGGAAAGCTATTGCTCAATGGGAAGATGATTGTGGATCAATGGACTGACCACGCTCCCAAGTCCAAGACGGAGCTAACCCCGGTCTTCAATGGCATGTCCGTAGAAAGGACTGCGGACATTGGTGTCGAACAAGGTGACCATCTCGACCTTGAAATGCTGCTCACAAACGATGACCTTGGACCTGTTGCTGGAATTGCTCCAGCTGCGGGCGCTCGGCTGGGATGCTGCGAGGTGATTGATGAGGATGAAACAATAGCGGCCGCCGTTGCGTTAGCCAAAAGTGTCGATGTTCCTGTTTTAATAGCAGGGCTTTCGTCGGATTGGGAAACTGAAAATGGGGAGCGGAGCACATTATCGCTTCCTGGTCGAGTCGACGAGCTAATCGAGCGAGTGCTGGACGCAAACAGAAACACAGTGAGTGGGACACAAGCTAAATGCACGAGAGTAATTGAGGGCTTCATGCTGATTTCTGCTTTTAGGTCATCGTTACCCAGTCGGGTATGCCGATCGCAATGCCTTGGGCTAATAAAGCATCCACCATTGCTCATGCTTGGCTCGGTGGCCAGGAGACTGGCCACGGCATTACCGACGTTCTTTTCGGACGAAAAAATCCACACGCTCGACTGCCCCTCACCTTCCCCAAGAGATTGCAAGATAACCCGGCTTATCTCACTTTTGGAAAAGCCGATTATGAACTCGTGTATGGCGAAGGTGTCTTTGTCGGGTATCGCTACTACGAACAGCTCGATACTGAGCCCTTGTGGTATTTTGGCCAGGGATTGTCATACACAAAGTTCGCGTACAGCAATCTCTCCGTGCCTGAAGAGTTTTTCCCTGATGCCAACCACAAGATGGAGATCAGCGTGAACGTGCAAAACACGGGACAACTGAAAGGTGCTGAAATTGTCCAGGTCTACGTGGCTGATCCTGACAGCGGGTCTCAGCGACCGAAAAAGGAACTCAAGGCCTTTCGAAAAGTTACACTTGAGCCAAGTGAAACATGCACCGTAAAGATTATCCTGGACAAGTATGCCTTGTCCTACTGGCATCATGAATATGAAAAGTGGGTTGCGGAGGAGGGCGATTTCCATGTCATTGTTGGGAAGAGTGCAAGCCCAAAAGATGAGATTGCTAGGGCTACGTTCAAATTGAAAGAGACCTTTAGGTGGTCGGGAATTTGAAAGAGATCCCCGTTAGAGTAAGTAGCAGTAGGGAAACCAAATATTTGCGCTATCAGCTACGTAATTGAATAACATTGAGTTTCTCCCCTCGACTAAATGCGGTGTTTACTGTGAGAAGATTGATCTCATCGTTGCTTTCTGCTTGAAAGAGCTCAGATTTTGCTTTGCATGACAGTTATCAGTCTGAATAATTAACTCTTGCAGTCTAGAAAATTTAGACATTCTCATGGCCATCAAGTGATGCTGTCGTGGTCTCGAATTGAGAATTTCAAGATGTATCGAGGTTCAAAGTGCAGCAAGTATCTCGATCGCACCAGCGGGCAAAACAAGCACGCATATAATTTGAACATCGGTCTCTAATCACACTAAATAATACCAGCCTCCTCCAACCAATCTGTAGTCGTGTACAGAGTTCTTTTGTAGTCCCTGCCACCTTCCAGCTTTCTATTCGTGGTCTGAATTACAACTCTCTTGTACGAAACCATGCTAGGGGTTCCATTATCCTTGACTTCGAGGATTAAATGAAACGTCTGACCAGTCTCCTGAGGCTTCCCGGTAATAAAGTCGATTGCGCACTTTTCAGGCGGCGGCACCCGAGCCTTGATCGTTTGCCATGTCAGCTGCTCGCTAACATCTTCAAGTGTGACATCCGCGACCTGAGGACCCTCCAATCCCTGAGCGCCAGTCGTCACCTCTCTATACTGAAACCATCGAAACGTCAGATTGTCTCCGTCGGGATCATAGCTAGCAGAAGCGTCCAGGTGAAGTTCACTCCCTGCCTCAACCTCTATGACCATCGGCTCAGGGCCTGGCGTGCTATTATTAATAATCACTACCGGCACGTGGTTGACAATGGAAATATCGTCCGTCAACGTCCACTGAATACGTGCAGCAAAGTCATTCTGGAAGGCATTCCTCCAGCGCCAGATTGTGGCATAATTTGATACCACGCTCTTGCCGTTTTGACCCACAACTTCATCAACAGCATCCACAAAATGACTTGTTTCCGCACTCAAGTCAATCGGAAGATATCTGCCTCCCCAGCTTCCCCATTGCGGATGCTCCGGCGACCCTAGACCGTTCTGAATGAGATACAAGAACGTAGGGGTATCTCCCTCAACCAGAAACTTGTGGTCAGGATAAGCGCTGCCCAACGGTCCAAGCTGAATGTTTTTCGAATACCACTCTTTTGACACTTGAGAGGTATCAGATCCGTCCATGTCTCCGGAAATTCCGGTCCAGGTGGCCAAGCGGTATTGGCTCCATCCGTGAATCGAGCAAATGTAAAAGATGTCCGGGAATGTCTTTCTGATCCAGTATCCAGTGTCGTCTTGATCAGAAATCGCATAAACGCGCAGCCTGGATCGCAAAATCGCCGCATCAGAGGGCGAGCGGTGATTCGCAATGTGATGAAGGGCCTGTGCGAGTACATTCATGCCGCCCCATCCCAAAATCCACAACGGCTTAGGCGATTGTTCAAGGCGCTCAACCAGTAGCTTTGCACCACTGCTAAGAGGCACCCCCGGCTCCAACGCCTCTTTTCCGTAGAGCTCGGGTCCCGAGGCGATGAGATTTAGGAGATTTCGCGCGCTAGGGTACGGATTATTTGGGTGTGTGTGTGCGTTTAGATTTTGGACAACATTGCCGTATGCTTCAACAATAGCAACAATGATCTCTGGGCAAACTCTCCGTTTCATGTGCGTTGATGTGCATGCTACCAAACCCTGGGTATCTAGCTCGTTGGTATAGAGTAGGTACCTCACTAGGGATTCGGCATCATCGGGCTCGTTTGCAACGTCCGTTGTAATAAAGACACGAGGACGGTCCTGGCAATGCCCTAGCTTGGATGGACTGGCCATGATGATACTGGTTGAATAAGAGTCACTGCTCAAAGGCCGAAAGGTAGCGGAGAGTCCTAGTTCCAAGTCTAGCTACCATTTCCCGAAATCACAAATGCAAATGATTCCCATTGAATTGCAATTTTGTACAACAGAAAAAAGTGAGTAAAAAGATAGGCTAGTGTATTTTTCCTTGCAAGCCATGAAGCCCATGCGAGACGACCCATGCCGAACAGGAAAGCTTAGGCTCTGTCGGTTAGCCCATGAGCTAAAATGTAATTAGCCGGTAAGCGTGGGGAGTGCGGGGAAAGTTCATGTTCCGAAATGGGAAAATAAATGCGAAAAGAGCATCAATGTCATTGGATCATTTTAAGCGACAGATGTGAATTCCAAATTGGTTCTTATCATACTTTGAACTGTGAACCTTCAATATTCGCGACATCTTACCGGGCTGTCCAAAGTTCGCATGACCGAAGAAACACTGCGTAGCCTCCCCCGCACGTCGCGCCTAAGGGGGGTGTGCTGTTCGTGGGACACTGCCGGTCCAATAATGCTTCTCCAAGATCGGCCCAAGATCAAGAAGCAAAGAAACGTGCTACATTTCGGGTTATCGTTGACCGAGCTTCAGGATTGTTGCGGTGGTGCTTAAGCATGATGGCAGCCACAATCCGACTTTTGAAGGTATTTGTATGATGCCCTTCTCTAACTGGAAGGGCCTGCTCTTAGCCATCATGTTTTCATTATTCAAATTGTAGATTGATTACCTTAATAGAACACGTAGCAATAAAGTATTAGCTGCGCTGCTAGATCGGCAATGCTTTCGTTTATGCCACGAGGCTGAGTGTCATCAGTGATGAAGTAACCTTGGAAGCATGCTCAACCAAGCACCCCGCAAGGCAATCAATGGCAAAATACCTTTTGCCCAGTTGAAGTCTTTCACGGTCTACTGCTCTTCCTTCAACCCCGTCGACGCAGAGCGTCCAAAGCGCTCCAGTTTTATCTCTGGACTGCCTTGCAGGTAAACATTTCAAAGGTCGCTTGTATACTCACCCATTGAGCTGGACCGCGGATCATCTCCGCGCATTCGACTGTTGTTTCGTTTCACGCAAATGGCTGTCGCAGCCGCGATCAGAACGAACCATCCCGAGCAATCGAAGTCAAAGGGACCAGGTAGAACTTACCGTCGAATCAATGGCGATACGCGCCGCAAGGCAGTTGCAGTTGGAACACCGGAACAGGGATGCCCAGAAATCGGCTATGCAGCAGCTACTGGGCACATACGGGTATTCCCAACAAACAGAAACCCTCTCCGAGAATGGAGAATGCTTGGAATTTTCTTTCCGTGGAAGGACTGCCGCACTTCTCGCAGTGGAAAGCGTATCGTTTCACCCATCATCTTCTGTTGCTCACTTGAACCTAGATGATATTGGAGTGCTACGAAAGTATCGCGTCTATACTAAGCAGAACAACATGATGCTGGACCGTCAACCAGATAATCGATACTTGATCGATACTCTGGCTAACAAATTGAAACAAATCACACCCGAGAAGAAAGAGTACGATCCATATGTCGTGGCTGTTTTACTCGCACTGGCCCAGAACAGGCGCCGACGTTCAGGCAGTGAAGGCGAGAAAATAGTCCCTCAGGAGGAAAAGTCTATACGAGTCAGCTTCCGCTGAGAATTCCTTTGAGTGGTAATTTCTGACTGATATATAGGTCCATGCTTTTGTCACAGCTCGCCATGATAGTAAAAGTATTTGGGTATATTCAGCTTCTTTCGCACCCGACCTTTTAGATATGTTCAATAAGCCCTCGGTACCGGTTCCCATTTGTCCCCAAAAAGTACGACATTGCAAAATTCCTTTACGTTCGCCTTCAAACACTACCAAAATGGTCGCGATGGTACTCAATATCTAGCGACTCCAAACCAAGTACACAAAGCCGGGAAGACCAGCAAGCCTTTCGACATCTGGAGCTCACAACATTTACTATTGCATATCAACTTGCCAGCGACTCCATCACAATCCCTCTTGCAATACAACACTTTAACTACAGGCTACAAACAATCTCGGCTTCCTAGACCTCAAAGGTTGAACTTGCTTTGACAATCAGCCCATAGCATTATGTTTTCTTCGCCAGTAGAGATTATAGGAGCTGCTTAGTCATCAGGAATGCTTACCAATCATCACCTGCGCGCTAAGATTAGCGAGATGATGTCGCTGTTCGCTGAGATGAAGTCGATGGGTCGGACACAACGGATTCGAGTTATTTTCATGTCGAACGCCGAAAGGTTCCAGCACGAGAATAATCAGCCTTTTGATCCCATTCACATGCAATGGCTTCTTCCAGAAGCCAATGATAATAGAAGAAATAGCGTCAACAACCCAGTCTGCGCCCACCCCAATCAATGTCTCCATTCTCGAACTCCGCAAGAGGATTTTAATTTGATCATCTAAGGACCATCCAGCCATGAGACTACTTAAAAGCTCTACCCACAAACTTGAGAGCTTTATCGGCACACAAATACCTCCGTATGCTATCCTATCCCACACCTGGGGAGAGGAGGAGGTCACTTTCGATGACATGACGGATAAACAGGGCGACTATCGCCAGAAGAAGGGGTATGACAAGATCATGGTTGCCTGCAGCCTTGCTTTGAGCCATGATCTTGAGTATGTCTGGGTCGATACATGCTGCATCGACAAGTCTAGCAGTAGCGAGCTCACGGAAGCCATCAATTCCATGTTCAGATGGTATGCTAACGCAAAAGTGTGCTATGTCTATCTCTCAGATGTTCCAAAGGAAACAAAGCTTTGTTATAAGCACAGTTTTGAACCTTGTCGCTGGTTTACGCGAGGCTGGACTCTCCAGGAGCTCATAGCGCCTAGTGATGTTCTTTTCTATGACCAACATGAAAATTTGCTTGGCACAAAACACTCACTCGCCGGGGCTTTGGCCGACATAACCGGAATTGACGTCGAGATTCTGCGAGACGGATCAAGTTCAACTCTCCTATACTCTTTACCTGTTGCACGGCGAATGGCATGGGCAGCCCGTCGCCAAACCACCCGAGTGGAGGACATGGCATACTCCCTACTTGGCATATTCGATGTCAGTCTCCCTCTAATCTATGGCGAAGGGGAGAAGGCATTTTCTCGACTTCAAGAGGAGATCATACGACAGTCAAACGACCTCAGCATATTTGCATGGAAGTCGCAATCCAAAGAGCTCCGGGGCATCTTCGCTAAGTCACCGGCCGAGTTTGTGGATGCGGGCCAGATCTTGAACGTCCGGAGCAATATAGAAAACCCGGAGTTCAGTATCACAAATAAGGGAATTAAGATCATCATGGACTTCATCGGGGATCAAGGGGGAACGAGCGACGGCCGAGACGACGATGAGAACACAGATTTTGTTCTGCCGTTGCGCTGCACTTTAGGCCACGTTGGCGCATCAGTCCACGGTCATTTGGCGCGTAACCGCCACATAGGCATCTACCTCAGCGTTTGCGGGCCCAGTGTCTACGTTCGTAGTCGGGCTAATCTACTCTGGGAGCAGGGTATGCTTGATTCTCAGACGACAGGTGTGGCTGCAGAGCGATACATCTTGAAGCATATCCCGCCTGGGAGTGACCCGGCCTCGGCACGCAAAAGTATGCGCTACAAATGCTTCCGTTTTCCATTTCCATTTTACACGCAGCACTATCGGTACGAATCAACCCACCCTGCCACGTGGTGGAACCAGGAGGGGAAAATATTCTATCGAGACATGGACCCAAGTTTCTGCGCCATGCACGTCTTCAGATCAAGATTGGACAACGCCGATAACCAGTTTGCGCTAATATTCGGCGTCGACACACGTATTGGAGGAAATGAAGAGGCGCGGGTCACTTTCGTAAACCGCCAGTTCGATCCTCCATTGTTCGACGATGCAGCAACCGGGAATACCAATTTTATTGACCTTCTCGCGCGGCTGGGGGCCTCTGCTAAGATAGACCTCAGTGATGATGGCGAGGATGCAATTCCTTTGCCTGAACCGGCGCGGATCAAAGTCAAAGATTTCTTCCCTGAAGCTGGTGGATCCAGTGAATCGGGGAAAACGGGAAATAATGGCTTGCTTTATTCCATTATTCTTCGCCAAAAGAAAACACCGACCAAGAATGCAATTTACGTGGAGATGGTTCCGGCCAGGGGAATAACCGGAGTCAATAGATTTTGAGAAATGTTATAAATTTTATTCAGTGACGTTATCGAGCAATCAGTCTATAATAAAACCACAAGGGACTTGCTTCTCTGCTTGTCGCATCAATGCTCTCCATTAAAATCCATTATTGTCCACCTTCATAGAATCAAGGAATCAAATAAAAAGCTGACTCTCATCGCTCATATGCGCCGTACAAGGACTTGTAAGCTCCCGGTGTATCTTTGAAAGATGTTATCTCGGATGCATGAGCATTGTCGAAATACCTCCAGTACCAATCCCCTTGGGGGACCAGAACAAAGTGATAGCTATCGCGTAACGCATTTTGGATATACTGCGCACATTGGCCATTTGACAGATGGTCTGAAAAGGGCATTCCCAGCGTGCAGTTCTCTTCAAAGTACGAAGAACTTCCACGTCCTTCAACCGACAGCGTTATTGAAGATTCGACATACTGTTGCTGCAGGATTTCAGTCTTGTTTCTGATTGCTTTTAAGAAACGCCTGAATGATGGGTCTGATGGATCCGACACCCAATCCTGCCATACTGCATAAATCTGAACCTTCTCTAGTCGAGGAAACCGACCTGATGCCTTGTGATCCGCTAGTTCCGCCAGATCTTCCCAGATGAGCGACCCGGCAAATAGCCGAACGACCAGAGTCTTGATGTTTTTCGGGATACTGTCGGCCAAACAATTTCCGTAAATGTCCAAGCTCTGTAGACGGGTGTGCCTGCAGATCAAATTGTCATCAATCCTCAACGTTTCTAGGTTGCTGAATTGTGAAAGACTAGTTTTCCCGGTGAATTCGATACCGCGAAACTTCCCAGACAGATTGTCCTCTATATTCAAGTCGAGGAACTTGAGTGTTTCCCGCTTTTCTCTCAGACAAGCTACTAATTTAGATGGTGGGAGGTATTGGAAGGTCATATCCCAATCCACGACGTTCTGGGCGACGTAGCGGAATCGCTCTAGCTGTGTGGTATCCTTGATTAACTGCCGAACGAGAGAAGTGAAGCGAACATCATTTCCCATTGAACAGTCCTCAAACTCCAAGCTGCGGAGTCTTGGTAGACTGGGGAACGATATCGCGGTGCTGTCTTTGTCGGATGAGTCGGTGGAAAAGTCAACTCCTTTGGTTCCCATGATGATGAGTCGCTCCAGGTTGATGGCAGCACCCAGCATGACGCCGATGCCGGGATGAGAGAGATAGAACCCTGACGTGCCATCCCCAAGCTGCAGCTGCCGAAGGCTCGGTAACCCGGGAGTCTTCAAGTTTCGGAATCGCGTGGCAAGAAAATCAAAGCACTTCCCGTTCAAGTATGCCCGATTTTCGATCCGCAGTCCAAGCGTCTCAAGGTTCGGAGCTAGCGCAATCAAAAGCTGGACACAAAAGCTGCCGGGGGCTGATGGGTAGTGATCCGCCTGTGCCTCTTTGAAATCTGGGTCGTCGGGATGGTCCATGTGTAGCCTTCGCCCGATACGCTTGAGATGGTCAAATTCTTCATCAACAATCCACCCGCCGAGGTTTAAATGTCCACCATGATGGCTGAGCTGCTTCACAGAGGCAGCCAGATCGGGGCGGTAATCCAGGGTGCGGATGAGCTTGTAGAGGCGATGCGGCAAGTGGACATTGATGCGATGATACAGCATCGGCTGCGCGGTGAGTCTGAAGAGGCGCGAAGTCGCACTAAGAGCGTGGAGCGCGGCGAGGCCATCGGCCTGATCCTCGTCGGCGCCGGAGAGGAACTCCAGCATTGGTTCATGGCAGCAGTGCACGCATAGTTGGGAGCATATCAGATACAAAATATCTTCGCTCAGATCACCGAGGCTCAGCCGCGGCATATTGTGAGGCATGTTTGATTCTGCGGCATATTTGACAAAGAAAATGGGATGACTCCCTCCCTTTCCAGCCGTGTTGGTCACACGCGTGCTCCACCAAACCAATCGCCACGCGTCTCGAGCGCGATGTTGCTTGGCGGCATGGAATAAGCAATTATTTTAACCGGAACAAACGGTCTGGCTGCATTTCTTCACTTTCTCGTCTGATCGACGATCGCACTCAAATCCTATCGAGCTAGCATTGATATGCAAGGAATCGCCCAGATTAAATTTGCCCCAGCCGGATAACCCCGCAACATCCTTCCGATTGAAAGTGGACCCAGACCGGCGTGTTCCATACAGAAGACCACGTGGACGGGCAGGTTCGGATCATCGAGAAGTTGGTCAACATAGGTTGGCAAAGCTGGCTTCTGAATTAATTCAGCAAGGTTGGTAAGAGCGGATGCATCTTCATCAACCTCGAACGAAGTCGATAATTTGGCTTGTCTTCCTGTGGGACACCATCGCCAGGCTATTTTTAGACTGAAAGTATATTTGAGAGAATTTCCTCACGTGTCAGTTAGAGCAATGACTCTTTGTGTCTCATTTCGGTTACACCAGGACGAGATAGAAATCAATTTCATTTTCATACGCTACCCAAGCACAAAAGAAAACATCATCATGCACGCTAAAGTCGGGGGAAAAGATGGAACTTCTCTAGACCGAGAGTGATTCTCTCCTAGATCCCTGAGGACTCGAAGGAGGCGAAGGATGGAGCGACTCCACCTTGGCGGCAAGATCATCATTTTCATGAAATTCGCCAGGCAAAATGGTCGGTGGTTTAGGAAGCCTGACCCAGATTTCGGAATCATCCTTGTGCAGCAAACATTTGCCGCCATCCTTGCCGGGTATTGGCGTGCACCTTAGCGAACTAGACAGCAACGATAAGTATAAATCCAAAAGCATGAAAACCGCCACCAACCTGTCTTTCAGTTCTAGTTCAGGGTCATGGAGCGCGACTATCCCCTCTGCATCAAGTACCCGATCTACCAACGAATCCTGAGTCAAGATAAGACTCTTTACGAGGCTGATGGCCGTCTCATCAACTTTTTCCACGTTATCAGTGCCAGGGTCCGTCATCATCCATTCTACCAACCGGCGCGGAAGCTCTGTTGCGTAGCAAAGCTGCTGATTTTCTACTCCGGAGCGCATATAAATGTTCAATTGACTATCATCCTCTTCAATGTGCAAGCGGCCCGGTACTTTGACCACGAGAGTTTTGGAATCGTCCAATGAAAATAGAGCGAGTGTTGAAATAATCTTGTTTGTTTGGAAAAATCGGACTTGGCTGAAAATGCGCGTCAAATGTTGCTGCCGATCCGGGGTATCAGCCCGCGGACTGTTGAAATGTTTTGCAATGCTATTAACTCAACTTAGATAGTATAAAATATGATAGAGGTGGAATTAGACGTACCGCACAAGGCCGCGAACTTTGAATGCCGAGGTGGAACCGGAAAAGGCCCGTGGCTTGGCATTTTTGAGGTATGTATCCTCAAAGGTATTCCGTGACAGGTATCGGTACTCCAGTTTGGCCCATTCTATCAACGGCCGCAGCTTCCAGACCTGATATGGCGTAAAGTCGAGTAATTCCACCCGGCCGGTAAAGTTGTCTTGTAAAGAACCCTGATCGCCAATGAAGAATTGTTCATCAATCTCGCAAAGATCGACTGAGCCGTCTTTCTTTTTGATCGGGAAAACCTGGTTTAGTAAGAAGTCATCTGAGTCGAGGGTAGATTTGTACTCCGGCAGTCCTGCATTCAGTGACCACAAAAGCCTCTTCACTCCTTCTATCCCGTAACTATCTTGCAATGCCGTTGTCGATAGCGTTGTCAGGGCATGGTAAGCATATCCAAATTCGTGCTTGCTGATGTCTAGGAACTCCGTAAAAAAGGCTTCTAATTCTGGATAGTATGGTCTCAAGTTGATCTTTCCTGGGACGTTTTCAAACGGAGACCACACACAATCTGACGACTTGTGCCATTCCAGTGACCCACCCTGAACCACGCCAATTCGCGGGTTACATCGAAACAAAAGCCTAACTAGAGGTGAGCACAAATCATATCGAGACTCATGGAAACATACGTTATCTCTTGTATTTCTCCATCTGCGAGATGCGGCAGCAGAGAATGAAGAGTAAAATACAAATCGTCAAGTTCTTTTAGCCAGTCGACAGGAGACAAGTCAGTAACATTTTGTAGCTCATCAACAATTGCGGTCCAAGATATCGATGTTGGGACTTCCAGGCAGTCTTGATAAAATTCCTTCAAATCGGCGCATTCTCCCTGCGTAGCCTGCCAGGTGACCGGAGGTGGGAGGACAGTGACATACATGGGAATTGGCGTATTCTGGTCCAGAGTGCACAAACCGGGTCGAGTCCAGGAAAGCTCTGACAGAATTAAATTGTGTTTTCTGAATAATCCTCTGCACTGCATCAGAATTTGACACCTCAATGCACTTTGGAGCATAAAAAAGATTTACCTTGTCCTGCATTGTGCACTCGATGAACCTTTGGACTTGGCGTGGATACGAAGATAGAGTTCCAAAACTCTGCGAGGAAACTCGACCTGCCAGCATTTATTTTCTTCTTGGACGCACAAAAGGATTTTGAGGTAAAATTCGATGTCGTCGTTTGTCCTCACGCCAAACTCAGATTGCAAGAACGTCCAGGGTTCGGGATCTTTTTTACGAGTGATGGGGTCGCCCAGATCAATAAAGGGAAACTTTTCGTCTCTCAGCATATATCTTTCTTGAATGAAGCGGAGCATTGGGAGCGGCATGTATGTTTCTGAGATTGGTAATCGTTTCCCATTTTGGCAAAGAACGCGGATAGTCGTTGGATTCACCCCATCAAACGAACAGTGGAGAGCCCAAGCGCGATCTTCCTTCCAATTACCTCGAAGATATTCTAGAAAGCGCCTTGGGTCTCTCTCTTCGAATAAAAATGCGGTGGCTCGGATGGTGAAATCCATTCTGTCGTCTGTTGAATGCTTGGTTGAGGTTTAAAGAAGTATACACCACTAGGCAGACTATGGATGCACACCGTATGAGTGAATATATTTTTTTCTTGCTTTTTTTGCCTTGATAGATCAAAGAAGAAGATATGGGAATTGAATGCGGCAAACGTGAGGAAGACCAGTTATCAACATTCGTTTCACATGCACTCAGCAGCCAACATAATCTAACCGCCGTAGCACCCCACTTTTTCTCTGGCTGTTGGCTGTTCACCTTAGCCAAACAGGATCAAGAGGTGGATCAGACATGCCCTGGCGGTAAACAGGAAAAGAAGAGTGGCTGATGATGACGAAGAACACCATAATATCCGGTCGCAAATGACGAAGCCTGATCCTACAATGTAACTGTTTCATAATCAGGGGAATCAGCATGCCATGGCCCGGAACAGACGAAAACTGTCATGTATTCCGCCGAGTTCGTCAACCACCATGAGCGAAACCGTCTCGAGCCTGAGGCGCCATGGCCTCAATTGCTACCGTATGAGTGGCGTTTGGGTCATGGGCAAGGCTGCCCGTCAAGTCAAACATAGACCCAAGTGTTAAGTAGAAAATATTTTGACAGCTTAGAACTACCTCTGATCGTATCAATGCGAGAAATAATACGTCGAGAGCAAATTCTTTACGTAGTCGCCATGAACAACCCACTTTATAGACAAAACCGAAGGATCTGGGTGAAATCGTGAAGCATCTGTAATTTGCACTCAAGGCTCTTACGCGTTGGGCTTGCCCTTAATAACCTTGAACCCTCCATCATTAGCAAAATTGACTTGTGCGTAAACGTTTCCACTCTCATCAGTATCAAGTCCAGCAAACGTAAACACGTCACCAGCCGGCATGATGACGGTCGTAGTCAGACCCTTGAATGCATCCTGAACTGCATCACCCACGATATCTTTTGCGGAAGATCCCCATCCTGTGAGCGCATTCTGTATCCACCCAATGCTGTCGTCAGCAGTGTGGCCGTAAAAATTCTTCACCTCTTGAAAGTTCCCGTAGGTATCATTATCTACGTCACCGCGAGTCCATTCCAGCTTGGTGTCTTTTTTGAACAGGTTTTTGCTCGTGCCCTCATCGACATCCACGTTCCACGTCCCTGCGTTGCCTGAGTGCATGACAACCCGGACGAAAGACTTGGTTCTCGTCAACAAGGCCCAGGCGTTAAGGAATCCGAATCGGTCTATAAGGCGTCAGTTCAAATCATATAAGAGCACTGCTTTGTTGGAACCAACTCTCAGCGAGATATTCGGACTCTCCAAATCCGCGAAGTCTTTCTTTGAGCCAATTATTAGACTCGGCTAGCACGGGGTTAGCTGGTAAACTTCACTTCACAGAAGCACACCTACCGGGATCTTTGAAGATGTTGATCAGACCACTACTGTGCTGCAAAACATAATCCCACTTAGTCTCAGATTCAATGTCAAAGAAGATTCTTCGAGTGTGCGTGATGCCATCCTGGACGCTATTGATAGAGCTTGTGTCGCTGTTGTAGGTTATTTTAACCCGGTGATCGCCTAAAATACGTTAGGGCCTGACCTAATCCTGGCGTTAAGTCAGGCGGCGAAATAAAACGTACCGATGATGAATACGCGCAAGGATCCAGCATGTTCAGGCGGTTCCATCATACCCGTTTTCCAAGCTCGCTTCATTTCCCAACCATTGCCACTAGCGGTTGGTTCGTTCCATTGCCCAAGATCGACAGTCAGGTCTTTGGTCTCTATCTTCAAGCCCTTGGCAAGCATATCCTTAAAGCCATCACCTTTCAAGTCGACGAACAGTTTCGGCAGGATAGATCGAAGCCATAAGCCGGAGAAAATGCCCTTGGAGAACCCCATGATACCGTCATGGCCCTGTATTGCTCCTTGTGGGTCCGGAGTTCGACCCATGGTTTTAGTGAGATCGAAAAAGTTCTTTGTGACGATGCCGGCGTTTAAATCTGCTTCATCAATATCCACTAACTCATGACCTTCCGTGGAGTCGCGATGGGTTAGTAGGCAGTAATTGAGCGACCCAGATGTACATAGCCATTCCGGTCTGACCTCGCCCGGAGTAATGGACATGGCCACCTGTTTTGGCTTGAAATAGTCTGGTGTATTCGCTGAAGACGCTCCAGAGCCGCCTTCTGAGGTTATTTTCTGTGATATTCCATACCCAAGGATGTACGGGTTTTCTGTAGTTGCATAAGGTGTGCCTTGGTTCTCCTTCCACTCATCTGTCATCTCACTAAAGAACAGAGTGACATGGTGCCGTACATCACTGAGCACAGCCCCACGAATTGGCTTCCGCTGAGGATCCAACAGAAGGAAAGAGTCGGTCATCGATTTCTCCTCAAACAGACAAAAAATTGTTGAAACGGTGAAAATGTTCGAGTCAACATACTTCTCAAGCTTTTTGGTGACTTCTGTGCTGGTAGCGGTAGGGTTGGAAGGATCTCGCGCTGGCTCAATGATGTCTGCATGGATTTTGATTCGAGGTTAATCAAGAAAATCCTTCTGTGCTGTAGATGGTACCTACCTTTCAGAACATCTCCGACATCCTTCCGCCCGATTTTGACTGCCCAAACCATGGTGCAGCCATTTAGTGTAATTGATTCATTCTGCTCGGAATCTTGGTCGTAATATGTCATGATACTATCGAGGCTTTTTACTTGATTTCGCTTGAATTTAACTTCAAGGTAGGCCTTTTTGTATTTTTCGAACGCATTCCCGGACATGTCATCGTACTCTTCCGGCCGAAACCGAACTTTGGGGCATTCGATAAAGCACTCGATGCCTGTTTTCCTGTATACCACCTTGTCTGGAGTGCTTGCTTTCTTATTTATGAGATGAAGAGACAGATTATGGTTAATGAGGTATTCGCTCGGTGGTAGGGGCTTGAAGCTTTTTAGCTTTGATGGCGGAATCAACCGCTGTGTAGAGAGTGGCGTGTCATAGAGTCTAGCAAGCTGACCATTGACAGCTTCCTCCGAAATAGATACCACAATGTCGAAGCCAGCAAAGGTATCCGGCCGGTCGCTGATTTTGACGGGTGCCATCGTTAAAGCAAAAAAAAAAAAAAAAAAAAAAAAAGGTCAGGATTGCAATGTGATGTTTGGGGCTTTCAGATCGGATAATACGTGGAACCATCAATGGGCGGTTGATCAGCAAAAGATGGACTTTTAGTTTGCATGCGTCTGGCCCTGCATTTTCGATACTACCAATTATCTGATCCACACTGCTGTTTTTATTTGCCTGGCGTGACGGCGCCGCCGAGGGCCGCACCGAACGGCCAAGTGTTCTAGGCGGGCCCCGACAGATCCTGGCCATCCTTGATAGCGCTGCTGTAAGCGTGCTCTATGAATGTGATCGCCACTCGTTCAAGTCGCGACTGTGGATCAGTAATACGCCCTGAGCGACAGCAGTCCGTTGGGTGGGATTTTCCACCAGCCTGCGGGTCTTCTATCCCCATTATTGATTTGGAGTTCCAATGCTAATCCTATTTAGTGTCCACCCAGCAGCGAAGCGCCATCTGAATGATATTTCGCTCATACAAATTTTGCACAAGCCCACTGTCGCGCGGATCGAGGGTGGTCCAGAAACGATTAGCGCTGCCCACAGACCCAGCTGAAAATCAATAGTGGCGTTCCAGACTTGGCTGTTAGCGGAGTCGGCATAGCTGCGCCACCTGCAGGCAGCTCAGCAAAGTGGATCTATGGCATTGGAATAGATGATAGAGACACCGCATACGCGTGGTGTGTCCGCCAAGGGTCAACTACTTTGCATTGAGTGACCAGGACTGTCATCCATGCCTCCATCCAAGTGCATCAGCAATCATTCAAGTCTCTACAAGGCCAAATTCGTGTCACAAAAGCGGCTTGTGCTCATTTGGTAACAGGTTGCAGGCTGCCAAATTTACGCCAATTCATCTCTTTGAATCAATCTTTGCCGAAAAAATCCATCAGTTTGCCCTAATCAAACAGTGGAATACTGAGCAACCAATACGCTCTACAAAGGATTTACCTGTTGTTATCCTCTGCATCGAATATCCAACCCGTGTCGGATTCAAGAGCCCCAATTTATCTCAAACCAATGGATCGGTTAGATCTCACCGAGACGATTCGGCTAGATACTGGGATACCCTTCCCCCACCAGGCCCCAAACGGTCAGCAACAGGAACCTTCATCTGCTGCACGCGGGGAAACGATTGTGGCAGATATCTGTTCCGAATTCACCGAGTATAGAGCGCAGGTTGAATACTTCAAGAAAAATGGGCTCATTCGGCTGGTTCACGACAAGGATTCACTACCCATTGTCTTTTCTCTCAGCCAGGATCAAGTATATAGCCTCTCTTATTTTCATGACGCTGCAACGACAAAACTAATCTGCTCACTAGGCACTATGTGTCATGAGGCATGGGACCCACCAGGGCGAGGGGTGGCTTTGCATTGACATCACTCCGGTTGACCACATCGCAACCACCTTCGATGTCGTCCAAATTGGCGATGTGCTTTATATTGCTGCCGCCTGCAAGACCTCCAAAGATGCCAAGTCCCATTCCCTATTTCACTGCACTGTCGATGTCTCATCAGCGGGTTTCAGGTTTGAGAACGAAGCAGTAGCGCAAAAAGCACAGAGAAAAGGTACGTTCGCACTGTTTTGTCGGGTGTCGGTCTCTAATTGATGCTACAGGTATGCAATGGACGGCCATCCCCGACAACACAATTCCGGAAGACCGTGCTGGCGAAATCAGCATCACATCTATCCTTTGCAAAATTGTGATAGATGACAAAAGTGGTCTAAACTCGTTTCAGATCGTTACGTCAACGGCAGAGCACAAAGATAGAATTGCTACCATCTATGACGTACACACAGTTGGGGTAGACGGTCGACATTGGATGAAATCAAGCTTCCCTGTGTCTGCTTCTCTGCTCGTGCAGACTGAGCCATTGATCTTGGGTCAACAAGGTGGATCAAGACAGGAGGGTCTTGTGTCTGTCGTCAGGGACCATACAATCAAAGGCCAATTCAGATGCATTGGACAGAGGTATGCTCGCTCTGGAGGCTTTGCAAGCAGCTTTCCGTACAAGGCTGAAAAGCTCGGAAACGTGCGAAGCGCATTTTCACATATGAATATCTTTGGGTGAGAAATGTACATGATCGGTGGAAGGCAATCTCTAACACGTAGCAGCTTTACCGACGTCTTTATCACAGGCGAAAATGGCATCGGTTTCTTCTCCTGGCAGACAGTGGATGTGATGAGCATAGAAGAACCTATCTTGCCGGGAATTAGCTTCAAACAAGTCGTTGTTTCGGAAGCTGAGGACCCAGAGACTGATTCACAGTCTAAATTGTCCATATTTGCAGTGTCGAATGACGACTGTCTGTACTTCATTGAAGGTACTAGAGACTATTCAGAGGTCGAGCTCAAGTACAAATTTGAGGCCTCTGGATTTCCCATCCGCAAGGGCGTTACTCATCTTGCAGCACGCTTTAATGCATCCCATGGAACAAACGAGCTGCTCTATGCATCTTCGGACAACAACTCATTGTTCTTTTTGCGGCGTGTCTCCTCTGGGGTGTCGTGGATCGAAGATAAGATCACGAGAAGAGCCATGCACCACATCAAATTCGATGCCTTTGTTAGTTCAATTGTTCTTACTGATGGGCACGGGACTGCCCTTCCAAACAGCCATGCCATTTCAATAACAGCCGATTCTATACACGCAGTGGTGAATGGAAAGGCTTGCTCCCTCTCCAGTCAACCTGCCAATGTTGCACCTGATACAACAGGATGTGTCTTGGTTGCAATCCCTTCGGCTTCAAAGTTAAGTTGCAGTCCATTTACTGTGACATTGAGGGGTACAGGGACGCAAGGTAATGGTGGAAAAGAGTACACATTCTCTATAGACCCTGCACAGAGAGTCAGCAGGCTTCTTTCCAACTATGACTCCCCGGAAAAATTACGTGATGCCCGCTCAAGCACCGGGGAATCTGTTCTCAGCAACATGTCCTCTGAGCAACTGGACCAAGCTGCATCACTTCTTAGTCAGTACAAGAGCGGAAAAGAGGCCATCGAAAATCCAGAAAACGGATCAACACAAAAAGCAGCTTCGCATCCAGATGAAGATGATAGCTGGTTTGATCAAGCAATAGACGGAGTGGAGAAATTTCTTAGCGACGCCATTGAGATGGTCAAGAATGGCGTCAAAACAGGCGTCAAACTCGTCATCAGAGTTCTTGGCCCTGTAGTCAAGATTGCGCTGAAGATCGCTGGAAAGATCATCAAGTGGGTGGTCAAAGGTATTTTTGGTCTTCTTCAAGCCATCGGCTCTGGCCTAGAGCTCATCTTCGGGTACGATGGTTTTTCCAAGTTCCTGGAAGCTTTGAAGCTGGTGTTTGATCCCAAGGAAATTGCGAAGACTCAAAAGGTCAGTGCAGTGAATGAATCCCTCGATTTTTCATCTTACTAATTTCCATATTCAGTTCTTGTCAAACATTGTCACTGGCGGCTTAAAAGTCGCCAGCAAAGCTATTGCTGCCACCAAAGATGGAGTTTTGGATGCCATTCAAGACGGTGGTCAAGTTTTGAAGCAATATTTGGATGATCCAAGAGTTCCTGGCCGGCCATTCTCAGTACCTGAGTGGATCAAGAAGATTTTCAACAACCCGTTAACCCGGCTCTTATCAAAGCTGAATCCGCTTGGCTGGATTTTGGAGGCACTCTATGAAGAAATACCCGACCTGAAAGTTCCCGATATTGGCAGGCTCGTCAACAGATTCTACTCAGTATTCGCGGGTACGTTTGAGGGTGCAGCAAGCCGGCTTCAACAGCTCTGGGAATCGCTCTTCAAACAGATCCTAGTCGTCTCTTCGGATCCATCAAAAATCGTTGAAGCTATTCTCAACGCTCTGAAGAGTGTCTTCTGGACCTTCTGGGATGTTGCTACTCTTATTGTGGAGAAAACATTCGACTGCCTGTCGAGCTTTTTAGACGAACTTGGGCCACTGCTCGAAGAAACGTGGAATATTCCAGGACTAACAGACGCATGGGAGGATTTGACGGACCAAAAGTTTACTCTTCTCGGATTCATCACTTTCGCACCGGCAGCCATTATCAACATGACTTTTGCACTTACGGGCACCCGCATGCCGAAGTTTGGCCCGGTGGATTTTGATTCCATGACGATCGAGCCATTTTACAAGTCGGCAACTTCCAGTCGCAGGGAACACGACCTGCAATCAACCGCTGAAAAGGGTCAGATGGTTAGTTTTGCGGCCATGCCCATGCCAGTGTTTGAAGGCAGAGCCGCTGCGAAAGCCACACCACTTGGACTAAACATATCCAGATTACCAACTCTAAACCCAGGAGGGATTACGTCGAACCACATGAATATGATGGGCAGGGTTTCGAACTCAAATGGATCGATTAGGACATTCTCAACCTCAGCTCAATCAACAGCAGGCAGCAAAGGCGACCCTGTTCCTGAACCTCCAATGATAAATGAAAAGAAGGATGCTGATGATGAGGAATGGGCGATGCCACACTGGTACCAATTGGTCTTCGCTGATATTGGCAAAACCTACTCGGGAATTTGGAACTCTATCGACAGCGTTGTCATGGCCGTCGCAGATTACAAGTCATACAGCAACCCTCAGGCACCGCCTGTGTCAAATCCCCCCACAGGCAGTGCTGGTGGAGGTCCCGCCATCGAACTCGGTGACATAAAGACAGGACCTGCTGCCGTTATCGAATGGAACGGGCCCCCAAACCGTGAAGCCGCTTCCCGATGGTGGATATTCTTTCGGGGAATCGGCAAGGTGCTTCAAGGTGGCGCACTGATCTACGGCACTGTGGTCTTGACTCGAAATACCATGGACCTCCAGAGAAATCACACGCCTACTAAAGGCTGCATTTGGGTCCTCGGAGTCATGGAACTTCTCTTCTTCACACTCAGTGTCGCACTGCCATCTTCCCAGGAGATGATGGAGATATGTGGGGACAGCTGTGGCTCCTCGGGGACTGTGATTCGGTGTATCGACGATGATGTTTGGGACGCGCAGGCAAGCTGCGAGACAACGGGCAGTGTCGCGGTGGCTGTCATGATTGTCGCGAACCAGGTCAAGAAGGCTGATGTCGAACCGATGACAAAAGCATGTCTAGCCGGTGGCGTGGCGGCGTGTGCGGTGACAGACTTTGGCTGTAGCATTTTTGCCTTGTACAAAGGTGTAGAAAGGTGCGCTTCTTGATGTGCACCACCGCCTCAAGGCCAGGATAAGTCTGGTGGCAAAGCACAGGCAGCATTTGAGATATGGACCTAGCGCTTCCCATTACAGTAGCACACATTTGCCACAGAACGGTGTACTACAATACCCTAGAATGGATCCCTGTACAATATTTACTAAGAGAATGCCGATTTGCTGGTGTGGTTCTCCTACGTCACTTAAATTAGAGCGTAAAAAACTGGAACTCGAAATGCCCGCAGCAGAACACGTTTGGCACATGCATCCTACACTCATGTGATGAATTCTCTGTGTTCCGTCATTCCAGCAGAGACTTGGATAGAGACCAAGGCATCCAGCTGACTCCGCGGAGATTCACTGGTAGCTTCAGGAGGTCACTCCTGTCTGTTGGTTCTTAGCCACTGCATGCCAAGACCCGGCGTCGGCTTTAGCAGTATCATGAGGTAACGAATTGATGATTGTTGGTTGGTTCCCTGGGTTTTTCATCAGTGAAGCTATGGGAATAAGACGATTCTAGCTGCTGTTGGCTTAGCCTCCGGCACTTGCTCTGCACGCCACACGGGAGACGCCGTCCTTTAATTACCCCTGTGGATCAAAAGAAGCAACCAACAGCAGCTGCAGCCTGGGCTAGCTAGAAACTGCACGCGCCGAAATTCCTGCTGGCCCAGAGATTGAATAATAAAAACTCCAACACAAGCCCGCTCAGGTTTCTATCTGTTCATCATTTCAATTACTTTACTCCCACGCAAAATGGTACGCCTTACCCTCGCTACTTCAGCTCTGCTCTGCTGGGCATCGCTCACGACGGCCACGAGCTCGGACTCATCCGCTGACGACATCAAATGGACAACCGTGGAATGGACAACGGTTGAGATCAAGCCCTCGCAAACACCCTCCACAACCCCAGTAAGAAACGAGCTCACTTCCCACGGCTGCTACGGAGCGCTACCAGAGAATGCACGCATGGTGAAAGGTGTGAGCTTTTTATCCTCGAGTCCATGCTGGTTGGCGTGCAGAGACGAGAACAAGCCCGTAATGATCTTACATGCCACTATTTGTTACTGTGCCGACACGTACCCATCCGAGGCCTCATTGGTTGACGATAAGAAATGCGACTACGGGTGCCCTGGCTACAGCGGGCAGGCTTGTGGAGGTCTGGCTACGGAGGACGACCCAGAAGGGACCTACAGCGTTTTCAACACAGGTGTGAAGCTAGATGTTGACTCCGATGAGAGCGACGGCAGCTCCAACAAGTCGACAAAGACGTCCGCTTCTGCCAAAGTCACAGCCACTTCCACTGGCTCCAAGTCCTCCTCCAACTCCGAATCATCGTCCGATTCCTTCTCTTCCCACTCTCCGCCTCCCAGTGCGGTTTCCGATTCTACTTCAGCGTCCAAGACTACTGGTACTCCTACTCAAGCAAGCTCGACACCTTCTCGATCGACCGTGGGCGAAAGCAGTGGCATTATGCATCAATCATCATTGATGCATATTTCCGCCTGGCTTTTGTTCATCTTCGCTATCTAGGACCGGACGCTCCTGTTAATTCTTTTTGGAACTATACAGTAGGATATCGTGTTGAAACGTTCTCAGCAGGGTTTAGTTGGAAGACACGAGATTGGGTATCTTGTGATTTAAGGTGCTCAGTGTATCTTGACCTCTGGAATAAGCACTTAATAGATTCGGATGGTTCAACATGATTTTAGACGCTTTACCTAGACGTAGGGTCCTTGCATGTTGAGCCTTGGCGAGCAAACCAAGTGTGTTGCGGTTTATAAAGTTGAAAGCACCAACTACTATATCGTGTTTAATGGCCTGGGTCGAGATGATTTGGTAATTTGAGTTCCCCCGCCGCACAAAGGTGATTCAATCTGGAGTGAATATCTTCTCCGAAGCAAGCCATTCAGATATTTTAGTCCATGAACTCTACGCTAAATTCATGATATGAGTGCCCCAAAATTCTTTTTGTGCTGGGAAATGTATACTCGTCCTGCCATCAATTCCAGACACCGTTCCATTTGTGTTCGTGTTCCCGGTACATGTATAAATAGAAAGTCCGAGTGCAGCCATTCCAATAAATCAACAATTTCTGTCATGAGTTTTTAAACCTATATAGAGCAACTTGAGATGATTTAAATCTATGTTACATACAGGCTGTGATAATGGATGCGTTTGAGTGAATGATGTCTACCTTCTATTCCGGGCTAGGCCACAGCACAATACACGCCATCTAATGTTGATTCCTATTTCTTGCCTATGCAAATGATGTATGGAAACTTCATCATCTCTCCTTGGCCCTCGGCTGGTTTCCCACCCTTAAACTCCCCAGGAACCTTTTCCACCTTCTTGAGATGCTCCCAGGCCACTTCAACTCTGACGTCCTTGAATCCAACCTCCTCCATCAGCGCGGCCATCCACTTCCGGTTCACGCCATGTCGCTCGACACCGTCCATCTTGAACTCGGGATGGAATCTTCTTGCCTCAGGTCCAAAGTCCTCAAAATCGGTCAACGCAACCATGCCACCATCCCTCAAGCAGCCCAGCATTGTGGTCAAGGCCTGTTTTAGATCCGGGATGTGGTGGAGGACCAAGTGCGAGGTGATAAGGTCGAATTTGAGCCTGGGCCCGCCTGGTTTGGTCTCATATGCGGGAGGCATCCTGCTATCTTCGGGGTCTTCTAGCAAGATTGCCAAGGGAAGAATGTTTTGGGGGGCATCGGGCTTCTTTAGCTTGGCGGAGAGGACTTCAATCATGCCGGCAGCGGCATCGACGGCCACCAATTGCTTCACAGCAGGTGCAACTTCCAGGCTCAAAAGACCGGTCCCGCAGCCAATCTCCAGCACATTCAGCTGCTTGGGAGTGTCAGCTATGGCAGTGAGTTCAGGCAAAGCGGAGGCTTGGATGGCTTTCCATGCTTCGAGACTCATTTCCCGGACAAAAGGGTTGCTGTCCCAGGCAGCGGCCTCTGCATTGAAGCGCTCATTCCCGGTGTTGAAAGTTGTCTCGTCTGCCATTTCTTTTTTTTTCGGAGGTTGAAGAAGAAAAGAGCTGGTTGCCAAATCTAGTTTGTTACCCCGCGGTTATTGCATCCGGCGCTCGGCCGGCTATCGGTCTTCGGGACATCGGCTTCGGAGCGTCGGGGTGTGTTTCCATGCAGGCTCCTCAACAGGATGTGATGACTCTGACGCACAGTCTTTATTTGGAGTTTGAAAAGGTGGTCGTTCTGTGGCAAGTGGGATTTGGACGAAAAAGTCGCGTCAAAAAAGCCTCATTAGATTCAAGCCGACAGTGAAGGTTTGTAATGGGACGAATAGCATTTAATTAAAATAAGAAAATTTTAACTTCAAATATTTCGTTAAATGAAGTTTTAGAAATGTTCTTTTAGAGAGACAAAGCAACTATGACTATTGGCATCTAAATGATCGCACATTGAATGTTGCCAGCGAGTGTAGGGTAGGTCACAAGGAGGGCAAAGGGATGAAAAGATGTTCAGGAAATGAGGTTGCAGATAAGTAAGACGAGTTTCCCCAGCACGATATTACCTCGAACAGTCAAAATATACAACGAATTATTTTATGTCCATCCCCTACACCAGTATGCCCGCGAATATCACCATTGATTGAACAGTGACTAGATTATGAATTGGTGAAAATAGGATTCGATGACGGAATATCCCTCTTGAGGCTCAATACCTCGTAAGAATATGGCATTCCCCCACACATTAAGATCTACACATGAATTACCATTATATCAGTGATGTCTCTGAAAGTGAAGGCGAAACCGGACGGTTGAAGGATTACTAATGCACTCGACGAAACTAGTCAAGTGACTTGATCGCCGTTGCCCCATTATTTAGTGGAGCTGAGGCCCGACCTACAGCGTTGTCCATGCTTGTGTTGCCTGGGTTTCTGTCACTTTAGTGCCAAGAATAGCTTGCTTCATTGTGGGCAGATTTGTGGCTAAGGGGAATGAGGGCCATATAGATCATGTCAAAGATTGAGGTGGGACAGTGATTGTTCAAAAAATATGCCCCATCTGAATTGATGCATCTAGTGTTATACTTGTTTCGCCTGCCAGTTTCCCATTGCCCACCGGCTATCAGCGTGCCTGCACCGGATCCCATCCACGAAATTCAAAGACGAATGAGAAAAGTGCCATTGAAACCAGCAGCTAATATCCTATATGCTGACCAGAGATATCTTGAGAAACCGCCGAATCTCGATTCAACTCAGGCAAAGTTGGGCATGTTTAGTGCTGGGACCATGTCAATTATTTATCCATGAAGTTGAGTAATTTGTCAAGAGAACGTACGCTGCAGCAAGAGCAGGTGTTGCAGGTGCTGGAGCAAGAGCAGGTGGAGCAAGCACTGAAATAACCGTTAGTATATCGGTAATGAAGAATAACAAGTGAGAAGCCTCGATTTGAGTGATTCTCAATTTGTCGTTGAGAAGAGTTTGCATGCTTGATGGATTGTGAAACTCTTGACAGGCGGGGTAGTCTTACCAGGGAGCCATTGTAAAGGTTGTTGGTGAAGAAAGGTCTCCGAAAGTGTAAGTAGTTTGTAGAGTGCGTTGTAGAAGTGTTGTGCTGAGTGATGATGAAAAAAATCGATTCTGGAGAGCAGCATCCAAGGGTTCTTATACTCGGTGAAGCTGGTACAGGCTTCCCATCATCCCACGCGGTTGCCGTCTCCAAATGCTAAATTCATCATATTTTCCCCGGTGTGATGATTGTACGCCCACAACGCGTGGGTGGTTTGCCGTAGGTGTGCTCCACTGTTGATGCACGGCGCTAAAGCGGGTTTCGAATGATACTGGGTGGGCATGGGATTCTCTACATCCCTGGGTCAAGACTTTGTTATGCCGAATCGAGACGATCAAACATCATGTGGCTTCACGTAGCGTAATACTAGTACCGCGGCGGATACTGGGGCGATCCTTTTGTGAGCGCACGTTGGACGGCATCATGTGCAGCGCGAAATCGAATCATTCATGACTAAACAAGGCTAACGGCGGATAGTCTCACCGACTCGGCAGCAAAAAACAAGTTCCAGGAACGGTACACCCAGGCACGGTTTCTAATTTTCAATGACCGTGTCTCATAGCATTCGCTATCCGTCTTCTTACAAACCATCGCACATAGGCAAGCAATATGAAGGTAAAAAGAAAAGTGATGAAATACGCAATGTGGATCAGATCCTCGAAAGTGTAGAGAAATGAACTAAGGCTGCCTTGGGAGAGTGGGGCACAGCACGATGGGCATTCATTCCTAGACCGCTTGGGCGGTAAGTTGAGCCGTTTAGTGCGAAGTCATCGGCTTTTTTCACACCCGTGGGTCGGAAGTACGGGCGGCCCATGGGCAGGCCACCGGGACGCATTGGCGGGCTCCGACAGAGCCCGAGGAGCCGCTTTCGGCTTGTGTTGACGGCGGGAGTGACGTGGTGGCAGAGCGAGAGTAGTGGGCTATCACGTCGGGATGTGCAAAGATTGGAGAGGGGAGGCGGTGGACCCCGAGAAGTTCACGCACACTGGGAGATGACTCGAGGGCGGCAAGAGAACCCACCGGCCACTGAATTGACTCGTTTTAGTCATAAGACGCGTTTGCCGGCGGGCAAGCGTGGGTGCGCAGGCCGGGGAGCCTTGGACACGGCGTGGGAGGTTGTGGGATGTGCTGGGGAGAAGGCTCCGAGTTTCCACCCCATCCGCCAGTATGAGACATTAAGCGTCGAGCTGAAAGGAACGAGGGACCAGATACGGCAGGCAGTGGGGGGATGGTAGTAAGGGCGCATGAAGTGATTGGGGAGTTGAGACGACAGGACCAATGACAGGATGGGCCTGAGATGCCGTCTCGGCCAGTGGAGTGGAAAGCTGAAGAGAGCGTCAGTGGGCTTGGTTTGCCACAGGTTATTGCCTTCGCCCCAACCTGATCCCGGCTAGCAGATATCTGCCAGCACGGATTACAACAACAAGAGACGCGGGATGATGAATAATTATGGCAAGTAAGTGGTGGATGGGAGGTTGGGGGAGGGGAGAGGGACGTCAGGTGTAGAAATGACGAGATGGGAAAATTAAACCAACCAGGTCGTGAGCCAGGAGCCTGGCTAAGGCGGCAAGGGAAATGAGTTGGATCAACACCAGTGGTTAGCGGGCGTATGCTTCCGAGGGTTCGCCATCGATATCTGTCCTCTTGATATGCTGTGACCGTTTGCAGAGGTGCTCATAGTTGACGGGCTTTGGTGGGGGACGACGGTGCGAAGAGGAGCGATGGCGAAAGGGGGAAAGGACTTTCGTGTAATAATTTGGACGTTGTCCGTCGGGGTCGTCAGGGTGTTTGCGGCTTTCGCTCAGTAAAGGCGTTTGAGTTTCCAGATTCGGTAAACCGAGATGCTACCAGAGGCCTCGATGCTTCTCGGTGAGGTGCAGAGAGAGATACAGACACTTGCTGTTCAGGGACAGATGCATGAGAGACGACATCTATCTTATACTCGGTCAAGAGTCGTAATCTGCCAGCTAAATTTCTAGAATCATGTCTTAGCCCATGGATCAGGGGGCGCCAGAGAAGTAGGTTGGGGATGTGATGCAACTTTGGTTGGGAAAAAGCATCACAAGGTTGGACATCAAGGTGTCTAAACCACCAAGGTTCTCAAACTGAGTCACATGGTACGAGCGTAAGCGGTGAAACAGGGGGATCACAGGATTGTCGGAACTGTGTCATACATCTACATGCGATACGCAAGAGACAGTTATTCTTCCTTCGGGTGGGATTCCCTGGTGGAATTAGGGTGGCCTAAGTATTAGGGGTAGGGTATATCATACCCAGCCCATGGGTAGCCATGGGTACCCATTTTAAAAATAGGTAGTCCCATAGGCTAAAGAAAATACCCATAAATTATATAGGTGCTTATAGATATAATTAAAATATAATAAAAATCCTATAGATATAATCTAAAAATAGATTATTTCTATAGGATTACCTATAGATATAATTTCTATAAGCTAGGTAATTTTAGATATCTATAAATACTTATAAATATAATATAATATTAAGAAATAATTAATAATTATTTTAAATATAATAATTAATAATTAAATTATAAAAGAAAATTATTATAATTATTTTTATTATAATTATTTTATTTTAATAATTAAAATTATATTT
>JAKZGU010000214.1:0-43645 GCA_022837005.1 Calonectria pteridis | reverse complement strand
AAAAAAAGGAAAAATAAATTAAATTATTTTAATATAATTTTATTTAATTAAATAATATAATATAAGCTATTTTCTAAATATCTTTAGTAAATACTTAATATACTTATTATTTTATTATTTTATATATATTAATTATATTAATCTTATTTATTAATTATATTATACTTATATAATTATATCTAAAGATACTTAAAATCTTTATATAGATACCTATAGTTATATTTATATACCTATAAAGCCTATAGGTATCTATAATCTTTTATTTTACTATCCAAAAATACCTATAGGCCCTATAGGTACCTAAATATAACTATAGATACCTTTGGGACTTATTTTATATCTAGTCTAGTTAAAAAGTATATGGGGCCTACCCATTTATAAGTACCCATGGGTATAATGAACTCTAGCACAAGTACTTGAACGACTCGGGACGACTGATTTTGATTTCATCCGTCTCCGCAGTGATGGTAACCCCCCCTGTTCACTTGAATGAGCCACTTGTAGAATTTCATGATAATTAACAGAGACTAGGGATTTCCAGGACATGCTCTGTATTCTGCGTCCAAGGCCGCAATCCAGGGCATGGTCAAATCTTTTGCCTGGGATTTTGGTAGCCGAAACATCACAGTCAATTGCATCGCCCCAGGTGGCGTCAAAACCGACATGTACGCCTCAGCCGCGGCGAAGTATATTCCTGGGGGCGATAAGATGACATTGGAGGAGATTGACGCCAAGATTTCGGCATTCAGCCCGATGGGCCGCCCTGGCTTTCCCGCAGACATTGCAGGTGTGGTTGCTCTGTTGGCCAGCCCGGAATCACAGTGGATTACTGGCCAAACCATTCATGCCAGCGGTGGTGCATATGCTGTTTAAAATTGGTCAGATACCTCTTTATGGGCTAGTCTCAATGGATTAGATGACTGGTTTGGAAGCCACATGTCGGTCATATCAACACTAAATATTGGACAAATCGATTACCGTAACCAGAGCAATTATGTATCAATGAGCGAGGGGAAGTCTCCGCAGATTGGCCCAAGTCTCCTGGAAAAGCGCATGGAGTCAAGTCTTCGTAAATAGGGAGCATCTTTCTGTTCCACACCTTGCCATGATCTATTTTGATATGAGTTTGCTTTACTTTCAACTAGCCCATTACAAAGAGTAATGCAGCGAAGTTTTGTGTTAGCTTTATTCTGAAAATAGTCCTCTCTCCAATCATTGCTGCTAATACATGGGAGAGAGTTCGCTGAGTTCGATATGAGAACGATAAATAAACATTCCAAGTCAGCTTCAGGGTATGAGTAGGGTGTCGAATGCGCTCTGACCATCCATCCCGAGAAAAAGTTTTGGTGTCGCTATTTTTAGCAGCCCAGTTTCACCATCGCAAAACAGGGTTTGGCGTATTTACAGCGAATATTATTGGCCATCAAAGTTGAGTCAGCAAGAGGTTGGAACAAAAATTACTGTCTCCTCACACAAAACAATGGATTAAAGGACAAAAAATACAGGCAACGCACAAAAAGTTAGACATACAACAGCGAGGATTCCCCGGTCGTCACCGACCCGAGTACTAATTCACCGCTTCTCAGCTTGACTATGGGAGAGCGGACGGGATCCCGTATTTTCTGAGAGCTATGGTCGTATGTGGAAGGAGAAGGGCCGAAGACAGATCATGTAGCTGGGACAAGCTGATGCGAAGATTTTACGATGTGAATGAGTCTGTCGGATATTTGTTCCATGACACTATGCTTCAAGGAATCTAAGATCTAAGGGATTGGTAACCCCACAATGAACCTTGGCCAACATGTCAAAATAAGAAGACTAGGAGACTGAAGTGAGACTTGAAATATATTAAATTAATTGCCATTTACGGCCACGAAAATTATACAACTGGGATCACTCTTCTTTATCCAACACATCTACTCCTATCCAGAATTGACTTGCTCTTCATGTATTGAACAATATTATGTACAGCAAACAATTTCCTCACATCAGCGGTTCAAGCAGCCTTAGACATGCTTGTCAAAGAAGTCTAGAATGGCCCCGTATGTAACGGGGTGTGTGTACTCCTAATTCCTGTTAGAGTTCTTGTTTCTTATCTAATCGCAAGGTGCTTACCAGGTTCATTCCATGACCAGTGTTGGGAACAATAACGGCCTCAAAGTCGGTCGCGTTGGGGAAAGCCTTCTTCACTTGGGCGGGGATTGATGGCTTGCTGGGGGTGCAGTTGCCTCCGCAGAAAGCCAAGTCGAGATCTGCAAGTTGAGGGTTAGTTAGTTATGTATCCTTTGGCGGAAGAAAATAAGCGAATATCACATACCTCCATCGATAACCAAAACGGGTCCTTCAAACTTGTTAATGGTGGAAGCGGGCGAGAGTGTGGTCAACAGCTCGCCGACGCTGACGGGCGCGCGGGCGTCGGTCGCGGCGGCGAGAACCTCAGGGTCAAGGTTGCTGGAGCTGAAAAAGTTGCTGTGGACGCTGCTCTTATCGCCAAGGGCAAGGTAACCGTTGGAGTACGAGCTCAGACTTTTGATCGTGTTGGCCAGCATCATGTTGGCCGAGTAGGTGAAGAGAGGAACAAAGTTGGGGTTCAGAGTGAAGCCGGTGAGGACAATGCCGTCGGTAAGTTCGGGAAACTTAGCAGCCAGGCCATAGGTCTGGATGGAGCCGAAGCTGTGGCCGACGTGGACAACCTTGTCAAACTTGCAGTTGATCTCGGGCACCTGGCTCTTGTGCACCAGCTCTGTAAGGGCGACCAGGGAAGCGACTTCGAGCGTGGACTGGATCTCGTTGACTGCCTCACCGCGAGAGGAATTGCCTAGACCGAGTCGGTCGTAGAACAGAACCGAGTAGCCACGGTCCAAGGCCCTGTTCACATAGCTGTAGTTGTAGTTGTTGGTAGGGAAATCCCTTGACACCCCGTGTTAGCATATATTGGCCGCGAAATCGCTGTATATGAACGCTGAAGCAAGGGTGAACGAACCAGTAGCTGCGGTCGAAACCGATACCGTGGGTCAAGATTTGTAGAGCCTTACTAGGGCCCTTTGCAGGCTCGCAGTAGGTGGCGGCAAGATCGTAAGTACCAGAGACTGTCTTATTCTATTTTACAGTGTTAGTGTTGCGTCGAGGTCGAGCGACGTATAGACTTACGCCACGATTGAGTCCCTCTGCGTAGGTTCCGCCAACTTTGAGAAGGTTGAGGATAAAGTTGGTAACTTCAATGTTGGAAGACGGCGCCTTCAGGTTAAAGACTTCGTTCGTGGCTGAGATTGTGACGGGCACTGTGATGTTCTTGCAGTTTCGAGCACTGGCGACAGCAGCGAATCCGGCAACGAGGGCCGTGAGGGAGCCGAGAGCCACCATGATTGTTGAGGATTAAGCTTTGGGAGTAGAGAGGATGCTGTTGAATCGTAGAATGTTGTGTGATGATGCTTTGTCCTTCAACGAGAAGCTTGGTTGTCTTTATATAACTCGCTTCCCCTGATGCACAGGCGGATGGTTGAGCCATAAGGAGAGACCCGCCTGGCCGTGTTAATTACTTGATTTGCCTATGCCCTCAACGCCAGCCATGCGCGTTTCGACATCTGCGTCGTCGCGGGCTGGCGCGATTTGCTTACTGCGGGTAGACGGATCGCCGCCCGTACTACGCCTTGTATGACCCACCAGGCGCCACACTAGGCCAAGCTATGACGATGGAAGAAGCAAAAGGTCCTCAATGCGCAATTCCAAATACAAGCAATTGCTGCGGTAAATGCCTATGGTAGCATGCACGTCATTATTTGGGTCGCAATCGGTGATCGGATGATTCAAATCGCTCAAAGTGAGTTCTAATAATGCACAAGCCAATGATTCTCGTCTGCCGTGATTGCTGGAATGCCGCAATAACCTAATTTCCAAACGCACTCTAGAATTGGACCCGAAAATGCGCTTGAGGCTGTGAACGCGGCGGTGGCTATTTGGAATTTTTTGGCCCGAAGACACTAAAATGCTTAGCCCGCGCAAGCGCTGACTGCGTGACGAAATTGCCTCCCGGACCGCCTTCGTCCACCTTCGTGCGAGTTCGTCCGAGCAGCTCCGGCCTCACTCGATCAGATGGACGAGTCTGTCCGAACACGTCCGACTCGACCGCGAAGCACCCCCAAAAGCTAATCAATCTGGCTGCGAGGCACCGATACCGCCATGGCAGCAAACAGGCCCACTCCCGGTGGCGTAGACGCTGATCTGCGGCCGAAGCGCATGCGACTCGGGACACGGAGCTGTGCCGAGTGCCGCAGGCGAAAGGTCAAGTGCATTTTCCCTGAAAATGCGACCTTGTGCCAGGGCTGCCAGGTTCATGGTGTCGTATGTAGGCCACAGGAGCCTCAGACACGCGAAAAAGCGAGACCGGCGACCGTGGAGTCTGATGATCCGGACAAAGCAGCTCTCCAACGACGGCTTGAGGAGCTCGAGGGCACCATCCGACATATTTGCGGGACCGTGGGGATTGATGCCAACTCTGCAACGTTGGCACAGTTCAAATCGAAAACCGACGATGCTCTTGCGAGGGCCCAAACCTCCAACAGTTCGCCATCCGCGCAATTCCCAGCCACGACAGCTACACACCACAGTGCTTCCCCTATTTCATCCATTTCGGAAACGGCCCGTGCCTCCGAGAGCTCACCCGCCTCGACCGCGTTTGAAGATGCTCCCTTGGCCAACCTGTTCAAAAGCTCAATGTTCATGGGCGAAGTCGACAGAAGCCGCTTTGGCATTGCTGAACCAGAACAGGGCACCAAAGTTCGCGAGCTGGTCCGACCAGTGGCTTCGATAATCCCGTCTCAACAGGACCTGCGGGCCATCTTCCATGAGACGCAGAAATACTGGCCCATTTGGCCACCGTGTTATGTCGAGATCGACCCGTCTGGCTCCCTTGAAACTCTCCAACAGGGCGGCGTTCCATTGGCTCTGAGCTTTGTATCCAATGGCTTCCAATCTGGAAATGCGGCTATGACAGCTAAGGCACTGATTTGGCTGTCACTTTGTGTGCATCAATTGCCTCCCAGCTGGATTTCCGCCAATGTCTCGCTGCCAGCGGCAAGCCGCGTTCTCAAGTTCAAATACCTCCAAACAGCTCAAATTCTCCTTTGCCTCCCCGCCGAAAATGGAGATACGGTCGACAGCGTTGAGGCTCGCCTGCTTCAGCACCGGGTCTATTTGGATGTGGGGATGCCGAGAAAAGCATGGCTGGCTGTCCGTCAAGCCCTCAATGCTGCTGTAGTTCTTGGCCTACATCGAAGAAGGTGGCCCGCTCAAGAGAGTCTCCGAGCCAACTTTTGGCCTTTGATTGTGCAATACGAGAGGCATCTTTCTTGTTTGCTGGGACTGCCAACTGCCATACCAGACTGGCATCCGGGCCTTGTTTGGGATGGTGTCGAATCTGATCCAGTCTTGCACCTAAACCAAAAACTTTGTCTCGTTCTAGGTGCTTTAACGGAAAGGGACCAAGCTGGGGGAAACGAAGATTACGCTACAACAGTGAAATTGGACCAAGAATGGGAACGCTGCAAGAGCATTGTGCCCCAGGATTGTTGGGATCATGCTGTGCCTCCGAACACGCCGTTTCCGACCATCTATCGCCGACATCTTCTCAAGCTTCACTACTATGCCATAGGGCAACTAATTCACCTCCCATATCTACACAAGGCTACCACCGACCGACGATATGAAATAAGCCGCCTTACCTGTCTGGAGTGTTGCCGAGAGATCATCAAGGGCTATGAGACATTCCGCAATGGCTCGCCAGATATGATCATGTGCGAGTTGATTGACTTTTCGTCCTTTTCAGCTGCTGCAATCATCGCCATCAACCTTCTGAACCCAAGGCGCCAGACTGAGCCGAATGTGGCGACTGAGACACAAGATTGGAAGCTTGTGGAAATAATGGCCAGGGACTTGGGGAAGACTTCATCCGTGCTGGATTGTGTAGTTGCCGAACAAGGCTCTCAGCTGTTGGACTTCTTCTTGAGCGTTCACAATGGAACATACAAGGGCCCCGAAAAATACGATGCCGCCATTCCATATTTTGGGAGGGTGCAAATCAGCTGCGGCTCAATGCGAGCCAAATCTGCGACCGCCAGCATGGAGCAAGACACCATGTCCACTGAGTTTGATTGTGGCCAAGCTCTTACTTCGCCAGTGCTAGACTTTAGTTCCATGGCGCCGTTTAATTTTGACGTTCCATTTGACTTTGATTTCAATTTCGATCTGGGCATGGAGCTGCAGACTAACTGGACGATGGCCGCCGAACAGTGGAATATGGAATTGGCAGAGAAGCTTGGCAGCAGCGACGTAGGGATGGGGAACATGGAATGAATGTAAAATATGAGAAGTCTGCAGGAAATTCTCAAATATGAACCCTGTTGTTTTCGTAGTGCAGGGATGGTTGTGACGCGGGCGCGTGTTCCATCGCCCCGCAACGCAGGTGAGAAGGACACGCGTGAAATAACGCGTAAAGTGGCCACTCCTTTCCCCCTGTGAAGAATAGACCTGATGTTTCGTGCTCTAAATGGGGCAGTCAGACACGTAGATATATGACGGGCGTGCTATCGAGGTGGGGAGTCTGAGTTTGATGGCATAATCACCCAACATCCAACCACGCCCTCCCACAATATTGACACCCTACAATGAATGGAGCCTGGAAACACATGAGAAAGTAGAATCCTCACACATATTATGAGTGAATCGTCTCAATTACATGTGATGCATTTTGAATGTCGCGATTTTCTATGGGATTGAGACGCCTACCCTATAGCATAAACCTCACCTGCAAGCCTGACAATAAATGGCCTCACTTATCATTTTTTATCGCAGTGATACACAACCGAGCCCTCTTTTACCAATGTTTCATCTTGTTCAGGACTTGTCCAGGGGAGATAAGCTTAAACATAGGCTGATCCCATGGTGTTGCATGGTGCAGCACGTGTCCAGCTAGCACGGCGCCATAGTACAGTGCAACAAACAGTCGAGAGACCAACCAATTGGCCAAGACCGACCGTGGCTTTTTTTCTCCGCGTTTTATGGCCTCTCAATTCTTCTGCTCTGTGCTAAATCTCAGCTGAGCGCCGCAATTATCTGATTGTGACCAGGATGTTTCAGCTGGTGTACGGAGCCCAGCGAATATGACCATGGTGTCACATTAACACACGGTACACGAGACTAGTCTACGCCACCGTTTAAGGTGCGTTGATAGGGCGCGCCTTGAGATCGCCCTTCATTTCTGTGTGTTGGATGCAAGCTTCTTTTCCTTTGGTCTTCATAACACCATTCCAATATTTGGGTTCAGAAGCCGATACGGTTCTCTTCGTTCTTCTTTGTGCCAAATTCTTTCGCTGGACATTTCGTGCATGCTCTTAAGATGGTCAGGATTTCACTTCTTGGCCTGTTGGCCGCAGCTTCAGGTGTTCTTGCCTCTCCCGTCCCTGGCACACCTGACAACACACCCCCTCAGTGCTCAAAAAACAAAGCCTTCAAAATCATGGACTAACCGAGCAACAGAGCGCAAGCCGATGATTATTGTAGCGCCTACCTTGCCAAGACGCGAGTTTTGGAAATAACGAAGACACCCACGGTATCCATCACAAAGCCATACACCAAGACCAATGAGCCCTCGACCAAGACAAAAGCTGTGACGGTTACAAGCACACACTCCAAATATGGGGTCACAGAAACCCAAACCAGCACCAAAACTAAGTTTGCTACGACCACAGAGTGCGCTACCGTCACAAAAGACACTACCGTGACGGGCGCTACTATTACCAAGACCATCACCAAGAGACCGACCTGCACCACCACTGATCGTACTGTGGTCATCACTCATACCAAAACTGCCGCAGCCACGAAAGTCGTCATTGTAACCGATTCCATCAGTTTTACTAAATCCACGACAACAACAGCTGTTCAGAGGGAGACTAATGAAATTACTCGCACTATTTCGACAACCATTACTTTTGACATCCGCGGTATAGACTGACAATCGATTCAAACCGACTTGCCTAGGATTGACGCTCGTGACAATTTTGGTAAAGTTGTGGAGTCATACGGTGCAGAGAATCAGACGGCCGCTTGCTCTTGTTTGGGCTCCCACCCCAAAACTGTGTCCACGACGAGGACGATCACCATTAAGCCTATTACTAAGACGATTCGCCCAACGAGCCATTTGCCAGGCGTCACAAAGACCGTAAGGACGACATACACCCGCATGATTGGAAGCAAGGGAGTGTGGGTTTAGACCAAAACAAAGACAGAGACGATTGAAAAGACAAGAACCATCAAGCAGACCAAGACAACAACTGCCACTCACACAGCGACGCTCTGGGAATATGCGACTTTTACAAAGCTGATCACTGCGCACAAAACTCATGTAAAATTCGCAACAGTCACGTCCACCATTCAGAATACGCGCACCGCTGGGGAGACGACCACTGTGACTCAGACTCGAATGAGTACAGTTTTTACAACTACGACTACTGAAAAGTGGACTACTGTCGCGATACCTACGAACTTTACTATTAGCTGAGGAAAATGAGCAAGGTTTGGTAGATCAGGTGCATTTATTTCGTTCAAGCAGATGTATTTGAAGACGAATGGTTTAATTTCGTCAGCTTAATACTGCTCTGGGACATTTTTGGCATGTTAACTGATACAACCCTTTGCAATAAGCTTTCTTGTGATTTTTCCAAATAGCCGCTGGTGTATCCCCAACATTTGCACCATGCCTGGCCATCGTTCAGCGCACCAACTCAGTAAAACTAGACATGAGCTGGACGCATCCAACAGCACGCCCCAATCTAAATCCTCCGTCTCATTTTCAAATGAGTCTTTGCATTCCGAAATTCGCTTGAGAAATTTGACTCTCCCGTCTAGTCGTAGAAGGCCGTATGCAATCAAGGTGCACGAGGCAAGGTAGATGTAGTGTGCGCTCATAAACGTCATGGGATATGTGCCGAGGACAGAGCTCTCCGGCGCACGGATTATCTTCTCGTAGGTGCGGATAAGATTGACTGAGGAATTGAATGGATCAGAGGCAATTAGAATATCGCTATCTGTCGCAATATTTTGTTCTGGACTATCACCGGTCTCATTCGTTGGTGCAGAAGTCTTTCTCAAGGCCCGTAGGAGAAGAGGTTGGAAAAGAAAAAAGATGGTGGCGTCATATCCGACATCACAAGTTAGTGTGGCAACTCCAACCATCTCATCGCTGACAGCTAATTCATCGCGCCACTGCCGTAGTGTCGTATACCTCTCCTTCAGCCAATCAAGGCCGATATCAGGAGGCGATGCTGGAAGATACATGGAACGAAATATTTCGGACCGCAGATACACGAGACGGTAGTGATGCGCGATGCTCATGGACTGAACTGTGTCCTGATCGACCCGAGCAACATCTTCGGGACTTTGCGTCGAGCTCATTCCTGAAAGTGAAACGCTTGGGTATTCGGTCGTTATTATAGTCTCTGGCAGATCACTCCCACGGCCAAAGAGCTGCCCGACGATACGCTCAATCGCATACAGACCCCAGAAGGTCGATCGTCGTATCTTTCTTAACCCACTGCTTTCGCGTTCGGGGGTAGAAATGTGATCATTTTCGGCCTCGGTATGATAGCCCAGCTCGATTGTGAGACGGCATGCATGATCCAAAAGTTTCCATATGTCGCCTTTGCGAGGGTGGAAGAGGCAAAAGACAACGAGCAACAAAAGAGCCTGCAGGGATGCAGGAGATGCTTCGGATGTAACTTCCTCGAGGCATGCAACTGCACTGGCAAAGTACATGAGGCTCTCTGCGGTGCGGTGTGCCTTGTATCGGGCTTGGTTTGCGCAGGATATGGCACACATCATGGTGACGCGGAAATACTGATGTGCTTGGTCACCGTGTAGCTCATGTGGTATTAAGTCTGGCTTTTGGCGCAATAAAAGGTATGATTGCACGTCAATCAGAGTTTCGACCTGGTCTAGAAACCCGTACATCTTGTTCAAGGAGACCAAGTACAAGCTCACAAGGGCTTGAATATCAGAGTCTGGTGCCTGGTATTGGACATAAGGAGGCTGATCAACGTCGGCATCGTCTTGTTCCTCCTTAAATTCGGTGGTGGGTACCCAGTCATCTTCAGAGACAAGGCCTTTCCTATGGGCGTGTTGCAACACTTCAACCGTCAAGGAAAATGCAGACGAAGCACCCCAATAAAGAGATCTACCCGATGAAGAACAAGAAGGAATGACAAGGTCAAATGATAGAGATTGCGCTGCATCATGCGGCTTATCAAGATGAGGATCGTTTGCGAATGAATTGGATCGCGGTCCCGGACTACACAAGTCAGGAGCTGGCTTCGGACCGTCTGGCAACGAGTTGCAAGTGCCATTTTTCACTGCCAGAAGTCGTTCAAGCCGGTTTAAGAGCGACTGAACATAGCTGTGAAGAGGAAGCCCGTTAGTCACGTACTGACACGTTGCAGCAAGACTGAAAAGCGAAGTAGAGACATGACTACCGGCTAGTAGAGCACATTCAAGACCAACGGTCTAATTGAAGGGATTCGTCGAATTTTCAAAGTGGATAAAAATGGAAACGTCAATCTTACGCCCTAGGTAATGTTTGCTTTAATGCGTGGTCATAAAACGTACACTCCGTTCCAGCCTTTTGACAAACTTGACAATGCGGGAGCTGAGTATCACATTTGCGCCTTAGTCGACGGCATCGCTGGCAAGTGGGCAATAGCTGTGAGATAGTGCGATGGTTCATGTTTTGGAATAGGGACATGGAAATGACATGGGGATTTGCAGAAGGAGGGATGGGTGGACGACAGAACGTTCTGCGATAGGATTTATACCGGGCCAAAATTCGAGTGCTAGCTTCGGATCTAATCCGCACGCATCTCTCTATCGATTCTTCAGACAAAAACAGAATTTACTTTATTGGATACAAAAGCATTCTACCGCCATTGGAGCAAAAATGTAGTAAATCTTTGGGTACGTTATACTAGAATTCCACAGCTCTAGCAGATTGCCCATCACTTGAATTATGCCCACACGCTCACAGGCATCAAATTCAAGGCAGAGAATCCAACTGCTTGGTTTACCCAACTGTCGCCGTCCTTATCTTGCAGCGGAGAAAGGCGCAGGCCAAGTGCCGGGATCTGGGTTTATCTCCGATAAGTAATCCCGGCTACGGAAATTCTTAGCCGAGAGGAGTATGGGAGGATTCTCTGCGATGAACAGTCTAAGGCTGTCTTATCAAAATTGTGCTAACGCCAAGTGGAAGAGCCAGGCGGGCTTTCCGGCAATTGTGACGGCGAAATCGGAGGGACCGACAAGAACCGTGCGTCATGATTACCGCCCAGTCTGATACGTGGATATCACTTGTCACTCTACTTGATAGAAAGCAACACGGTGATAGGTTGGTTCATTTTTAGCTTCATCTCATACGAAGAAGTACATGCAAACCACCTGAACTAGTCAGACTTGATCTCAAAGTCCACATAGGTCATGCCGCAAATCCATTCCATGACGGGCTCGTAGAGTAGCAGCTTGGCTTTGTTTCCACCCATGGCGCCGCTTAACGCAACCCAATTGAGAACCTCATGCCCTCCGTGACCAGCTTGTTCCTCAACTTCGTCGTAGGTGAGCTCCTTGAGCCAAGTGCTGTCGCCCCCGCAAAAGTGGTCCATGAACCTCTTGTCCCACTCCGCATTCACGAGAGGGTGCTTGCTGTTGAGCGGGTACTCGTTTTTGGCAGCCATCTCGACCTCGTATTCGTCAAACTTGACAAACAAGTCAGGGTGCTTCTCCAGCACGCTCTTTCCCACAGTCTGATACTCCTTCATCAGTTTCAGGAACTCGTCCTCTGGTGGGTCTCCGGCCTGCGTGGGACTCCAGTAGGGAGGCCAATGTGACAGACCACCCGTACATATAAATGCTACCCGGACGTTGCCAGGTAGTGACTCAGCGGCTACTCTGCAGGCCTCGCCCAGGGCATAAGCGCGACTGTACTTCATTAATGGTGGAGTGAAGACATTGAGAAAGATGGGCACAATGGCGACGTTGGGTAGATCTGCCTCCATCAACACCCAGGGCATAAGCAGGTTGTTACCGTACTCGACCGATCCTGTGCGCGACACATCAAAGCCCTGATCCACTAGAGAGGCTATCAAATGCTCGGCCGTCTCAGGGCTGCCCGGAAAGTATGTCTTCTTGTCAATGTGAAGTGGCTCCATCCACTGGTCGGCCGGGCCGACATGGTGCTCAGCTATTGACACGGCGATTGTTGGCATGTGGTTGCGATAAAAGTTCTCAAAGTGGTCATCGAGGAATGCAAAGATGACATCTGGTTTTGCGTCTGTCAATGTCTTGCCGAGAGCCCGGGTGGCTACTTCAGTGCGCTCGCGGGCATCGGGCTTGGCAGTCTCTGGGAAGCCAATTGCGCCTGGAATTGCATTAGAAACTCGCTAGTGCTGGACGTGAAAGTCGTTAATCGATCACTTACCTGGGGCATGGGATAGCCCTACGGCGGCGACAACCTTTCCCATGATGATGCTTTATTAGGATAGGACGGTGATAAAATTGAAAGGACTTTGGTATGTGACTGGAGCCTTGTCCTTGATGTTGCGATTGTCGTATGAAGCAGCGACAAAATAGGGTTCTACACAGATGTGATATTATTTAAGCCCAAACAGTCTTCCCGAAATAAGCAGTAGCCTGTTGAGTGCTAGAGGCGCACGATTGAAATGGCACGATGACGGACTTGTGCGCAGGTATGGGACCCACTGCGGGCATCTCCGTCCATCGGCCATGAGCGCTCTCACGCGTGTCGATCATCGGCGTTGTGATGCAATTATTTGGATCACGCCTATTATGGAGGTAACTGAATTCCTGATCAATGTGTGAATGAATGAGACCAAGATTATGCTGAAAGGGTCAGCATTGATCTCATCATCCAAGATGGCACCGCAGAGCAAGAGAATTTTGATACTCGGTTCAACTGGGGTGATTGGACAAGTGCTCACAGATGCCATCATCAATGAAAAATCGAGTTTCGAACGCATCGCAATTTTCACATCTCGTGAGACCGTCTCTTGCAAGAAAGATCTGATCGAATCATTCGAAGCACGAGGCGTGGAAATTATCGTAGGCGACATTCTCAATACAGAAGATGTTCTAAATGCGTATAGAGGTATGAGCGATGCAACTGGATTTCGATATCTGAGTAATATGGCTCTCTTACTAACAGTTATTAGGCTTCGACACAGTCGTCTCGGCTGTAGGTCGCTTTGCGATTGATACTCAGGTCGATCTCATAGCTCTCGCAGAGAAGACTCGGAATATCATTCGGTTCTTTCCCTCCGAGTTTGGAACAGATATTGCGTATGACTCAACATCTTGTGGCGAGTTACCGAGTCAAAAGAAGATTAAAGTGCGGTCATTCCTTGAGTCTGGCGCTGTTACGCGCCTCAAGCACACATACTTGGTCACAGGTCCGTTTGCGAACTTGTACCTGGGTAGCATGGCTGAGGAGCCGGAAATCGGGAGTTTTGACGTTGATAAAAAGGCTGCCACGCTATTAGGTGACGGAAAAGGCCGCATCAGCTTCACCACCATGGCAGATGTCGGCAGGTTCTTGGTTGCTGCGCTCAAACACCCGGAAATTTGCGACAACAAGGCAATCAAGGTGAATTCTTTTACGACCACGCCGGAAGAAATTCTGGCCGAGTTTGAAAGACAAACCAACCGCAAGTGGAGTGTACAATACACGGGCCTGGATGGTCTCCGACAACTTGAATCCAAGGCTTGGGAAAATGGGAATCCCCTGGCCAGTATTTACACTTTGCGACGGATATGGACGGAAGGTCGCACGCTGTATGAGAAGACGGATAATGAAGCAATTGGAGTGACGAAGACGGGTACTCTTGAAATGGCAGTCCAGGAAGCAATTGCAAGGCCGTCATCTGGGTTCAGGAGCGGGAAACTTTAAATCGGAAACGGTTCTAATTTATTATATGTTGTGAAAGTCAGCTACATGACCTATGGTATGGTACTTAATCTATGCTATGTCAGTGTTTTTCGAGATGAATTCGTTCATATTCCTCTGCAGCATTACTTGATAATTGACCGTAGTGCGACTCCCGATCCAAGCAGTATGCGGTGTCGTTACAAGATTCAGTTCTGAAGTGTCAACTGTTAGAAGAGGGCTCGTCTCAGCGGTGGCAGGTTCCTTTTCATAAACATCCACTGCGGCACCAGCGATCAGGCCATCCTTGAGCGCAGCCAACAGCTCGTTCTCGCTGACGACGCCTCCTCTGGCAACATTGACCAGAATAGAGTCACGCTTCATGAGGGAAAACTCCTTTGTGCTTAGCAAGCCTAGAGTCTCGGGTGTTCGTGGGCAGCAGAGGACAACCACAGTGGCTATTTTTAGCGCCTCATCAAACGCGACGCGATCCGCCGGCATGGATGATGCACCTTTACGCCCGGCAATAATAACATTCATACCCAATTGACTAAACAGCGTGGCAACCTTTTTGCCAACGTTGCCATGGCCAATAACCACGGCGGTCTCTTCATAACAGCTCCTTGGCGGCTCTCCTGCCATGTATACACTCTTCATAAGCGTGCCGCGTTTTTTCCATTCGCCTGCGCGAAGCAGAGCCATGCTGGGAACAATAGATCGCCGCGTTGCAAAATACAATGCGACAGCGTGCTCGGCAACAGCATCAGCGTTGCAGTTAGGGCTGTTCAGCACCGTGATACCACGCGCTGCGCATGCCTCCAGATCAATCGAGTCGGTGCCCGCCGCCACAACTGCAATGAACTTCAACCTGGGGCTTACTGCCTCGGAGAGGTTGTTAGCCCGCAGCGGGAGAGTGGTCGTGATGAGAATGTCGGCATCTTTGATGCGATCTGGGATCTCATCCACTTTTGTGCGGCTGTACTCAACCAGAGAAAAGGTGTGAGGCGTGGGTACAGTCAATTCAGGCAGCGGGGTGAAAAATGTCTCGAGAGCCACTATATTGAAGTGGGTTGGTGACAGAAACTGCTTTGGATTGGAGTTGGCCATTGTGCTGCCTTGTTTCTTAGTCGGCGTTGGTGAGAGCGCAATTACCGTCGTCGGGTACCAGCGGCTTGGGTGATGGTGTCGGAAATACAGGGATCCTGCTCTTCTCGGCCACGTAGAAAGCCACGTGTATGAGACGGCCACTTGCCTGGATTCATGGTTAGTTATCTGTTGAACGCGGATGATGCGAAAGAGCGCTTACCTCTTCATGAGCTGCCGTTTCACGTCACCCCGGTAGTGGCGGAGATGTCCGATGTAGGAGTACAAACAGCTATCCTCGGACAGGTGTGCCCGACATAGCAGCTATCTTACCCCGCAGGATAGAGCGTTCCACTAGGGCGTGGATTACATCTTCGCTTATCTGTGCTATCTCATGCATGCATAGATCACTCAATAACTAGCGTCAATTGACCAAGAGGCCAGTTGGTATTCCTTGATTTTAATTAATCCCGACGAGAATACCGTCTTGGCGAAGGTCAGTCAATTTAACTAATTGCAGTATTGAAATCATGACAGCCGAGCCATCACCGCCGCCCTCTGAATCTTCCAAGGTGCCAGAGCATCGCTCTGGGGACCCATCCTTGGCGTTTGTCCGAGACGAGGAAACGGTGCCCCCCACTTTTGAAGACAAGGTTGCGGAACAAAAATTCTTGAAGCACAGACTAGCGCTCGCCTATAGGGTATTTGCTAGATGTGGCTTCTCTGATGGTGTTGCGGGACACATTACCATCAGAGACCCAGTTGATCCAACCAGTTTCTGGGTGAACCCTTTCGGCCTGCACTTTTCTCTCATTACCGAGGATGACCTAATTCGGGTTAACCATGAAGGCGTGGTTGTTGAGGGTGGAAATAATCTCAGATTGAACTATGGTATGGCTCCCAGCACCTTCTCACTGCTCATGACACTGACTCTCATCATTCCAGCTGCTTATGCGATTCATGCTGAGATTCACAAAGCAAGACCGGATGTGTTGTGCGCAGCTCACTGCCATAGCACCTGGGGCCGAGCTATGTGTGCGACTGGTAAGACGCTAGACATGCTTACCCAGGACTTTTGCTCCTTTTATAACGACCATGTGCTATACCCGTAAGTTGAATGACAAATGCTCAAAGCGAAACTTGCATGAAGTTAACCGTTTCTAGCAATTTTGCCGGCTTAGTCCTGGCCACTGACGAAGGCAAAGACATTGCAGCCTGTCTGGGCAACAAAAAGGCCGCGTTGCTCGGAAATCACGGCCTGTTGACTGTTGGTCCGACTATAGAGGCCACCATTGGGTGGTTTGTCCTTTTAGAAAGATGTTGCCAGATTCAGCTGGCTGCTGATGCATCTTCTGCTGGAACGGGAAAGCCTCTTGTCACAATTGGGGAGCAGGAGTCTCAGAGCACCTGGGAGGCAATTGGAAGCCCCGATAGTGGCTATTTCATGGGACTGCCGCTATTTCAGGTAGCAGAGCGTGAATTTGGCGAAAAGACATATCTTGGTAGAGGGTTGAGGTCGATTTGAGTCTAAGAGACAAGTCCAAGTGGTTCATGATGGTCCCGCCGTTTAAAATTCCCCACAAATTGTAAAAGGTTAAGCAGGCATATTTTACTTTATTATTATTATCATCCTTGAGGTCCAATACGGCCCAAGTCAACACAACAAGCTTTACATAGCAAGGTTCACACAGTTAGGCTGCAATACCCAATAGCCTTTTACACACACAGTATCTCCAATAGCCTCATACAACACATCGGAGATAACCTTCTAGAAAAAACTTTTTATATTACATATCCCTAGAATGTTATTTGAAAGTCCATTGCCGATTGACTAATTGCGTTCAACCCCAACAGCGGTCTCTCCATTGTGTTCAAATCCAATCCATCACTCCACAAGTCGTCATCAACCATAAACAGATTAAAATCGAAAGGGCTAAATTCTTCGCTGTGCTGCCTCAAGCCAAATCTTAGCTTCTCGAGCTGAGCTGGTCCTGGATAAAGCAAGCGCATGAGCTCAAGGTCTTGTGCGGGTCCGAATCTATCGCTCAAAGGAGCACCATGGGAAAAGACTCGCTCTAATAAAGGGCCCAACAGTCTCTCATACACGCTAGCGTAGTTGCTCACCACTGGCCAGCCTCGATCTGCAATTGCCAAAAAATTGCTCGTGAACCTTTTTGTCATGTCAAAAACTTGCGAGCGGCTGAAATTCTGACGGATAGTATCAGAGGCATGTCGTAAGCAGAAGAGCACTGTCGTCGCAGCCTCAAGCGTATAATGCGCAGATAGCCACGGGCGACGAAAGAAGCCGGCTTCAATGTGCTCTTGGTGGATGCGAGTAGATTTAGAGGCAGCTTCGAAAGCGCGCAGCAGTGAAGTTTGAGACGGTAGAGGAACTCGAGGTGAGGGCCTGTGCAAAATCATGATGCTTCGGGCTAGACCAAACTCGGTCGTCTCGTGATGAGATGAAGCTTGGCTGCACGAATTGTGCCAGGAATGAAGACGATTCTCCATTGTAGCCAGCCAGTCGTCCCAAGTCATGCTGGGCGCGGTAGGCTCGTGCTGGAAGTGGACATGGAAAATCTCGGATAGCAACCGATGATAGACGATGGAACTCAAGAAGGCGTCGTCTCGTGCCAGTGTTGGCAAGTTGCAGTTAATTGCGGTGTCAGGAGTGGACAGCGGTCTTTGAAGGACGGGACATATCGACCGATCCATGCAATAAGCTGCCCAAAAGACTCGCCGACGTAACTCCAATGCGCTCGGGTCCAGTTCCATGTAGCCAGGCGCCTCGCGATGCAGGCCTAGCTCCAGGCACGATCGCATGACAACCCCAGAGAGAACCCAGACATTTGCCGATCGCGGAAACACGGTCGCGTACAACAGCACTAGTAAAATGGTTTGCAGCCAGGCAATATCTGACGGGAATGATGGTTCGCTATACAAATGTTGGATGCCCTCCTCGAACAAAGAGGCGGAAAGGGCCATACATCGTTCCTCGTGTCCATCATTTGCCGAGCCCAGCGTCACAGAGATGGCCAGCACCAGGTATACTATCAGGAAATCATGGCTCGCAATCACCGGGAGCGGCTCTTCGCCAGCTGTCTGTGATTGAACTTGCCACTTCAAAACCTCTGCCACGTTGTGAAACTGCCTCTCCACGGTCGCAGCATCGAGGAAGGGATTGTCTGGGAGGATGGTATTCAAGTACTTCTTCATAAGTCTGAAGACGATATCTAATGGCACACTGCGCAAGGTTTTGGCGTCGAGAAGAATGCCCCGCTTGCTCGTCTCAGGGTTTGCGGGCGTTGTCCTGTTGTCGCCGACCTGCGCGAATGAGGGCGTCATGCCCATTCGCACTCGCGACAACAGAGCTGTGGCGCCAGAGCCATGTGGAAGTGTTGCATCGACAATAGCTCGAAGACATTTGCTGGAGAGTATAGATGTTCGTAGTCGCGTATCGTCGTTTTGGTCGTCCATGTCTGCCAGTCGTGAAGAAATTCCGTGGTGTCTTTGAATCGCCTCATTTGTTTCGCCACTTGGATCCAGCCGTTCTGTGGAAGATGGCATTTGCATGAGAATATTGGATGCATTGAGGGCCTCTAGATGACCATTTTCCATCAATTCGGTCTCCAATCTCGCAATCTCAGACTCTAGATGCTGCACGATGCTTCTGGGCACATCGCCTACAGAGCTGGACGAAATACCGGTGCATGTGGTTTTCGTGGCAACACATCGTGTGCACGCAGGCAACTTTCTGTCGCACTGTATTGTTCCATCGTTAGCAATTGTCCGCAGGATGCTTTGGGTCACCTGCCTTTAGCTTCCGCCTTCTACAGCGGGAACATGATAGAATGGCTCTCTGGCAGTCTGAAGACATTGATCTGCCAATCCACTGAGATCAACACGGGTGTCTGCGATGGTCCAAAGCTTGGAGGTTGCCACGACCCGGGCCCGATGGGGCTTATCAGCGGAGAAGACCGCTAGTGAAGGATGCGGGCGCTTATCTCCAGCGACGCTCTGCTCCACACCGCGACGGGCGCATGGACTATATCGCTGAATTACAGCGTTACGTTGGTCTTTCCTGGAATGGATTGGAAAAGCTGCATTGATTATAGTTACGATAATCCCAAAGTGAAAGAAGAGAGGTAGGTCAAGCCGATATTTTCCAACAAGGCGGACATGACCGATTTCCGCATATGTTGTGAGGGGAGGTTGTAACAAACCAAGTCTTTTTGGGCTTGGCACAGCTGTTTGGCCAGTAGACCAACGTGTTGCTGAATGTGCAGGCATTTACCATGATGCGCGGATTGCGATTATTTAGACCGTCTCTGGGGTAATTAGGCTTTGTATTTCATATGTCAACGAATCATCTTTTAAAAAAAATTTGTTGAGAGCCTCGTAAAATAAATGAACATCTAGTTCTAATGAAGATGACCCACTAGAGTCGCGCTTTGTAGACGTCGTATTCACAACGCTCTTCTCCGTCTCGATCCATCGTTACGCCGTGTTTCGCTCCTGATGGTCCGTTAATATTACTCAGACCTAGATTTTATTGACTTGCTTCGATGAAAAATTTTCCTCTTTTATCCCAATTGATATTTTCCAACAATCTTCAGAACACTTCGCATTTTCTTGCTGCGCAATAACCCTGTCATCATGGGATCTTTGGACAATGGCGGCCCAACCCGGGTTGAAGAGGTCAGGCTGGAGCTTCCTGCTCACTACGCGAAGATTAAAACTGAAGCAAAGCGGCTCATGAGTACTCTCGATGAAGCTTGCACGTGGGGAGCAACGCCTGATGGAGGAATGAGTAAGTCATCCGAAGTATAACAAAAAGCTAGTCCGTGATTCATCTGACCCCGATAACCAGATCGCCTGACATGCAACGACGACGACCGAAAAGTTCGAGAATGGTTTATCCAAGAAACAAAAAAGTGTGGCTGCGAGATCAAGGTCGACGCAATGGGAAACATCTTTGCGATCCGTCCAGGACAGAACAATGACCTGCCGCCGATCGGGATCGGTTCACATCTCGATACGCAGCCCACCGGCGGCAGATACGATGGTATATTGGGTGTCATTTCCGGAGTAGAAGTGCTCAAAACGATCCACGCCAATAATATCACAACATATGCACCCCTTGCAATCATCAACTGGACCAACGAAGAAGGCGCGCGGTTCCCGCCAGCCATGCTCTCCTCGGGCGTTTGGGGTGGAGCCTTTACCACCGAATATGGTCATGGCAGAACTGATCCAGATGGCCTAACTCTGAAGCAAGAGCTAAAGCGCATTGGATTCCTGGGCGATGTCGAGTGCTCCTACGACGCGAACCCTTTGTCTGCCCATTTCGAGGTCCACATTGAGCAAGGTCCTATTCTTGACGATGCTGAATCCCCAGTTGGTATAGTGCAAGGTGTTCAATCTATTCGGTGGTACAACGTGGGCGTCGTGGGTCGTGAGGCCCATACCGGCACAACACCCATGGGAAGCCGAAGTGACGCTTTGCTTGGTGCAGCCAAGATGATTGTTGAGACGAATCGGTTTGTAACTGAGGGTGATTTAGCCGCAGCGGGGGCGCGAGCCACGATAGCTGTCATTAATTCAGGCCCCCAGAGCATCAATACCATCGCCGGAAAAGTCAGAATGGGGCTTGATATTCGAGGCGGGGCCGACTCGGACGTGGCCAAAGTTGAAGAGTTGTGTTTGGCACGCTTCAAGGAAATTTGCGAGGAACATGGACTAACCCTAAAATTTGACTGCTTTTGGATCTCGCCAGCCCTTTGCTTTGATCCAATTATGGTGCAATGCGTCAGAAGCTCGGCAAACGCTATCGGCTGCAACATGGAATTGATCAGCGGCGCAGGACACGACAGCGTTTACACCAGTAGGAAGGTGCCCACTGCCATGATCTTTGTGAGATGCCGCGAGGGAGTCAGCCACAACCCGGCAGAGTATTCGAGGCCTGAAGAGTAAGTTTCACTCCTCACTTGTATCATTGCAATTTGGAACTAAACAAATGGTATAGTTGTGCTGCAGGAGCAGAGGCTTTGCTGGGAGCGTACTTACGATATGACGATTTCTTACGAAGAACAAAGGGCTCAAAGAAATGAGATGCACTTCCCATCAAACTCCTGCTTCCACCGCTGGAAGTGAGGCGTTATTGGTCATTAGAACATCATGTAGATAAAGAATATTATGCCGTCTGCATTTTAATCTCGCCGTGAAGACAAGTTTCTTTGAGTGATGCCGTAGACTTTCCATATACACACCAGGTCTCTTACTGCCCGCAGCCAATCCTCACCGAATAGGGCGCATCTTGTTGTCGAAGAATTTTCGATTCAGCCAAAGGACTACAATTGCTCAAAACAGCTAAGATGAATGTCTACTCCTTCCGTTTGACCAGCCATTTCAATGTCTTTTTCTTTTCTTGGCTTTAACCAAGTTCATCATCTTCCCGCATATTTCAGTTCAAAGTATCTCAAAACTGGGTAAACGAGCGCAGTCCAGGACATGGCAACGGGAAGACCGAGCTGCAGCTGTTAGCATACTGAAAGGACATTAAACAAATAAATACACTCACATCAGCGCCATGGCCCACCAATTTGGCGATGGGTCCGGTAAAGTATGTCTGGTACATGCACAAAATGGCCCCTGCCCAGCCAACAAGGAATGAAGCAAGAGCTGCATACCCAAGTGGTAAATGTGACTTATCTGCCCACGAATCCCAGTCGTAACCCTGGCTTCTCCGGAAGATAAACTCATCCTCCATCGTAATGGTGATCCAAATAATGACCCAGTATCCGATCAAGCTAAGAAAGTTGAGGAAAATAGTCAAAAGCTGCGCCCGTCCTGCGATGGCGCAAACTGTGAAAATAATCACCACAATGGTTGACCAAATTGGCCGGGGCACCTTTGCGCACCATCGCCCAAGCATTTGGAAATTTAGGCCAGCGGCGTAAGTTCCGGGGATGTTGTTGGCCGAAACACATAACGCCAGGACCACAGCACAAATTTTTCCGAAATGACCTAAAGGCGCAAATGATTCGGCAATCAGCGCACCCGTGGAGTTGTCAAATGCAGCCGCCCATGAAGGAACTTGTGCAATTCCACTAGCCAAACCGATGCCAAGAATTTCGATGAGTAGCTTCCCCATTAAAATGCCGAGAGCTGTCATTGTTCCAGTCATAAGACGTGAAGTAGACTCTGGATAGTATGAGTAAAAGTCGGCTGATGCGGGAGCCCAACCCAGAGCACCAGATGCGGCGAGGAAGAAGTAAGACAGACGGTTACCGGCGATTACGGACCCATGACCTTCGGAGTTACTCTCGGAGTTGAAATTGGTGCCCGCACACCCGATGAGAATGAAGAGGATGAGGACTGTAGGGAGCCAGATGTATCTATCAACACGTCAATTAGAAAGCTTCAAATGGAAATAAAAATGACCATTACCTCTCCAACATATGAAACCATTTGATTCCAAATGTTGCGACAACCCATGTAATAACGGACGAGATAATGATGCCGACAATGACTGTCATGTTGTGGCCATTTACAGAAGAGAGGATAAGACCAGCAACCAAGCAATCCACCAACCCATACCCAACCTCTATGACGATATTCAACACGGCACAAAGTTTGGAAGGCCAGTACCCCATGGCATATCTTGCCACAACCAGGGTTCGAAGCCCGGATGTAGGCCCAAAGGATGAGATGTACCCGGTGCATGCGGAGCCAAATAAAGTGCCAAAGAAACAGCAACTGTGAAATTAATATTTAGACGCAGTCTGGATGGAGAACTCCATTCACTTACATAATAGCGTCTTGAAATCCCAATCCGAAGGAAATGGGCCCAAGAATGCCAACGGTCATGTTATTTGCCGTACAGTTGATAGAAAACCAGATCAGGAACATCTCAAGATACGATCCCGCAGTAAGTTTTGGGTATCTCAGATTCGCTGGCACACGCTCAATTCCTCGTGTTTCGATGCTCTGAAGGTTTCCAATTCGAGCCAACCACCTTTGCACCCTGGGCGCCTCCGAGACAGGTATTTCGGAGAAAGACGTGGCAGCGTCCGCATCGTGATTGCCGTGTTTCTCTATGTCTTTGGGAGATGGATTCTTTGACACTTCCATGGTCGTATTCAGTAAGCAGTTTCATTACAAAAATGAGTAAGTCTGTGGGATAGTATTCCATTGAATAAGTCTTTCGTCATATTAATACCACATGCTGGCCACCAACGCCAGGAAAGCGGCTTTATTATCTTATCAATTACACCATACGTTCACTTTGATAGGCACACGGACATGTGCGATGCAGCGTAGTGCTTATGAAGACTGATTTCAGATAAGGTGGTGATAAAAATGGAATGAGGATCAGGGCGTTCTGATTTGATTGGCATTCTATCTGCATGTGAGAACCAGTATCCTTAGAGGGAACAGACTGGGAATAAGGCATGGATGGAGAGTAGGCTTAAAACTTGCTGAGTAGCTTTCGAATTGAAATTGCACATCATCCAGCATCATTCTTCTTAGTTCAACATGAATGCATTCAGGATTTACAGTCAAACTCAAAAGTAAATCCACTGCTTAGGTAACTACTTTAATTAAAAGGCGACTTGCATCGAGGATGTATTCCTAGTTCCTCCACTAGGTTCAGCAGCTTGAGAGCTTTTTTCAGAGCTCTGAAGTTTCTTGGCCAACTCGTCTAGCAGATCATAATCCATCACCCACTTCATGCGCTCCCGAACCACACTCGGGTTGAAGGTGTTCGCCCACAATTCCTCTGGAATGTCTGCACTCGCCATTTTTCCCGTCTCATAACTCGATTTTGTTATGCGATCGGTGCGCGGTTTGCGAAGGTCCTGGAAAAACTGAAACGCAGACTCCAGATTGTCGCCGTTCCAATTCTTCAGTGTCTGAGCCAAGGCGAAACCAGACTCAATGGCCTGGCAAGCTCCCTGCCCTTGATGAGGCAGTGTGGAGTGGACAGCGTCACCGATCAGAATGATACCAGATCCCTGGGCGTCGGCCCGCACGTCGAACCATTTTGCTGTCGGTTCACGCACGTAGAGAGCCTGCTTCAGTATCTTCCCATTGTCGGAGCCTTTCCTTAGGCCAGCGATAATCTCCTGTACCGCACCTGTCCAGTCTTTGACGTGGTCATAGAGATCTTCAACCGGGGCAGTGGAGAGCCATGACTCCGATGTCCAATTTTCGAGGGGTTCTGTCATAAAACCGATGATGCCGACCCGAGCAGTTTTTGAGTCATCATTTCCGATTGGAAGGGTCAATACGTGTCTCTTTGGGCCTCGGAAGTTGACCGTCTTCCTCAAAAGGGCACTCGTCTCGGGCAACAGATCGTCGTAGCTAACGTAACCACGGTAGACCATCTGGCCAGAGTAGATGGGGTGGTCCTCCAACCCAAGGTATTCTCGAACGAAACTCTTGATACCGTCGCATCCCACGATAATATCGGCCTCCGCCTGTGAACCGTCAAGAAATTCCAGCAGGTAGCATTTGGCCTGGGCATTCCATTCAATGCCATTGAGTCGCTTTCCCAGAGAAATGTTGCTGTCGGGAACATTCTTCTTCAAGGCTTCTAGCAAGTGCGCCCGGTGAATTTGTCTTGATCTGGGCTCTCCAAACTCATCAATCTGGCCCAAATGCTCGCCCGTGCGGTAGTGACGGTACTCCATGTAACATGGCGGGTTGCGGGACGATTTCCAAAGCATGTCCTCGCCGACGCCGAATGCATCCAGGATCTTATTGGCATTGCGCGTAATATTGACGCCGGCGCCCACTTCTGTAAATTCTTTTGCTGCTTCGTACAGGTGGATGTTGGGCAAGTGGGCGTGCATGGCCGATTTCATGAAGGCCATGCCGCCAAGACCGCCGCCAATCACAGCAATGCGCTTGTCTGTAAAAGACATGTTGAAGAATGGAGGAAATTTGCTGAAAGGTTTCCGGTCACAAATAGAGACTAAGATGAGAGGATGAATACCGAAAGTGAAATGCCAATTTTGGCAATGCAATTAATCTGAGATGCCACCTAACGCAAGTATTAGAATTAATCTCCAGCGCCGTGTCAAGGCCGAAGCCATCGCTCAGCGGACATGTCCGCCCCATCACCAACAACAAGATAGGCTCTAGTCAATTATGGGGGTGCTTATTATCTGCATCCTCATTGGGTATCGTGCGGATCGGGCGAAATGACCGGGTTTTGGGGTGGAGAATGCCGCGCAAGATAAACTGCGGAGAATGTCGCCAGCTTCAATCACCACTTTGCATGCCTCCATCTGGAGCCAACGATAATCGTACTCAATGCGCCCTGAGGCTTATCTCTGATCGCGCTTGAGAATCACTGGGCATTGAGAGCGCGGCTCTGACACCAGGGATTTCCTGCATATGCAGTTCGCACAAACAAGCAATTGGCGTTTACTACACTGTCACGCAATTTATTTGCCTCAAGGCTTTTGATCGACGTTTCGTCAACCATTACCGAAAATGCCCGTGGACGACAGGATCGAGCTCCTTCTCAAGGAGTTGACTCTGGAGGAGAAATGTCTTCTTTTATCCGGGAAAAATATGTGGGAGACGTACGATATTGAAAGGCTTGGCATCCGGAGCTTGAAAATGACCGACGGGCCGGCTGGTGTTCGCGGTGCAACCTGGATCGACGGCACGCATACAACATTCATACCCTGCTGTATTTCGCTCGCTGCAACCTTTGATCCGGATTTGATTGAACGAGTTGGATCCGTATTGGGTGCCGAAACCCGCAGCAAGAATGCGCACGTGTTGCTGGCGCCCATGATGAACATCAGCCGGACGCCGCTGGGTGGTAGGAATTTTGAAAACTTTGGCGAAGACCCTTTTCTCTCGGGAGCAATGGCAACTAGCTACATTAAAGGCATACAAAAGCATGGAGTTGGTGCGTGCATGAAGCACTATGTTGCCAATGATACCGAGACCAGACGGTTCAATGTCGACCAGCAGATCGATGAGCGAACTCTCCGGGAGATCTATCTAAAGCCGTTTCAGATGGCTCTGGATGCAAGCCCGTGGACTGCTATGACCGCATACCCAAAGGTGGGCGGCCATCATCTTGATTGCCATCAATTCCTACTACAGGACGTATTACGAGGCGAATGGGGTTTTGATAATTTGGTTTTAAGTGACTGGGGTGGTCTGAATGATACGGTTCAGAGCCTTGTCGCCGGAACCGACCTCGAAATGCCAGGCCCACCTATTCGATACGGGCCAGCACTTTTGCAGGCCATCAAAGATGGCAAAGTCTCAGAATCGTCACACGTTGACGTATCGGTGAGACGATTGCTCAAGCTGCTAGACAAAGCTGGCTTACTCGATCCCGAAGTCAGTTCGACGAGCGGCGAAAAGAATTCGGACCTTCCCCATTTTCGCCAGACGGCGAGGGATGCTGCATCTGGGGCAATTGTGCTTCTCAAAAACAGTGGCATCCTCCCGTTGAAACCACGCACAACAAAGAAGTTGGCCATCATTGGTCCAAATGCCAAAAAGCCCACGACGGGAGGTACTGGTAGCGCAGCTGTGAACCCCTACTACATTACGACCCCTTACGAATCAATCTTGAACGCCTCGAAAGAAGCAAATGAGGATGTTGAAATCATATTTGCACAGGGAATCAAGACAAACATGCAGCCGCAACTTCCTGGGGACATGCTGAAGACGCCAGACGGAAAAACAGGTGTCCAGCTGGAATTCTTCGCTGGCGGCTCGTTCGAGGGTCCTGTGGTCGGCGTGTCTCACTGGAACAATTCCGTAATCTTCATGATGAGCGATGGCGACACGCCTGAGAGCCTGAGAGGAACAGTCCACTGTTACCGGGCGAGCGCTACCCTGACTCCAACAGCGACAGGTACTTACAACTTGAGCTTGTCCAGTACCGGAAAAGCGAAGTTGTTTATTAATGATGAGTTAATCATTGACAACTCTGCGTGGACTGAAACAGGTGGAACGTTCATGAACTGTGGAAGCAAGAACAAGCTCACTTCCTTGCAACTCGAGTCAGACAAAGCCTACTCGTTCCGCATTGACAATGTCGCGGTTCCTCCTCCCATCCCACCGCACGATAATACCCTATTTTCCAAACTTTCTGGAATCAGGGTAGGCGTGGAGCTTCAAATTGATGAAGAGGCGCTCTTTGAACAAGCCGTCGAAGCAGCAAAGGAGGCCGACACCGTGATTCTTGTTGTTGGACATAACAACGACACGGAGAAAGAGGGTACCGATCGTACTTCTTTGACGCTCCCCCGCAGAACAAATGAGCTTGCTGATACTATTTGTCGCGTCAACCCCAATACCATTGTGGTCTCTCAGTCGGCATGCGCCATCTCCATGCCTTGGGTCGATGGAGCTGCAGCTGCCGTCCATGCTTGGTATCAAGGACAGGAAAACGGCAACGCGCTCGCTGATGTTCTATTCGGACATGTGAATCCGAGCGGAAAACTACCCATCACATTCCCTCATCGTCTGGAGGATCACGGCTGCAGTGCTTGGTTTCCCGGGAAGGCAGCGGAGGATTACTCCGAGTACGGAGAGGGAATCTTGGTTGGATACCGATGGTTTGATGCAAAGGACATCGCGCCTCTGTGGCCATTCGGCTTTGGGCTATCGTATACAAAGTTCGAGATTTCTCAAGTCAGCGTGGCCGGCAAAATAGCCATTGATGGATCTTCGGCCGCCGTGGTGTCATGCGCGGTGACAAACGTCGGCGACTACGATGGAGCGGAAGTCGTGCAAGTGTATGCAGCTCCCTCGCATGCTATTATTGAGAAGGGCTTAGATGCTGCACCAAGATCGTTGGTCGGGTTCACTAAGATTGTGGTCCCAAAGGGAGAGTCAAAGCTTGTTGAAATCACACTTGACCGCAACGCAGTGGCATGGTTCGATGCAGCAGACAAAAAGTGGAGAGTCGATGCGGGCAAGTACAAATTATTCATTGGCACCAGCTCTAGAGCCGTTGTGTCTGAATTAGAGGTGGATGTGGAATAGACCGATAATAGTTAGTCTGATCACCATAAGTGGCAGAGATAGCCTCGCTTAGGCAACGCATATCAAGATATGATCCCTGCGAATCTAGACTTGGCGTTCTTAGACACGATAACCATGGCCTTTACTCTCCAAACGCCAGATAACAGCGACATCGCCCAAATACTCATCTCACAGCGTCGTGTCAAAACGTAGTGTTCGTGGAGTGGCTAGCCATGACGCGTCACGACCCACGTATGCCCTTCAACGCTTCAATTTGAGAACGAAATACTACAGCACCCAGGTTTTCAGGCTACGAAACATGTCCATAGCATCTTAATTCATGCATAGTCCTACAGAATAAATCTGAACCGGATATTCGCGTGACGATCCCAACGCTCGGGTAACATTACGAGCGGACATCCCCGCACCCGACCTCGTTGCTACCCTATGGGACGCGAGGCAGTATCTCAAATAGTTCACTGCACTAGGCTTTAATTGATACAATGGTAATCGCGCAGAAAAATCGGTTTGCATCGCGCGAGAAGTCGTCTCTATATATTTTGTACGGAGCGCATTCATTCAACGCGGTTATCCTGCTCATCTGTTACCTCTTGTTATCCTTTGCGGCACAGCGTCATATTGCCGGGATGCCAGCGCAAATCTCCCAAACGCTCAGGATGAGCATGATGACCGCTTTGGTCGTCGCGGTCTGTGTCGTTGACTCTGTTACTATCGCCTATGATGGCTCGCTGATGGGTTCTGTCAATGTTATGCCTAGCTACACGGCATACTTTAATCTCAGCACCCAAACCAAGGCCGTCAATTCTACTGCAACCTATCTCGGCGCAATTCTCATGGCTCCTTTTGCTGGCTACCTGGTCGACTCTCGCGGTCGAAAGATGGGTATTCTTATCAGTGCTCTGCTGAACGTTCTCGGGGCCGTTATCAGCGGTGCGGCTCAGAATATTGCCATGTTCATTGCCGGTCGCATGATCATCGGCCTCGGCGTTGGTCTGGCTCAGACAGCAGCCAGTTCCTACGTCTCGGAGACTACAGCCCCCAAAGTCAGGTCATTTGCCCTTGGATTGTACTTTTCCTGCTGGGCACTTGGCAGTTTTCTAGCGGCTGGGTTCTGTTACGGTGTAAGTTGACCACACAGCCTCTTTCTTCTCAAGGGCGCGTAATTAACAATGGCAGTGCGCAAAACTCGATCCCTCCAACTGGGCTTGGAGAATTCCATCCTTGCTTCAAGGGTTTGCGCCTCTGTGCGTTCTCGGGCTGATCCCGGTCCTTCCCGAGTCTCCTCGTTGGCTCGTTTACAACGACCGCCAGGAAGAGGCGCTGAAAGTGCTAGCAAGCCTCAACGGCACCACCGCGGACGATACGGAGGTCCAGGTGCAGTACCAAGAAATCATTGACACGCTTGCATTTGAAAAGAGCGAGGGCAAGAGTCTTGGGTTCAAGGAAATCATCCGAAACGCGCCCAACCGAAAGCGAATCTATCTTGCGCTTTCCGTCGCGCCTCTCACCATGTTGACGGGATCCAATGTCATCACGTACTACTACGGCACAATGCTTAGCCAGGCTGGAATCGAGTCGTCCAAAACTCAGATGGAAATCAACTTTGTGCTGTCGGCCTGGCAGTTTGTCATTGCCGTGTGCGGATCCCTCCTTGCCGAAAAGCTCGGACGAAGACTGCTCTGTCTAACATCGCTCGGCATCTGCACCATCATGTTCTATCTCGTGGGCGCTATGACCTCGGTGTATGGGGACTCGGCAGAGAAATCTGGGGTTTACGGGACAGTGGCCGTGATTTTCCTGTATCTTGGTGCATACTCATTTGGCTTGACGCCACTGACCAACATGTATCCACCCGAGGTGCTATCCTACAACATTCGTGCGACAGGGATGGCAATGTTCACGCTGGTCGCCAAGGCATGTGGCGTGTTCGTCACTATGGTGTTCCCCTACATGTTTGACGCGATCGGATGGAAGACGTACATGGTAAACGCCAGCTGGAATGTCCTGTTTTTTATCTGGGTCTTTTTTTACTGGGTGGAAACGAAGAACAAGACGCTGGAGCAGATTGATGGACTTTTTCACAAGAAAGTGGAGGAGGAGGGCTTGGATTGAGCAAGGGTCTCGCTAGTTTATTTTAGGCTGTGTATGCAGGCTTACGGCCAACAGCAGAATTTCAACGTGATTTCGTGAGGCAGTGAAGTGTCGCTTCGCAGCGACCCGTTTCCGCGCTGCATGAACCAGGATCAAGGTGGTTGCGGATGAAGCGTTCCACTAATTCGCCTCCACCAGGCCCGTCTAATAGGGCTGATCGGACGGCGCCCCTCGCCGCCATTAGGCAAAGACCCGCGTCCGGATCATGTCGCTTGGGCGGAAGGATTAGCTGGGCTGCACCTTCAGGGATGAGCGTATTTTCATCACCAGCACACTATAGCCATTGGCCGGCTGTGGGGCGAAGCCCATGCGCCACCTGTCTTGGTGTTTCACATCTCACGCCTAGCCGCAGGGCTGAGCCGCTCCCCCAATCCATAAAACCTAGCCGATGCGGAATCTTTTGCAGACGTTTGCAAGTTCGATGGAGTCCAGTCCTCAGCCATGGAATCACTGCTGACGCCCAGTGCTCAGGAGGAGGGAGGGAGCCGCCCCGATCCCAAAGAAGCTTCGCCCGGAAGGACGGCAAAGACGCAGTTGAGAGGCTGGAGACCAGCATCGCTTTCAATTCCTTCGCTGCTATGCATCCTCGTCTTGTCTCTAATTTTCCTCGTCGGTATCGAGGTTCTTGCACAGCGCAGCGCGGCTCAAAATGGCCTCGCACTGGCCAAGTCGGCTGACGACATTGCACAGAGCGCCTTGATCGCCTCCCGCTATTTACCGACCCTCCTGGTCACCTTGTTTGGATTGATCTGGAGCTGGGTCGACTTGGATGTGAAGCGAATGCAGCCATGGGTTGAGTTGTCCAAGTCTGGGGGCGAGTCGGCCAAGAACACGGTGCTTCTGGATTACCCATCCATGTTTATTGTCATAGCACCTTACAAAGCTTTGAAGAAAAGGTATGCATTGATGGGCTGATCTTTTGGAGCCTGACTGATACTTCGCTAGGCATTGGACTGTATTTGTATCTGCCACTGTAGTGCTTGCAATTCTATTTGTCCTCACTCCCATTCAAGGTGCCATATTTGGCGTGGCCCAAACAGCGCAAAATAGGACTGTGTCAATATCGTCAAGATCGCAGCTACTGCCAGTGAGCGAGCAGAGGTTGAGCAAAGGTTATTTCCACGAAGCATACGGGATTGGGTGGTTGAACATGTCCCAGCCCGCCTTTACAGCCTCAGACTATGGGCTTCTTCCTTTCTCAGTCGATGATGACATTGTGCCATCTGGCGTATCCAGAAATTGGTCTGCCGAGACAACCAAATTCTGGGCCGAGTTCAATTGCTCAGCCGCTGCGGTTGAGGTGAAGAATAGAACTTCGGGTCTGTGGGCTTTCTCTGGCCCGGGTGGTTGCAAATATGAGTCTACACTTCACAATGTTGGAGATGAGCGACCCACCTTGGGGTATGTCGACAATTCGCCGCGTAGCGATTCTAACGACCAAGATTACAATTGCACAGCTAGCTCGGAAGATTACTACTCTGCCATGCTATATTGGGGCCAACGGAAAGCCTTGACCTCGTCGAAAAAGACGACCCTGGAGCAACAATACAATATTACGGCACTATTCTGCGACCTGGCCTATTACAAACAACAAGTTCTCGCAACTGTTACTGTCCCGGACCTGCTGCCTATCGATAGCGAGATAATAGCACTGTCAGAGCCAACCAAGGTTTCTCGCAACGAGTTCGACTGGAGCCAGTATGTAAGCAGAGACACCAGGATCGACGACTTGGGGACCTGGAACTATACCGACGATCAAAACGACTCTGCGGCCGTTCGAGTTCTGTCCTTGAATGTGACGCTATCCGAGCATGCCACTTACCTGGTGGATGGAAGCAGTGGCCACAACTTCGACGCATACTCGAGTGCATCTCGGCTTGAGCGTCTTGGCTCAAACATGCACAAGAGGCTTTTCCCTCTTGCCATGCTGCAGCTGACTAATGATGCGGATTCGTTGGCTTCGGATAAGGGATCGGCAACCTTTCATCTCTCGGGGGTTCTCGTCAGCAGACCTTTCGCAGCGATTGCTGAAGCCATACTGGCTCTAATCGCCTTGGGCACATTATGGATTCTGTATGCCACGCGTTCCTATCACTGTGTCTTGTCGACAATCCCTTCTTCTATTGGGAATTTGCTAGATCTCGCCCACGACAGCCCGGAGGTAGCAAAGCTCCTGTGGCCGACCGACACAGCCGATGACAAGATCCTCGCGAAGTACCTGGAACACCGCAAGTTTCAGCTGATTGTCAATGATTCCTCAAAGCAAGAGCTTATCTGCCTCAACGATACATCTGACTCCACTGAGGAACTAAACGAAATGGTGGCAAGAGGCTACTATGTTCCTATCAAACCTTGGATATTGAGAAAGCCAACCGGCTCCGTGCTTGCGCTGTTTTTGGTGGGATGCCTTGTTGGTCTTGCCTACCTCAAATCAGCCGAGCAGAAATACAACGGTAAGCAAGATTACACAGTTGAAGTCAATCGTACTAACTTCTGTAAAGGCCTAAATCTTCGATCCAAAGACTTTTTCGTGCGCCAACTTCTGGAAAGCTATCTGCCTACTGCCATCATTGCCATGATCAAGCCCGTGTGGATCTTACTGACAAGGACAATGTGCGTTTTCCAGCCTTTTCTCGATCTCTGGGCAGGAAAGGCTGCGGCATCAAAGTCCATTGACGCCACCTATGCCTCCATGCCATCTCACGCGGTGCTCTTCAAAGCTTTTACAAAGGGCCACATACTGCTTGGTCTGCTGTGCTTGATTACGCTCTTGGCCAACCTGTTAGCGATCGGAATCAGTTCGCTCTTTAACGAAGGCTCTGTCATGGTGACCCAATCACAAAACCTGCAGCCTCTTTACGCGGAGAAATTTAATAATTCTGCGATTACGGCAGCCAAGGCCAAGTTGCAACTTGTTTCGTCTGATGCCATTGACCATCTCTGGATCACCTGGGCAAACATGACGCACGACGCAGAGCTACCAGCATGGCTTTCGACCGACTACTACTTCATGCCGCACAGCACTGGTGGCCTGAGCAACATGGCGGCGGATGAGACTCTGACGTTGCCTGCCAGAGGATTTGGTGTCAACACGAACTGCACAGCAGGCTCCACTGACGACCTCCCTCACAAGATTAGCATCGACGACTTTACCGATGGCCTGACCAAAGCGCAAGAGAAATCAGAACTGTCAACCTGTGGCGATTACTCGGTTCTAACACAGCAGTTTATGATTAGTCTCTACTCAGAGCAAGACGGAGTCACTGGGCCTGCCACAGTCCAGCTGTACGTGCCATACTTGGACGACACTCCTGACGGGGATTGCGAGCCGCCCTTCATTGTTGGATGGGGCAAGTCACATTCGTTGAAAGCCAACGCGACTTTCAATTCGACCTACGTCGTCTGTCGTCCGACCTTCCAAACGGCCATGTTCAACGTCACCGTTGACAAGGAAGGACACGTGCTCGGACACAAGCGCACGAGCAACCTGGAATCAGAGCTGGGGTATGCAAACTCGTATAATGACACGCGCATGCTGCTGCAAATGACGGGCGATAGTCTGGTATCGGCAAAGTCAACACTAGCACAAAGCGCATACGGATCGTGGCTGAGCAAGACCTTGTCAACGGGCTGGATGTCCCAACTCACATATTTGCAAACTGGAAACACAGACTCGGGAGATCCGGATCGTCCTGTCCCAGACTCCAAGGACATGGCGCCTGTCATCGACAAGATCTTTGCGCGGGTTTTCGCCGCGTATCTCAGCACAAGCACTGATTTCTTCCAAACCAACAACAGCAGCGCATCCACCGCGGGGTTGAGTGAGTCTGAGCAAACTCGCGTCTTCATGGACAAGACGGCCCTCATCATTTGCATATGCGTGCTGAGCCTCGACCTGCTTGTTGCGCTGCTATTCTACATTCGCACCATTCACCATACTCTGCCGCGAGAGCCCAGCACGATTGCATCTACTCTAGCGCATCTTGCGCCGAGCAGGGCGGTCAGGGACGGTGTTCCAGAAGGCGGATGGAAGACTCAGACGTTTAGTTTCGGAAGGTATATGGGCTATGATGGAACGAGCCATGTGGGTGTCGAGATTGATCCGTACGTGTCTGGGCGGGATGAGACATTGGAAAAGAAGAGGACGTATTGAGTTCGAGGGTTGACACGGCGTTAGGATGGGCATATTCATACCCATGGGCCGGGAGTATCATAGGACCGGCACAATAATGATTTCACGATGACGGCTGAATAAATATAATTCCACAAGTTTCTGAGGCATTTCAAACCATGGCAGTGACAAGTGGTGGTTGGCTTGATCACATATCCGGCAAAGAAAATCTGCGTATTTCTTCTCAAGTACGCATCAAACACCAATTCTCAGACGTCATGCGCATCACGTGGTTGCTTTCAGAACCGTTGGCAGCTGTCAACTCCTGATGCCATTCACCAATGGCCGCACACTTTAGTGTTTGCCACACCTGCTTCTCACCTATTCTAATCTGCTTTCTTCACACAAAGCTTCGCCCGTAGTCTTCAAACAAAGTCTCCCCATCGGAAAAACAACATGGAGCAGTTCGACAACCGTCTCAACGCCCTGTTCGGCCCTGATCGCGGAAACACTGAAGAGGATCGCGCCAAGCGAGCAGTGGAATTCGCGGAACTCGCTCGGGACATGGACAATATGATGCTTGAGGCCAAAAAAACTCATGTTGAAGCGTTTGCGTCCCCCTTTCCTGCCAACTCGGCGAACTGTTGACTGACCATTTCAGCCGCGACTTGGACTCGGTCGCAGGAAAGCTTGGAGCCGAATTCGCTAGGCTCGCTGCCAACCCCGACACCACCGGGGCTGAAAAGATTGACTTCCTTGAGCGCCTTACCCAAGCCTTCGCCGATGCGCAGTCGGCTGCCCTGGCCATCAACAGCGGCGACATGATTACCGAGACCCAGCTCAGCGTGCTCAAGGGTGCCACCCTCGTCTTTTCGTGGATCAAACCACCCTACTGCGACGAAACCCTCGACTTTGCCTGTAAGAAACGCTTCATGAAGACCCACTTCCTCGACTGGGCTGTCGGCCTTTTGGAGACGGCCGCGCGCGTCGGAAAGCTCCCTGCTGTCCCTGCCCCGATGCACACCTTCTCCCGGGCCCAGGTTCTCAAGCACGGTCAACCTCTTCACTGGCCTCAGTCGCAGCCGTGTCTCCACGCGTTCCTTGCCCGCGGACCCTGTGAGTGGCATTGCGTCGAAGATGCCGCCGACAGAGGTACCGAGGCGGATCCCACCCCAGAGCTTGTCTGCTCTCTCAAGGGTCACGTAGGTTGTCTGTTCATGAAGGTGGTCAACTACGAGGGTTCCAACGCCTTTGACTTTCGTTACGGTCATGCTGATTGAGTCAAGCGGGGCTTGATATTGGGGAAGCAGGTCTGAATGAAAAGTACTTCTCCGGGCTGGTCAGCATGGTCAGAGCCAGAACAGAAATGGATCGGTGTGGTATAGGTAGATTTCGTATCTGCAGTCAATGAAAACTTTACTGTTTCTATTCATTGTTCCTGAACGTATGCTTCTTATGATGTCTGCCTTTCAGTTCATATCATGCCACGACGTATTGTGTCCACCGGCCTTTTCTTGGACGCGCAGTAATTGTCCGCGACATAGATAAAGAAGTTTGTAAAGGCCACAGTAGTACACACATGAGCGCTTCATGATTCCCCAATACTTCTTCTGCCTGTTTCCGTCACTTTCATCCTGCACTCGCCTTTCCGCGACCAGATTAAAAGGCCCGCCAAAACAAATCCTACGACGCAAGGGCCCGCAAGTTTCCACACCAAATTCGGACATGACAACGATCGCGACACTGTTTCCACAATTATCTGACGATGAGGTCAATGACGTGCAATTCCAGCGAGCATCGGGGGTAATATTGACGCAGCAATACTTGCCCGCAGCCGCGATTGGCCCTTTCGTTGATACCGTACTTTTCGGCCGGTTTCGCGCTTCATGTGGGATATAATCACATAAATCCTCCGAGCATATGTGAGTCAGTCGTGCTGTAATGACAGGTAGGATTGCTGGGCGATGATGTGATTGAGTCGGTCGGCGAGTGACTCATGGCTCATCCCAGTCAGATATGCAGATCGCATCCCCGTGTATATAATCTTCATCCATCTCGTCTTTTTTGGATCACTCATACCTGCTGAAAGGTGAATGTTCACATCCTGATTGTCCAATCCCAAATCCGCATTTTGCGTAAATCTCTCATACCGCTGAAATGACGTCCGCCGATCAATCAACCACGGCTGCAGCGAAGCCAAAGGCTCCTGCCAAGACCATAGTCATTATGGAAATCAAGCCCTGGGGTATTTCAACCGAACGTTAACCTGTTGCGGATGATGACTGAATTAATTTTCAATAGATGACGAGACCGACATGGATGGCCTTGAAGCCGCAATCCGCGCTATAAAGAAGGATGGACTCACTTGGGGCGCCTCCAAGCTGACGCCCATTGGGTTTGGCATTTCCAAGCTGGAGATCAGCCTGGTTGTTGAGGATGAGCGGGTTTCCGTCGTCGACCTCCAAGACGAGATCCAAGAGCTCGAGGACTTTGTGCAGTCCACCGACATCCTTGCCATGCAGAAGTTATAGCAATCCATGCCAGCCCGTCATTCTTGGTGTCAACGTTTGTATAACACCGCCTCTAGCTGTGAGGCTTTGCTGATGATGCGTCCAGCCTTCATGCCAAGCACACATGGCCATGGTTCTCAGAAAATATGGATCTCGTCAAGTTCGCTCCTAGAGTTCAGTGGTAGTCTATCTTGGAGGTTTGAACCTCGTGAACCGGGGCCCCAACCTCCAAGCTTGGAGGCTTTTGAACGGGTATGGACATCAGAAGTGGGGGAGATGATAATGGGTACATTATGGAGGTCAGTTCAGAAAGTCGATGGTAGCTACAATACAGCACTCGTTGCATTTGAAACACATGATTGGGAATTTTCTTTTGTTTTTGAATCGCGATAACCTACAGCCACCATTCCCCTTGACTTTCAACTCGCCCTTTGCCACCGTATCCCCCGCCCGGTCGTCACCCTCCAAGTCAAAGGGAACCAATTGTATCGCGCCCCTCCATCATCAGCAAGTTGCTGATGGAACAACAAACAACCCGAGTCTTGTATCACAAGTTCATTCCCGTGAAACTGTCAACGTGATCAACCCGCAATAGCGGCCGCGATGACACTTCTGGCGGGTCCAGTCCATCACGTTTCAGACTCTGATGGAGCAGACAATTGGTATCCTGGACACACAGATTGTTCCTGCATGCGGTGCCGAACCATTGCCCAGATCCTCGTAATACCCTGCATCGTCAGGTCTTCTTCGTCGTTCTTGGCTTGTCGAACATCCACCCAGCGGTATTTGGAGCCATGGCCAACAGGCGGGTCGATCCAAACGCGAGCCACAAACCCGGGCATGCTTAGTTCATGTATGAGCAGCGTACGGTGTAGCTCTCCATCAGCAGCAAGAGTACCACAGACGTCAAAGGCTTGCTCAACATCGCACCAGTCGAGTGGCGTAAACTGAACCGTGCCCGTCTTTGTGAAAAGTCGAAAACCTGCCCAATGCCCGCCGCTGACCAGAGATGTGTCTGAGTAGCCGTGCGTGCCGATGAAAGGGAGGACATCTGGCATTTTGTGTCTCCCGTATCTGTTGCACAAGCCAATTCCGTACCTTTGCCATGGGAATGTAGGAGCCCATCTCTTGTCGATGTCGGGTGGACCGTCTTGTGTGTCTCTGCCGGCTGTTTCGAGATTTTGTGGCTGTGTATGCGACCCCCATGCCCTCAGGCCGTCTTGACTCCAGTCTCTTGGCCGGAATAGATGGGGTTCCGGAACCTCCCATTCGGTATCCGCGACCCCAATAATCAGGGTGGCTTCCTCGAGATTCGGAAATATGTCCAGTTGGAATCCTCCGATATCGTCCACATCGCTCTGCAGACCACCCATGTCAAGCCTTGAACAGTCTAGGCAGCAATTGATAATGCGCCTGACAGGAATCGAAACGCGGCCTTCAGCCAAGTAGCCGGTTCTGACCAGACTGCTCGTGCTGAGGCTGGGGAAAATAAACCCATCTGTGGCCAAATCTCCAGAGGCGCGAAGTAGCGCATCGGTTGGCACCATGGAGTCGATGATGCAGAGTGTGTCGTTTGTCGGATGGAGTTTCCATAGGTCTGACACAGGCTCCAACAAGTCCAAGGGAGGCCCAAAAGAGTCTGCGATGGGTTTAATCTCGTATCCGTCGCGGAAGTGGAAGAGTACCAAGTCGTGAATTTTTTTGCAAGACAAAAGCAAGTTTATGACGCTCGAGGATGCTTTAGGCTTGATGCTCAGCACAGCGGTGAAAAAGACGATGCGGCGAGGAATGGCATGGCCGATAATCTCTATTTGCAGCTCTTTGGGGAGACTCAGAAGCTGGGAAGATTCGCCGTCGGCGACTGCTTCGGAGGCCATGGTAGCTGGCGGAATGATGACATCCATTTGCTAAAAACAAGACGAGGAGGTGGCAGAAGAGTTTTTAGAGATGAAAAGAAAACAAAAATAGACGGCTGAGGGAGATGATGGGAGTAATCAAGTTCGCCGTTGGCAGCTGCCTACGCCTGCCCTGCTGCGGATCGTGAATCACTGTGCAGAACTTACGATGGGTTTATTGAACATGAGAAGTTGGTTGGAGCCCTTTGAATGGCTACATAAACACGCAGAGACCTATAGTCCAACAGTAAACAAAGCAAAGGGGGATTTTCAACAAGAAAAGCTTCATTCTAGTCTGTCGTTATTTGGTGGTTGAGTCTTCGCTGCAAAGATTCGCTAAAAAATGATAGCGTTGGCGAACGCTGGCCGCTTTTCGGGCCGTCAGCGCCCCAACTGGCGCAGGAAGGAAAAAAAACACGGACATAATTCTTGATTGGCAAATCTACAGGCAAGCCGTACAGAAATAGCGCCTGCACGGATATATATCTGTGAATCTTACTCGAGATTGACTGAGAGAGCACCAGGCACTACTCTCCATTCACCTCTAGTAGAAAGAAACAAGTGGTAGGTGATCTAGGATTCAGGCCACAAAAGCGGCATGTAAATAGTGTTCAACAATACTTTTGGTCGTGAAAATCCTATAGCTTCAGGGCTAATCATTTTCATTAGATCTTTGTTTCAGACACCGGTCACAACAGTTGAATCCTTCGCTCTCGCACAAGTCCGCTTATCCGCTCAGCTTCAAGGGCACGATACCCACTTGTTAGTCATGTGACATTCTCCCTTCGGCAGAACTTCGGGCATGTTCATTTTCCAGGGGAGAAAGGCTTGTTAGCTCTCCCATTCTCCAGCTGAGAAGCGGTGAATTAGTACTCGGGTCGGTGACAACCGGGGAATCTACGTTTTTGGGTGTTGCGAGTTGCATTTATTTCTGTCCTTCTCATTCCTGTAGGTCTGGCTTAGTGTAAATCACCTTGATAGCCAAGAAGGAATAGAAAATGGGCCCATATCTACCTCGATTCCTCTCTTGTCTTCCCAACCTGGCCTATATCCAGTGTCTGAACCTAAATCAGGACGTAGAATCCGATAGAGCAAGCAGTTTTCGCATAATATTCCCCAGGACCGTAGCAAGCATCAAGAATCACGGCTACTCACAACACGAACAAAGCTAAACTACCCTGCAACTTTTTGCCTCTTCACAGAAGGCTCCATATATCCATCACTCAATGACAAGGAGAGTCGGCTTTAATTCCTTTGCAAATACCAAAGAAGCTGATTATCACTGCAACGTGGTATCACAGCGTCAGCACCCTAATTATGCCCTATCTTTGTTGTGGTCTCAAATGCCCAAATAATCCACCCATCTGCTCCAAGGTGACAGTTTATCAGCAGAATCTGGCTCAATGAAACCTCGTCATCCTGTTTGGGACGGGTATCTATCCCTTTGACTGCTTTCATATGCAACAAAACGTGAACACGATGGCATAGTGAAGTTACTACTCGAAACAGGCATAGCTGGTGTGAACTCACAAAATTGCGACGGGAATACACCGCTGCTACTAGCATCAGAGCAGGGATACGTGGCTGTTGTCAAATTGTTACTCAAAACAGGCCAGGTTAATATCAATGGAACGAATAGAGAAGCAAATACGCTACTACTATTAGCGACAAAGCGGGGACGGGAAGAAACCGTCAATCTATTACTCAAAGATGAAAAGATCGATCCTGACATCCCAGATATTCAGGGGCGTACGCAGCTATCGTGGGCAGTAGAGACAGGATCAGAGGCGATAGTCAACATGCTGCTTAATGACAACCAAGTCAACCCAAACACTAATGATGACAACGGGCAAACACCATTAGATTATGCGATGACGCTTTCGGATTTTTCTGGTCAAGAAAGTGCCACACGACAATTATTCGAATTACATTCATCAAAGATATGAAAGTGGCAATAAGACCAAGAGATAAAGCATGAATCCGCCAAAGATACAAATACGATGTAGATTATCTGTTGCATCACCGAGTTGATTATTTCTATCAATCTTTACGATGGAATCTAGTGCAAAGCATCAATAAGAGCAATATAGAAAACAGTCGCTCATGCCTTGGGATACAGTAATTGAAATTTCATGGTTTCTAAAGATTTTTGTGACGATCAATATCGATACAAAGCATTAGAGTCCTCGGTAGACAACCCCTTACCCCCTCATAAGCGATGATCGATACCATCATCAACCCCACTCATTCCTCATGATTCCTGACCCCAAGTCGCATATGCCGGAGCGGTGGTACCATCGCAAGAGTATTGGATAAGGTAAGGAGAGTCCTCGGTGCTGGAGCTCAAGAACACAGTGCCATCAGGAGCGGCAATGGAAACCTGGAAGATGGCATTTCCCTGGGCCTGAGCAAACATGATGCGAATGGGCAGGTATTCACCCTCCACGAGGTCGACAGTGGCGCTGCCACTGCCTGGGCCGCCGTTGTAAATAATGGAAGCGTCGGCGTTGGATCGAGTCCATCCAGAGTAGGCATCAGCACCCAACCAGAAGAACGCAGCATCGTCAACACTGGAGACGGTGATCGTGTAGGTTCCGTCGAGAGCGGCAAACAGGTATCCTCGGTGGTCCAAGACAAAGTAGTCGCTGGTAAACTGGTAGCTGGTTCCGTACACGCTAATGGTCTGACCACCAGCGTAGTTGATGCCACCAGCAGTGGAGGTAACGCCAGAGTAGTTGGGGGTCTCGGTCTTGTAGACGGCGGGGTCGAACTGGCTGTATGTGCGGTCGTTGTTGTTGCCCTGGCTGTTGGTGTACTCGGCAAACTGGAGACCCTGGTTGTCGCACTGGCTGGGAGTAGGGCAGACGATCTCGGTAGATGTAGAGGTCACGGTCACGGTGGTTGTGGCTGTCATATCGGTCGTGGCAGCAACATCGACAACGCTGGTAGCAGTCTGCGTTGTTGTGACAGTGGTGGTGACGGTGGTGCTGGGGGTGGGAATGGACAAGCAGCTGCATGCGGTTGAGATCTGCTGGGTGGCAAAGGCCGACAGGACAGCAGGAATGTTTTGGACAGCACGCTTCTTGTTAGAAGACAGGATGCAAGTCGTAACAGTGGTTGACCTGGAGCAGTACTAGTACCTATAAACACCATTCATCAATGGGTCACTCACTCAGTTTCGGTGCTCGTGACGGTAGCAACGGTGATGGTGTCAGTACCAGTAGTTGTCGTGGTCGTGATCGTGTTAGTCGCCGTGTTGGTTGCTGTGGCCGTGCTCGTAATGGTGGGGATATGCAGGAAGGACGAGCAGAAGGGCGTGGCGGACGTGTATCCGGCCAAGGCCTTGGCAACGAGGTCAACAGCAAGGCATTCCAGCTTCGAAATTGGCGAAGCATTGACTTGGCTCACCGCGGTGAGGCCCAGAAGGGCAAGCTGGTGCAGCGAGACTTGCATTGTTGCAGCTGAAGAATGGCGGATGGCGGATGCTTTTTATTGTGCAGTTGCAGTTGCAGATGCTTGAGGCTTGAGAATTAGAAGTTTGTTGGACCTCATAGCCAGTCTTTATAATAATCTTTTTCCATGCTGCTCAATCCATCCAGCTTGTTGATAAGATGTCCGCATAAAATTTGAAGCAACTAACGAGGTCGCTTACACTGATTTCGACACTATTGACCAACCTCCATCGCGATTAAGCCCTGTTGGGATCTATGAGGGTCCAACACTATTGATGCATCTTGATGCTGATTGGCTAGTGCTTGGACCGGTACTCAGCTGATGCCGTTTCCCGCTAAAAGTGCCGAGCATGTAGATCAACTGACGGTGTGGTGAGCGGGTCATCTGACAGTGGGGTAAAATAAGTGGGGGTAATGCAAGTTGAGCTGAGGGTGAGCTGAGGCCTCTGATTGGCTCGCTTAGGTTACACGCACGGACCCACCCTCAGCTCAACTATTTCTAATGCATGAGCAACCGCTTTTTCCCTTCCTTCCTTTCTTCCTCATGCCGCCGCCGCCCCCACCGCCGCCGCCGAGTTAACTTATTATTAATGCATTATGCCTCGTGTTCGTACTGGACGACTTGATACTTTCGCCCCATACCTGGAGTACATCGACGGCGAGCCGGATGATGATAGAAATGTCTCTGGCCAACATTGGTCCCTTGCCTAGCCATTCGATCAAGAGGTAAGTCTAGCATAATCCATTATTTATGGATTAATTGTACTTACCATTTTTTAATTAGTCGGATACCGGTCGAGTGATTGTGCCCATGGGCGAAGTGTTTTGTCGATGGCCTATGTCGGGCAAACGGCTGTGTGATAATGTAAGTCTAGGTTTATCCATTATTAATATATTAACTAACTTCTTTTTTTCAGAACATGGCATTTTCTTATACCTCTAACCTCAAGGCCCATATGCGTACGCGCCACGAATGCGAGTTTGTTCCCACGCACAAGGGTGCCAGTGCTGAGCGTGAACTAGATAAGGTCAAGGGTAATGCATGAATAACGCATTAACCACATATATACTAATTTATTTGCAGAATATTATTGTGCTACCATTGTATTCCTAAAGGGCGATAGCGATGAGCATGCGGGTGTTGCTCCCGCTAAAAGTCTTACAGTACGTCCATACCATTGATTATTAATGCATTAATCCTTATTTATTTTTAGTCTGCTGCCACCACTGCTTCTACTCTTCCGACCTACACTGCTGAGGATCTAGATATCCCTTGCTATAAGTTAGGCAATCGCGACCACAAGAAAGGAGATATAAGTCTTAATTACTGATATAATTAATACATGACTAATGCATTACAGCCTTTCTACAAAAAAATGAAGCAACAGGTTGAACTTCGCGCCAACGAGAAGTGTTACATGTGTGACACTACTCCAGAC
>JAKZGU010000213.1:0-43793 GCA_022837005.1 Calonectria pteridis | reverse complement strand
GTTCATATTGAGGTTTAGGCGCTCAAAATGCTATTTTGCCTCTGAAAATGAATATTGACTGCTGTCTACATGATGTACAACTACCTCTGTTCATTTTGAAAACCCCCCCTCCCGCGCGTAGGTACTGATGAAAGTTCTTGCCTCAGGCCCCACGCTCAAAGTGGCAAGTCCTAGCTCTACACCTGCCAAGCTCTGTCAACGTAATGCACTTTGTAGAATTGGCTTGCGTTTGAACTTGATCTTGTCCATCCTCGCTGTCCCTCCGTGTTGTCGCAGCTTGCTCACCTTTTCCGCTCCGCCGTGCTGTCTTTCGCCTTTGCCCTCCCAGGCCTATCGTCAGGTGGCCGCATTTCGTCTTGCCTTCAGGCCTACCTTCGGGTGGCCATATTTCGCCTTACTTCCCAGACCTACCTTCAGGTAGCCGAGTCTTCTCCTTCATGGCCTTCCTCCAGGTGGCCAAGCATCCTCGACGAAGCCTACCCTCGGGTGGCTATAGTTCGCCTTCCCTTCCGGGCCTACCTTCGGGTGGCCATCTTCTACCAGACAGTCTTCTCTACCTGTCTGGACTCGGGCTACCGTTAAGCCCACATCTCTGGTTAGTTCTCCATACCAAACTTTTCATGTGACTCAAACTAACGCGCTTTAAAAGATACCATGGCCACGCCCCTTCACCCCCTCGAGCTCTTGTGCCTTCCACTCTCCCCTCCACTATCGCGCCAAGTCTTCAACCAAGCCAGCTCATTTCTCTCCGAGAAGGTATCGAGTAGAAAAGCAATCAAGGAAATCAAATTCAACATCCGAACTAGCAGCCTCCCAGACAATTGGAAAGAGATATTCACCTCTACAATGGAACTGCCCAGTGAAGCACAACCACCCAGCGACGAAGAGGCCAGAAACTACTACTATGGCCTACCGAGCAGACCAAAGCTAGTCGCTCGTAGCACCACGACCCCTTGGCGATTGCAAGCTGACCACTGGCCCATTGGCAAATTCCTCCTCCCTATTGGCCGGCATGCAATTGTCGACATGTGGACCGGGCCTCTGCTAGAGGAGATCCTTGAGTGTCTAGAAGGGATCTCATGGACGGGCGTCGACATCCTTCGCATCGGGTATGAACGACGCAACGAGTTTTCTGGCGAAGAATTCCCCCGCCTCGCCACTTTGCTCATCTCTGTGGAGCCCTCTTCGACATCATGGCGTACAGGTTATACTGCGGTGTGCGCATGTAAGCGAATCCTTGAGTCCCACGGAATCTCCGACGTGGACGTCGAAATGAAAGAGGGTCAACTACGCCGATGCGCGTCTCCGCCCACGCCCACGGCACCGCCAAACGCGCCCAAGCTATCCTCAAGACCTCTGAGTGACCCAGCTGAAATGAGCGCTCTGTTCTCGGAGTTCACTGGGGTCTCGATCGCCGCTTATGATCAACCAGAATGCGAGGGGACCAAGTGCCTATATCTACGATCTCGCGATGGTCAGAAGGTGTTTGCTCTGACCTGTCGACATGTGGCGCTTGGAGAGGCTAGCGAGGACTATCGACATGATGCAAATGATCCGCGCATGGTCATACAGCCTGGGACTTCGACTCTCAACGATCTAGGACGGAGGTCGAAAAACAAATAAGAGGACGCAATGCTGAAATTAGTGCATATAATAAAGGTACCAGGGACGACATAATTGACCTAGCCAAAGACGCCAAAGAGCGAAGGCGGAAACTTGTCAATATAGCTCAAAGCCTTTAAGCACTGACCGAACTGGACACACGAATCCTTGGTTATGTTGCGTTCTCTCCGAAGTATGAGACTGTCGAATCCCCATGTGGTGTTCGCTTAAGAGACTGGGCACTCATTGAACTACACCCCGGGAAGCACATGACGGCACTCAGCAATCTAGAAAACCGCGTCATGGTAGGTGAGGATGCCGACAGCAAGCTTGACGATGGGATCATGAGGGGCAAGGGTGCACAAAATATTCAATTCGACTGGGCTACGAAAACAGTCCTTCTCCGAGACGCTGTTCCCGAAAGTGAATTGAAAAAGCCTGCCGATTGCAGTTTCGTCAATGAGCCTGCAATCATTGTTGCCAAGCACGGACGCACGACGAATCTCACCATCGGCCTGCTAAACCAAGTGAAATCAGTGATTCGCAGCCCCCTTAGTGGCCTTTCCTACGAGGAGCTCTGTGTCGTTGGCCATAAACCTCGTGATTCGAGGCCAGATCCATTTTCTGCCGAGGGTGACTCGGGATCATGTGTATGGGACATGGAGGGCCGCATTTGTGGTATGCTAACCGGGTGGGTTGCTGCTAAGGATGAGCATGTTATGGATACCACATATGCCACCCCAATGGAGTGGCTGCTTGATGATATAAAGGCACACGGTTTCGATGTGGAATTATAGATTGATCGGCAAGGTTAGTCTTCTCTAAAATTATTCACGATTATAATCACCTAAGTTTTTCATCTATTTAGGACTTTCATAACATAATGCTTATTTTAGTCTAAGATTATTTATTTTAGGTTATAGTACAACTCCAAAAGCATAACTAAATTCCGTTACTGCGCAATCCGCTTCATCACTACCGGACTTCCCGGGAAAGTCACATTCATCAGTTTGCCATCCTGGACCTCGAAAATAAACTCATCCGTAGACCCAAAGAATCCTAGATTCATCCACATCAAGGAATTGTCAAACAATCCCTTCCCGCCTTCAATCTCGGCACGCTCAGGAAGCGGGTACGGACGACCAACCACGCGGTAGGACATGCGTAAGGATCCTTTGCTTGTATAAAGGAAAGCTAACGATTCAGGACGCGAGTTGACGCCGGATGGGTAAAGTCGCGCCGAGACATTGCCTGGCCGAGTAATTCCTAGCATGAGGCCACGGCTCTCGGTGCCGTTGAAGTACAAAGACTCCAATCCCAGGCCTGGACGGCCCTCATCCACGGTCAGAGTGAGGTTAGTGCCTTCATAAGACTCGTCAACATACGTCCCAGCAAAGTTCAACTGAGCACTCTCTGCCGCAGCGTGCTCAGCGGCGGGTACAAATGTTTCGCCCACGAGTTGACGAATGGGCCAGCGAGCCGCCGAAGCAGTGCTTCCTGCTACCAATACGGAATATCCGATCCCATGGTCTGGGGAGAGTGCAAGAACGGCTGTGTAGTCTCCATTGCCGCCAGACTTGATATAGAGGTCGGAGACACGAGTGCGATTCGAACCTGGAGTAACAGGAATGGCCAGGCGGGTGATTTCCCAAGGGGCGCCTACCAGCTCAACAATCGATCCAGTGCCGCTGAGAGGCTTCATCCAAGCGCGTGTAGTGGCTGGAGAAAGAAGCTCAGACCTCAGAATGGAAAGACCGGTGGCTCTCAAGGCCGCAGCATTGGCATAAATGCCGCCAGACCTGAGAAGTTTAGCATGCCTTCGGCAACGAGAAAAACGAGGGAACATACGACTTGACAATATCGATATCAAGACCCCAGCTGGACGTGTTGTCAACAGTCCTGCGGTCGACAGCGTTCACGTTTGAGCCCGATGGCTGTGACGCGGATATCCCTTCCAATCCCAGCGGGGTATAGAGGAGCTCGTGTAAAGCGTCATTGTATGTCTTTTTCGTGAGGCGCTCGATGATGATGCCGAGAAGGGCAAAGCCCCCGTCAGAATACATAGCAGTTTTGAAGGGAGAAATGACCGGGTTCTTGGCATTCCGCATATAGTTTAGAAATGCTGCCGAATATTGTAAGCAATTGTCTTGACAAATGGTTCCATACCTACCCTTGGGTGTGAGCTCGTCTAGTTTACTAGCATATTCGTTAAGGATGTCTGGTGCAGGTTAGCATCACTCAATCGCATATGGGTGAAAGACTTGCCTGCTACTCCTCCAGAGCCGGCCTGGTGTGATGCAAGCGCCCCGACGGTGACGTCTTCCCAACGGATCTTTTCCAGCGCATCTTTTGGAGAATTTCCCGCCAGCTCCGGGAGATACTTTGTCACAGGGTGGCTAAAGATTTCCATGCCTCCCTTGGCAAGGAGGGCATAGACCGTGAAGAGTTTCGACACACTTCCCGTGCGGAAAATCGTTTCGTCATTCAGCTCTCCGGATGTGAGGGTTGCATTCTGGCCTTCTCCCACGTGAAAGTACTCGTAGATGGAGCCGTTGGTCGCAGCAGAAAACACGTCGACGGCAAATACCGTGTCGGTGCGATTGAGAATGTTGGTGGAAAATAGATTTTCGACCAAGTCAGGGAATTTCGACTTCGCATCGCTGATCGCCTTCGAATTAGAGGGATCAAAATTTGTCGGAAAACTTGGGCCCAAGATGGGAACCTCGTCTGTCATGATGATGCTCCCCACTGCGCCAGCAGCCATGGCAAAGGCCGACCCCAATAGTAGCAAATGATGAACCATTTTGGCGTGTCAAGGGTGAGATGAGGTGAATAGTGTCAACGGAAGGCCGTTAAGATGTCTGGCGGCAGCAAAGGATGGGCCCGGCTATATATCCTCAATGTCATCTTGATGCAACCTGAGTTCATCTGCGTGTACAACGTCATTTGTGTTAGCCAAGCCACACATTAACTGTAAAAGGGCTTTTGCATCGCTGTGGCCTTTGAGAATAGCCACAATGGCTGGCTGAAGGTGATGTGGAGATGATCTGCGCCAGGCGGCTCTTGGCACTCAATCTAAGAATATCGTTTCTTATCGCATGTAAGCATGATTTAGAGTACATGGCGCCTTGAAGTGCAGGCATTGGTTGATTGGATGATCTGTAACACCAGGGCTGAGCATGATGGCGGATAACACGTCAGAGTTGGCAATTTCTAGGCATGCAGGAATGACATCTTGTGTACATGAGGCGTTCATATGCCGTGATCCAATTGGCCAACGATTTCAGCGATCATCATACTAAGCCACTGCAGCGCTGTGAATAGCCTTATTGAGTTAGGCTGGAATATCAAGCTGAACTTTTCATGTATCCGGCAATTGGGGTGCTTGTGGCAGTTTCAGCGACTGTAAGCAGCCACAAAGCCTAAACTAAGCCTATTACAACCCTGACAGTCGACCATTCCAGGGATCCATGATGCAGTACAAGGGGTCTCCAGATACTGGCTCCCGTTCTAACCTCGTAGTCTTGGCCCTGATGCAAATGCAGATCCTTGTGAAATGCTTGCGCAAGCCGCCAGTTGTATCTATGCTCTGCATTTCAATACATTCCAAAAGTACAATCCGAATCTGACGGAACCCATGGCCATCAAGATTCTGTATCCGTTTCACTCGCTCCTTGCTTCTTCTTTTGATCCCGCCGAAATCCAAAGTGGATCCCAATGTACACGAAAACGGACATGGCCGCAAATCCCATGTACAACTTGGCACCAATATGCCAATGAGGCGCTTGCGATGCAGGATAGGCAGCCAGGGGAATGGTTGCAGATAAGATGTAAGCAAGAACAGTGCCCGATGCGAAGAGGACTGTGCGGACTTGGGGTTCATGTTGAAGGTGGATGGAAGCCCAAGCGCAAAGGATCATTGTAGATACACTACTTCGTTAGACTTTATTCAGATTAAACAGAGAACACTCACCCTCCAATGTAATTCAGGTACCAGCCCGCCATGTACGCGCTCTCATTGGCTGGTCGGACAATCAAAATGGCCAGAGACGTGATATTTATGGCCTACCAAGTTAGAACAAGCGATGAAATGTGTACAGAAGACTCACCGAATGAAGCAGTAGGAACGGAAGATGCTTGCCAAAGAAGTCACTGAAGCCACTGAAGAGAAGCTCGGCAACCAATTGGACTGCCTGGCCAATGATGGGTAGGTAGTTGATCGTGGCAACAGAGCTGCTACAGTTAGCAAGCAAATCACTCACGAAGCGAGATGACATACTATTTGGTTGTTCCGTCCGCATTCTTCAGAGACTTGAGCCACAGGTTGTAGTAGTTGGCTGGTGTAAAGTTGCCACCAAACGCCCACGCAACTGTCTTTGTTAGCATTGTCAACCGTCGGATGAAATGAATTCATCTCTCGATTGACGGCTTATGACTCACTGGAAACAGCCCAGACCTGCCAAAATGTGAAGCAACGGGCAAAGTCCTTGAAGGTAATGCCAATTTGTGGTTTGCGGCTGACTCGGCGCGCACGAGCCAGAGCAATTTCTGATGAATTAGCAGCTGAGCAATTTGACGTCCAATCCGGCTTACCAATGTGTCGTGGCTTGAGATAGAACTTGGACAAAGGATTTTGGCTCTCGGGCTAATCAGGTTAATGAGGCGTTCAGCAGACAGGAAGCGAAACTCACATATCCAGGGAGAACAAAAAACGCAACGAGTGCAATAAAAATCGTGCATACACCCTGGTTGGTCAGCACAGGTTCAAAATATCCGGCCATTTCGTCACTTACATTGATGATAAAGGCCCACCGCCAACCAGATCGTCCGAGAGCACCATCCAAATTTGTAGACAGCGCGCCTTGCATGGCTCCAGACAGCATAGCACCGGTAGGTTGGGCAATGTTGTAAATACTCATCCGAAGCGCGATCTCATGAGGCATGTACCATTGGCTGGTCTGTTAGCCGGATGTCTGCGGTGGGCAGGTCGAACGTACCTGATCATGGTAAAGTATGCTGGCCAGGCAGTTCCTTCGCAAAATCCAATCAGAAAACGGATACCGTACACCTTTATCATCAGCGCGATCAATTAGAAAACGGCCATCGCAACCTACCTGCTCAGCATTTTTTGCCAGAGACAGACAGCAAGTCAAAACGCCCCACATGACCTAGCAACTGTTAACGGTATTCGAGCAGACATCTTGGGCGTTCCCACCTCGCACGCAGGCAGCCATTTCGATGGTCCAATGTATGAAATGATGACGCAGGATGGATAGAGCATGATGATGTATCCGATGCTGTTTGGTGTGAGAATGGCAACCTTGGGCGTTGAATTCGACATACTTGAAATACGTGGTAAAGTAGTTGAGCTCATTTCCATAGAGCGACAGCTCTTCCTTCATTCCTGAGACGTACGCATTGCTCTGAAGGAGATTAGCTCGGAATAGGCGACCAAGAATGAACGTACGATATTGGTTTGATCAATGTATTTGAACATGTAGCCCAAGAACCCAATCGTCAAGAGGCCGATATCAAGTCTCCAGACGAAATTTCTTTCCTCTGTTGGATCGATTGTGTCGACTTCTTTGGCATCCACCGCGGCTGGGGCCTTCACGTCCCGACCGAAGTCTTGCGCCGCATCACCTGCGTGAATGACTTTCTCACTCATGTTGCACGAATGAGCTGGCTCTTGAAAGATATCTGCTAGCCAAATACGGCGATCTACAAGATGCAGGCTTGGCGCACTAGAATTGGTTGTTCTTATAACCTCTTCATTGTTGCGCTTCCCTTTCATCGCATCAATTGCCAACTCGAAGGCGTGCTTGGCGGGCTTATTCGGTGGGTCTCAGCATCGGAACAAGTCCGGTTGCGATTATCTTGAATTGGTAGTTTAAATGGGTCGTTTTCCTGTCGTGTTAATCACGCCTTTGCGCTTTGCCTCAAAATCACCAAATAGTCGGGTAAATCGGCACTCTGCTTCGCGTACGACAAGCGATCGGGAACGTGCCGCGCGTGGGTGGTCCGTGCGCCGGAGGTAGCATATTTTCCGCATCGTTGTTTAAACTCGTTCGTGTCCAGGCCAATCGGATTATTTAGGGGATGAATACAAGAGTTGGCTGGTTGATTTGTTGATTTCAAGCTGAACCTGGGGGTGATGGTGACGACGAAGGCGAAGCAGTGGGTCGGCGACTCGCGATACCGCAGGGGCAGCCGACCAAGTCTTGCTGAATCGTTGGGTACATTGATAGATAATTTCTTTGGTCTTGCGCTTTGGATACGAAAATAGGCACGATGGCGGCTGGTGTGGACCCAAAGCGTCGCAGGGATGCGTTAGATCAACAATCTGGCGCCATAGTGATTCTTGATCTTACCCGTCTCCAACACTCATTATCGTGGGTCCGCTATTTTTAGATCTTGGAGTCCAACTTCTCAATCGTACGGAGCTTGAGTTCATCCGAGTGCTCAATCAATCTGGGATACTGAATTCGCAAAAGCAGGATTGTCGAGAATTAGATGGAGAGAGATCTTCAAAATACGTTACGTAGCGTGTTAGGAGTGTCGAGTGTTTTTCGTTATCAAGTCTTGGCTGACTCGCGAGATTACCTATAGAACCAAATGAGTGCGAAGAGGAATTAAACAAAACAAATAATGACTATCTGAATCTTTAGCCACATATTATTTGGCACATCCTGGTCTAGGGTAGTGAAATAGCATAAAAACTTGGCAGTTAGCACGGAGCTACCCTATACCCATTTCCATTCCATGACTGTACAGCCTCGTTCCGAGACATTCCTACAACCCACACGCACATATTTCAATCAAAAAAAGAAACATTATGCAGTGTACTATGCGCGAATTAAGGCGTAGGAATATAAGGCTTCAGTCCAATCTTTCTCAATATCGTTTGAGTCGATGAGCTCAGCACCGTACGCCAAACATGATCCTTTCACAGAGCGCCAAAACCTCTTTCACCAGAGTTTCTCTGAAAAATACAACTATGCCGCAGGGCTCATGCTGCAACGCTCATGCTGGCTGTCTGGGCAACTTGCCGACACCATCTCCCACCTGGATCACGTTCATCTCGCTTACAAGATAATGTTGTGGATGACGGCGCGGGCCGACACTTCGGGATGGATATGCACCCGAAGCAGATTACACTCGGCAACGGTATTCTCAGTTCACCTCGTAGCCCTGATGAGTCAAAAAAAGCTTTGATGCGAGGAGAGTTCGTCCAATGTGGGGTGGCGCCAGGGCAAGGGAGGCGATACGGGGTGAAACACTGCTCCAGTAGCCAGTCGAGATTGCGCCAGGGGCTATAGAGATGCAGATCGCGCGTGCTGGAGAAGGGTGAGGTTTTTGGGCTCAAACACTGTCCCACCCGGTTGGGAGTGCCTCAAGCCTGATGCAGAGGTGGAGCTCGACCTGCATATGCTATCCGTGTGGCTTATTTAGTTGGGTTTGAGGCCAAGACTTGGGCCCTGTCAGGTGATGATTGGGAAGTGTTGCTGGCTTCTATTGAACGACGGTGGCGGCCGGAAGCTGTCATTCCACAAGGACTAGCGTGGACGAGTCAAATTCCATCCGTTGCCTTGGATTGGCATCTCAGCCTCGACAAGAATTTTATCGATGAGATGGGTAGAATGTCTTGGAGTTCAACCACAATGTCTTGTAGCTGGGAACGTCTTAAAGCGCTGCTGTCGTGCTTTTCCGATGCTGCATCTTTGTTCATCCATTGAAGTAAATGAACACTACCACAATGTTGAGGTTGCTCACTCCGTTCATCATTCTGATCATCGCCTCCGTGTCGCATGCCATCACAAGCAAAGATGTATTAACGACGGTCCAAGGCTTCACCGTCTTCGTGCATGCTACATCCAACATTGCCGGCTCCATCGACTCGTCCAACTATGCCAAAATCACACCGGTAGGTGGCGAACCGCGCACACAGGCACACGCTTACAGAAACGAAGCAACTCCTCAAAAACCCAGACGAGATCAAATCGTCCATGGGCTCCAGCATCAGGGCGCTAGAGGCCTCCGAGGTAAACTTTTCATCAAGCGACCAGACGAGAATCTGCGATGGCTTCAGAGAGGTCAGTGCACGCGTCGGCAGTCGTGGGAGAAGCCCAAATAACCTCGGCAGCAGTTTGTCCACGCGCACACGATGCTGCTGACTACCCTGCAAGACAGGAGCAGCGTACTGAACGGGTCGAACTTTTATCCCCAACTTGGCAGCGTATTAAGGGACCTGGGCGCTGGGGCAGGCCGTCTTGGGGAAGACGTCGCGAGGACGATTCCCACTTGCACGGGAGATGCGGGGGCAAATTTGGAGGAGTTGAGGCAGGGGTTCAGCAATGCGACTGCGCAATACAGTTAGATGCACGTCAGGAAATGCCCGAAGACCGGGGTTTACCCAGCACACTTGGTTTTTTTGCATCCTGCCTTTGCTGCTCTGGCTCGTGAAACATGTTCTGGCGCTGATGCATCCCCGTCCGCATGAGACTGCTCCAAGGTCAGTGGAGTACTCGGGAGCGCCGGGCCCTTGATGCTTAGGAATCGTTCCAGATACCGTTTTTTCGCGACAGGGATGCGGGCAGCATGACGACTGGCACAGCCCCCAAACAGGGCTAGCGGCCACGAAATCGGGCGTTCGGGGTCTTCCTATTCCCCGGACGCCCATCGTGTCCCGCATTTTAGAGTCAGCGGCTTGGCGCAAGAGCCCCCGGCCCGCGTATCGAGTCCCTCCTCGCTATGCACAATTGCCATCCCGCCAAACGGTCTGCCTTTCTTCATCACTGTGCTCTCGAGAGATGCGTTAAACGCTGGCGACCCCCGCTCCCCGTCCTGCCAGAGCCTTGTCTCCCTGCGTTGCATCTGGCGTCTACGTCGCTAAACGCTGCTCATTCCCGTCGGATCGACACGCACCTCCAGCATCCACCGGTTTCCTAGCTGAATTGAAAAAAGCCCTGCCGCATTCATTCGCCACTTGCATCTTTTTCGCCAAAGGATTGTCGCCCTGCTGCCTCTCCGCGGGCCGACCCATCTCGCGCCCTTCGCCTTGACTCGCCTTCACTCATCAAACACGACCGCACCGCCTCATGAATCCCGACGTCCCCGCGCAAGCCAAGTCTCCCAAGATCTTGGCTTGCGTCCTCTGCCAGCAGCGCAAGATCAAGTGCGACAAAGGAGCGCCGTGTTCCAACTGTGAAAAGGTTAGCACCCGTCGAAGCATGGAGAGGCATGGTCTAAGTCGTCCAGATTGGTGTCGTGTGTACGCCTTCCATCCCAGCGCCCTCTCGCAAGAAGAGACGGACAAACCGTGACTTGAGGGAGAGGCTGGCAAAATGCGAGGCCTTGCTGCAGCAGTATGCGCCAGGCGCAACCACGCCCACTGCCACAACAACGTCCAACAATTCTTCGCCCATCGACTACCCCACGTCGACGGCGGATTCAACCCTGAGCCCATCCCAGTTCACCCCGGGTGCTGAGACGGAGATTGGTGCCGCCATGTGGATGCCCGTGGGGAATCTTATCCACGAAGACGGCAGCACCAAGTACGTCGACAACTTTCCCTGGGTGACGGTGCAAAAGCAAGTAAGTTACCACGTGCAGTCTGTTTCAGGCTTGATTGATGCCTGGATCCACCCCTTTCTAACAGGTGACAGCTTTCAGCTATGCGCCAGCTTCTCGACGACGAGGAGCTCAGTGCAGAATCGGAGGCCACGCCCAGGCAAGAGGAAGTCAACTTTTCATTTGGTGACATTTCCCTGCTCACCTATGAAGATGTCACACCAACTCCGGTGCAGATTTTCAAGCTGTGGCAGGTTTACTTGGAGAGAGTGAACCCGCTTACTAAACTTATCCACGTCCCAAGCATCCAGCCGGTGGTCGTCGAAGCTTCCACAAACCACTCCAGTGTTCCTCAAAAGGCACAGGCGTTGCTATTCGCCATTTACTTTTCTTCCGCTGTGTCTCTAACGGAAGCAGAATGCATCCAGACGCTGGGCATCACCAAGGACGATGCGCTTCAAAAGTTTTCTGCCGGAGTCAAGCTTGCTCTCACTCGGGCAAGATTTCTGGAAAAGTACGACATGATGGTTTTGCAAGCACTAGTTTTATATCTGGTAGGTTTTTTTCGTCGTGTTCCTGGGCCATGGCTGACACATGCAGCTTTCTATCCATGGTCGTTCCAACCGCCACGAGACTTGGATCCTGAGTGGAATTCTGATCCGGATGGCGCAGAAGCTGGGCTTGCACCGCGATGGAGAAATGCTCGGTCTCTCGCCCTTTGAAACCGAGATGCGACGGCGCTTGTGGTGGCAGATTATCATGTCGGACACGCAATACGCCATTGCGTCTGGCTTCCACGAGCCCCTGCTCACTTGGAACTGGGACACCAAGGTCCCGCACAACGTGAATGACGCAGACCTCTATCCAAACTTTATGGAGCCCATTCGTCCGCGCGACAGCCCAACCGAAATGGCTTTCTACCTGATGCTCTGTGAACTGTGCCGCTTCGTCATCGAAAACCGCATCACCGATTACAAAACCATTGCCAACGGCTCCATCCAGTGCAGCAACACGACCAACGGCGTCAACGGCGCCAAGAGGACCCCGCGGTCAGCAGCAATGTACAAGGAGGTCATAGCGGCCCTGGACGCCAAGCTGTGGGAGATTGAAAGGAAGTACATTGACACGTCGGTCGGTCCCCTGCACATGCTGGCGAGCAAGATGCGAAACACCATTGTTGCGGAAATAGAGTCCATTCTCACGCCCATACACGACGTGCCGGAATGGGGGACGGAGATTTTTAGCGCTGAAGATAACGTCTTCAGGATCTGTCTTGTCCATTTCGAGCACCACATGGACCTGTGCGAGCAGATTGGGGAGAGCAGCTTTGCCTGGTTCTTCAGGCTTCACTTTGAGAGCGACGGCATCCTTTTCCTGGCTGGACAGCTGCAGACCAGGCCCCTGGGATCGCTGGTGGATCGATGCTGGGTTCTGATTGACCGTGTATACGACTACCACACGGAGCTTTGGTACATGGGCAAGAAGGAGAACTCTAGGTTGGGAATTTCCATTCTCAGGGCGTGGCGCGAGCGCGAGCGCGCTCTGATCCAGCTGGGTCTTCCATACGACATCCCGACGGCCATCTCCAAACTACAGAGCTCAGTCCCCATGTCCACACCGTCACCCGCGCAGCCGGTCATGGCTCCTGCGCCTGCGCCAGATCCAGATTGGCTCGTGGACCAACTCTCCAGCTACAGGCTTGACCCAGCAACCCTGATGCACCCCTCGCATCATCAACACTTCTAAAAGAATAAAAAGACATATTTATGAAAAGTTCCGAAGCGATCGAATAGAATACCGAATGAGGGAAGGAGGTCTGGTTAAAGGAGTCATACATATACACTTGGCTAAGAATAGTAATCACTGCACCCCGCTCCAATCTGAAGAGCCGAGCATGTTTACGTAGTTGAGACCTGGCGATCTGATAACAACGAGCTCGCGAACTTGAATCACCGATGCAACCCTAGAAGTCTAATCAGGACAGGGGACCCATACCGGCGATCAACGAGGTCTATCCTAAATGGGAAGGTTATTGAAGGATACTGTATTGTCCAGTTTTATGAGAACAGAGGTCTCCGCGTTGTACCTAGGTGAGGACCAAGCATGAGCCTGTCAAACGCGATGGAAATAAGCTATTTCTGTGGACTACAATGATGTGCCCATCGCATTTGGGGCCTCCCGGGGCTCTTGATCGGCTGTTGAAACCTGGTCTGTTTCCTCATCCCACGGTCGATACAGTGTGTATAAATCTACGCCCATGGCCACGAACATGATGAATCTGACTCTGTTAGCAGCAAACTGGAACAAAAACACCGCATCATACCTGGTGTATATGGCAAGCGCCCACGGAAGAGCGAACGAAGCGTTCGTCCCAGCTCTCCGCCAGTTCGCCTGGGTGCAATTGTACATCAGAAGGAACGCGTTTGCGCCGAATCCATCGACAGGGAGCATCATGGCCATGGGACGCTGGCCGTTGACGATGCCGGGATCGCACCGCTCAAGCACATACATAACCCTAGGGGCAACAAGTCGACCATGGCGAGACAAACTGCCCGCGGAGACGTGTCAGCTCCATGCTCTCGAACGGTGCATCGGGTCTTGCGCGTGGACATACAAAAAAGACCATGTCATAGGCATACCCCGAGTCATCATTGGACAGCGACGACGTGGCGACCGACGTGGCTGAGATTGCGTAGCAGGATTGAACCAAAGCACCCCACGTGCACGACTAGCCAGAGGGGCAGCATGGCGTTCATGGTGGGAAAAATGAAGATGAACCAGCGTAGTTGGGACTGTCGGCGAAGCAAAAGCCGGAGCAGCACAAACGGAGCCAGTCGCTCAAGTATTTATTTGCCGGGGACCGTCGGTTGAGGCTCAGCGGGAAGGATTCACACCCAGGCCCCCGTGGGAGCTAATGCAGCCCAGCCAGGCTATGGGGCCGAAAGCCTCAGCGGGTCTATTGTGCATCTGGTGCCTGTCAGCCTTCGTCGCGAGGCATGTATCGGCGAGAGCTTGCGCCTCACTGGCAGATCCTATTCCCGACTTGTAACCGTTGCACGTGGACTTGGCACAACCCAGGCACGGCAACATTGTCATCATTCGCTTGCTACATTTTGCTAGTTTACATAATTATACACCTATTGCAGTTGCAAAGTTATGGGAATGTTCCGGTCCTCCTCTCTCACCAACCGGTTCTCGGAATTGGCAAAGCTGGAAACGACTCGAGTGCTCCCACTCACATTTGGGGCAATCGTGAGACTTGTCGGAATATCCCCGTAAAACTCTGGAAACGCGGTAAAGAAATCGTGGCCCATGGTCCACGTGCCGATATCCCAAATGCGGTCCTCAAACATGGGCGACAGCTGGAGTTGGCCGGTGTGCGAGTTTTTCATGTATGCATCCCGAAAGTCAAACGGCCACATAATCTTGAAGTTGCAGGCGAACAAATCCCAAAAAAGATTGGTGCAATACCGATGTTGACTGAATATGAAGCGCTCTCTGATGCCGGGCCTGGGAAAGTTAGCCATGTTTGGCATGTGAGACGGTGATACGAACCACACAAAATAGTCAATCGCATGGGAGTGCACAATCGCTTGCGAGGGCCTGTCATGGTTAGCTCTGGATCGATATCGGTCTATGAATCGTACCTCATTAGCAGCCAATGTGGCAAAGCACTGTGTCGCGCTGCGGTCGGGTCTCCGTGGTACACCATGATGAGGTGCATGACTCTGAGAATGGCGAGCCGTTCCACTGGCGGGCATTTCTGGAAACAGACCTCATCGACCTTGCGCAGCTTTCGCCATGACTTGGTCATTTTGCCCGCCTTTTCGACGCTGTCCCAGCCCTCAATGACGGCGCGCACGGGCGTGTCCTGACAGGTCATGTCCTCCACCATGACTTCGGGTCCAGTGAGCCGAACGGCTTTGCCCAACGCCTCATTTGCTTTTCGCCACTTGTTCATTGGTTTCACAGACCCATCGGGGCTCAGTCCAGACATCGTGCAGTGACATGGTGTTGGTGCCTGGGGCACAATGACGTCGTCGTCTGAAGAGTCGTGATGGAGATCCAGCGAGGTGATGGCGGCCATCTGCCCGTCGATTGCATCCAGGGTGCAGATTGCGTCGTTTGGTAACACTCCGCTAAAGCGACCCGGAGAGTCGATTGGAGGAGCCGAGCTAGTCGACCACGGGTGAATGGGCCATGCCAAGGGATCGGGTCCATGATCGTGGCTGTTCGCTGCAAAAGCCCCAGCCCACGATTCTGCAGCCGCGGGGCTCTCGGCGGCAAGCCCGGATACCTCTTCGCAAGGCGACGGCGATGCAGAAGATGCCTTCTTTTCGGGCGCGTCGTCGAGCTGTCGCGTGATTGTGGCTCGCAGCGATCGCAAAACCTCCAGCGCCTTGTCCCTCTCCTTGGTGGCACGGAAGAGCTGGTCCATGAGCGACGCCACCTGCGTGTTGGAGTCGTTCTGCTGGAGATGGGCGACCATGGCCTCGAGCTCGGCGATGCGATTCTTGGTGCGCTCCCTGGCGAGGCGCTGGGCCTTGCGATCCAGCTCCCGCTTCCTGAGCTTGCGGGACTCTTCCATTTCGCTTTCTCCTGGCGGTTGGTGCTCTTCAATCTGGCAGCGCCAGGGGTTGCAGGGATCGTTGGTGGGGATTTGTATGGATGAGATGGCCTGCGAGAATGCAGTAATAAGCGGAGATGGTAGCTCACGGGGAGGCCAGCCCCTAAGTTTATTAGGCAAATGCGGGGAAGCCGATCATGTGATGCCGCTACGGGCGTTCATTCAGGGGCGCTAGGTCTAGACTTTTCCACTCTGATCCCACCTAAGCCACATTGCCTGTCATAATTTGCCCCATACAGTGTTATCACTCGATGGATTAATAGGCAAAGCTGTTGGAAGATGAGTACACATAAAGTGAGTGAGTTTTATCTTTCAGCTTTGCTAAAAAGAGATGCTTCCTCTTAGCTCGAAAATCGTGGAAAACACGAGGCGTAGATGTTGAATGAGCACAAGGAGCTGAATTTTGGGTTGGCGACGAGCTTGCGAGGAGGGCCCGCGGCAGCGCTCCCGGAGGGCCGCCGGAGGCAAAAGCCAGCAGCAGGATCAATAGAAGATGGTCATAGCAGTAGCTGTGAGAAGACTTAGATGAGAGCCAACGAGGCCAAGCAGTTTTGCCTGGGCTGACGGTCTTGTACAGTGTAGAGTGGTACAGTACGACTTGGACAGGATGGGTTAGATCGGAGATTACAGTGGGAATTTGTCAATTTATCACAAGTTCTATAAATTACCAGCCTATCAGACGCTACGCCTTCTAAAGACCAAGCTGAGGCCTGGCGACGCTAGCGTAAAACCATCCTTCAGCCCTCCCAGGAAGCTCTCCTCGGTACATCCCGGGGCCAGTGCGACGTTGTACTTGGACAAGATGTGGCAAGTCACGTAGCGCAGTTCCATTAATCCGAGTTGTTTTCCAACGCAGGAATACCGGCCTAGCAGTGTTAGCGGATGCCAAATTGGTGTGCGCATTGACATACCAAATGAGAATGGGTTAAAAGTTGATGCTTCGAGTGTCAACTCTGGCTTCGTGGTCCATCGCTCGGGGATGAATTCGTTGGGGCGGTCGTATAATCGTCCATCTAGCCGAGTGAGCACTAGTTACACACGGGCCTTGCGACTTACCTCGATTCAGTGTGTATGAAGGCACCTGCACGATGGTGTTTCCTGGGATGAAAGTATCTCCGACCTGGAGGCCTTGTGCAGGTGTCATCCTCTGCAGTCCTGATGGAACTGGAGGATGAAGCCTGAGCGACTCGTCGATGCAGGCCTGGAGATACTTGAGCTTTGAGAGACCGAGGTAATCGACCTTGCCATTCTCTTGCTTCAAATATTCGTCAATTTCTTCCTGCAGTCGCCAGCAGATATCGGGATTGGTTGCAAGCTCAAAGAAGAGGCAGGTGAGTGATGCAGCAGTGGTGTCACTGAAATGTTAGCATGGGCTGTCAAACCTGGCTATGCGCTCACCTTCCAGCCACGACAATCAAGTGGGCATCGCCGTGGAGATTGATGGTATCCTGCTTTGTCGGCTTTTCCAGGCTATCATAGTCGCCCAGGATCCAAGAAAAAACATCCGGCATATTCGGTGTGTTCTAATCGATCAGCGCCGCTCACCAACCGGACAAGGTCCTTACCTTGACTCTTTCATTGACCTGCGATGAAATCCAGTTTTGCAGCTTCAGATGCTCAAAGTTGAGTCCGGGAATCTCCTTGAACAGAGGAAAGATCCAGACCAGGTGGCTGAAGGCACTGACAGCCAGCATGTTTGCATGGACAGTCTCCATGTAATAATGCTTGATGCCGTCGCGCAACATGTTGAAGCTTTTCCCGAAAGCAAGGTCGCCCATGACATCGAAACTGTAAAAGTTGAACCATGTGGATGCATCCAGCGACGTGCCTTCCATCTGTTCAATCTTTTTTAGGAGTTGTTGCGTATACTGCGCGACGCGAGGTTCGTAATCTCGAAGAGCTACTCCAGTTAGCATGTGCTGGCAAGCGAAGAGGGGTCTTACCCTTGGAGCTGAAAGCCTTGTCCCAAGTCTTTCTTCTTTGGGCGTGTAGCTTATGGTCTCGGATCATGTGCAGAGACAGCACTGGGTACATGATGTTGTACCAAGGTCCTTTTGTGCATGGCGAGGTGTTGGAATAAATCAGATTCACCGCCTTTGGGTCGCAAATCGACAACTCAGAAGGTCCTAAAGGATTAGCTGATGAAGCAGGCGATTTCTAAAAACATACCAAGACGGACAATGTCTCCGTACTTTGCGTGAAGCTGTTGGACTTCCTCGTACAGATGAAACTTTTTAATCGAGAGCGAAGTGACATAGAGGTTGGAGAGCCGGGCCATGAATGGGCCTGGAAACCTTCTCAACCTGTGGAAGAGAGCTCTGTAGACAACCATGCTAGAAAGAATACCCCCGAACGTTGAGCCTAGCATATACGCTGCCTGCAAATAGGCATCCATAAGGGCCGGCGCCTCGGGACTAAACTCTAGAAAGGCATAGGTGAGAGCAAACTGCAAAACGGCCGCTAGTGTTAGTAGTTTCGTTGTATAGAGATCCCATTCTCCACGACAGAAAATTCCGCCGTGGAGGAGAATGCCAAAGGCATAGCTCAGGGCGTATCTCGCGTTTCCTTGCGTCACGACAGCCGGAAGTTCCATCTTGACTGATGGCGATTCTGAAGCGAAATCATGGCGCATTCAGTCAATAAATATTGCTTCTTTTCTATTTTTAACCACGTGCCTTGTCCGTCATTTGGATAATTGTTCCCGGTAGCGTAACGGCTCCGCCAACGTAGTCAGCCCCCCAGAGTCAGCACGAAGCAAAAGAGTCATGATGTGGCCCGATTTATGCATTGGAGATTCATAACTCGTACAAAATGGATCGTGGGTAGGCCGCAAGGCCTCGACCACGTCGCATACTGCACCGTGATGTCGGGTAGCTCGACGAGTCAGAGCGTTCTGACGAGCGATGCGGGGGTGGATCCAAACTCAACCCCATACCCCAGCCGAATCTACCCGGCCGAATCTACCCCGGAAAGATGGTTTCTGGTTGAGTTCCCCTCTCAGATGCGGGGAAGCCAGCTGTGACGTGTCGAGGGTTTGCACGGTGCCATTTGGCTTCCATTCTACAGAATGACGTAGACGAGCATACAGCCCTGGCTAACGGCTACCCGAAACATACGTTAATTCAGCCGAGGCTATTCTTACATCATCGTATATGCATGAACACAGTGGGAGGTGAGATATTGCCGCTGCAAGGGAGCTTTTGCCTCCGGCGGCCCTCCGGGGGCCCTGCCGCGGGCCCTCCTCGCAAGCTCGCCGCAGAATGGGCGCAACACCAACAGGCATGTACATTTGCATTCCGTATGGAGTTTGTATTTACCTAAGACTATAGACCAATCATATGCATGCACTTTATAGCGTAAACCTTGGATACTTATTGGAGAGGCAAAGCTGCACCCCCCTCACTTCATGGACGTGTATTTCTTCTATCAGCTTTGCCTAAAATCCAGTACAATACATTCGGAGCATCAAACATAATTAGAAAAATAGAAAAATAGCAAAACATCGCTAGCAACTACTCTTATCTACCTGAGATCCAGGACAACCCTTCCCTCCACGCGGCCATGCTCAAGGTCCTCAAAGATCTGCTCATGTTAGTAGAGCAAGCAAAAGGACAACGTCACGTACTTCAGAAAGATCATCCAGTGTTCGGATTTGATGGTGAGTTTTGATAGCGCCTTGGGCAGCAATCTCCAAACACTCTTTGGCATCGACTCGGTTTCCGCTTTTGGTCGCTGTTCTTGTTAGCGAATGCCACGTCAACAAGGATTCCCGTACCAATGACTCGCAGCTCGTGAGTCACCATGTCCATAATGCTCGGGACCAAGCTTCCGTCCTGCTCTGGGATCCCCAGGCATGCAATGGTGCCTCTGAACCCGACCCAGGACATGGCCTGCGCGTACGCCTTGGCGCTCGAGGCACACATGAGGGCAATTCTGGCGCCCCCGTTGGTCAAGCGTTTGATCTCGCTGGCCATGTCGGCGTCGACGGTGAATTTTGTAAAGTCGACAAACTCATCGGCTCCCAGGCTACGGCACAGCTTCTGCTTGTTGCCAGAATCAATCGCCACGACCTTTCCGCCCATGTACTTGGCATATTGAATCGCGAGATGGCCCAAGCCACCGCCAGCTCCAGAAACAGCCACCCAGTCGCCGACGCGAAGGCCCGCCGTCTTTAGCGCCGTGTACACGCTGATTCCTCCGCACATTAGCGGCGCCGTAGATGCAAGATCGAGGCCTTCTGGAATCGGCGTTGCGTAATTGGCCGGGGCGACGCAGTACTGCTGAAAGGTTCCGGGGGTGTAGTACCCAGACACCTTGGAGCTCTTGCACGAGGACTCGCCACCCTGGATGCAGTGGTCTACTTCATTAGCGAATTCCTGTCATCGTTTTTAAGTGCTTACCACACGAAAGACAGGCATACGCCGCATACTTGATGCCGACGTGAGATCCGATCGCGGGGTACTCGACCCCCGGCCCATGGGCAATCACTCTTCCGACCCCTGCGAGTGTCAATGGGGCAAGAAACTGTTGAAACTGGCCTCTTACCTTCGTGACCACCAATTTGGCCTAAGATTTGTTAAAATGAATCGCAAGAGGGTACATGGAGAATACACACCTGCAGGCGTTGGAGCTGGGAGGCCAGGGAAATGGTTCATGCAAAAGCCAACATCGGTATGGCACACGCCAGAGTAGAGTCTATTCATTAGAAAGGTTCATTCAACAGACTCTTCCACTCACAATCGAACGAGAACTTCTCCGTGGCCTGGCTCGGGAATGGGAAGCTCAACAACTTCAGTCTCCAGAGTTCCCGGCTTGGAGTAGATGGCAGCCTTGTTCGACTCTGGCATGCTCACACCGTCGGAAAAGCTCGCAGACGCAGTCATGTTGTAAAAATGCTATGATAACTAATACCGTGTTCAATGGGTTTGCCAACAACTCGATAGCCAGCCGTCAACTCTTATACCACGCGCATTTCCCATTGCGGTTGCACGCATGACCCCCTGAACCGGATTTCTTCGGATCCGTGTCTGCCATGGCAATCGCATAGCTTTCGGGCGACTTTCTTTTTACAAGACACTCGCTCCTAGTTGATTCAGCCGATCCCCATCTGAGCCCCGCTGGGCTGTGGTCACGATACTGCCGTGGCGTAGCGTAGGCCAACCCCGCATTGAGTCAGTATGCGCGTAGTCAGAAAAGACGACGTCGCGTTGGCCAGAACGCTTCCCCAGAATATCGCCAAGGGCCCGGAGAGGGTCCAGATGGGGTAATCGACCTCGGGCTCAACGACGTTAGCCGAACCTTGTCCCGCATTTCCCCAGCTTCCTATGTGAAATGGTATATAATTTCGCGAGAGCACGAAGATGCGCGCAGGGAAACAAACCTGTATCGCAACCAGACACGTCAACGAGTCAGCATGACGATCATCAGCTTTGACACCTTTCAAAACGTTATTGGCGGCAACCTGGTCGCGTCCGATAAAACTCGGCATGGCATCAACCCAGCGACGCTCGAGGCGCTGCCTCCCGTTCCAATTAGCACCCCCGACGACATTGACAAGGCAGTGGCGGCCGCGAGACAGGCCTTTGCCGCATGGGCCAGCACGCCCTTGAGCGAGCGCCAGGCCGCCGTCAATCGATATGCCGATGCTCTGGCCGCGAATTCAGACGGCTTTGCCAGGATGCTGGTTCTAGAACAGGGGAAGCCGGTATGTCGCCGATCAGAAAAAAGAAAGAAGCAATCTAAGACATCTAGCTCGCCAATGCCCAGCACGAGGTGGCCCAGGCTGTCAACATGCTCAAGGGCATGGCCAAGCTTCCCTTTCCCGAGGAGACGGTCCAAGATACGCCAGACCGCCATGTCGTCACCAGATACGTGCCAGTTGGTGAGCAACCTGGTTTCTGATCAGCTTCCAGTCTAACCACCTGCAGGCGTCTCTGTCGGAATTGTTCCGTGGAATTGTAAGGATCCCTGTCTCACCAAGAGCGTGCGCTAACTTGACAAGTCCCCATCACTCTAGGTTCGACCGAATTTTGGGGCCGTCTAGAAGTCTTCTAACAATGAGGTTTCAGCATCCTTCAAGTTAGCGCCGGCCCTGATTGCAGGCAGCCCAATCATCATCAAGCCCTCGTACGTGTGCCAACCACGCCATGACGCAGCTGCTTATTCGACGTAGACCATTTACTCCCTACTGCGGGTTAAAGCTCGCCGAGCTCGCGAGCCACTTTTTCCCGCCCGGCGTCGTGCAGGCCTTGAGCGGCGATGATAGCCTCGGACCTCGTCTGACCGCCCACCCCGGCATAGACAAGGTTAGCTTCACTGGATCCGTGGCCACGGGCAAGAGAGTCATGGAGAGCTGCGCTAAAACACTGAAACGTGTTACTCTGGAATTGTGAGTCAAATGTACTGTGTACGCGGTGCCGTGCTGACCAACAGGGGTGGTAACGATCCGGCGATTGTGTGCGCCAATGTCGATGTTCCGTCCGTGGCGGCTCAGGTAAGTGCCTTTGAGACTTGATGGACTTGGCTTACCATTTTAGGTCGCTGCGCTGGCGCTGTACAACTCTGGCCAGGTTTGCATTGCCATCAAGCGCATTTACGTGCATCAAGACATTTACGACGAGTTTCTCGCCGAGGTGGTCAAGACTGTCAACGCTCTCAAGGTGGGCAACGGTCTTGATCAAGTATCGCTAGGTCCTGTCCAAAACGCCATGCAATTTGATCGCGTCCAGGGCATCTTGTCCTCGCTCAAGGCGGAGAATGCCAAGGTGGCAGCGGGGACTATTACCAGCAGCAAAGGAGAGAAGGGCTACTTTATCGAGCCAGTCGTCATTGAGAATCCTTCCGACAATTCGGTCATTGTCAAGGATGAACAATTCGGTCAGTAGCCTAGCGAAAAGCCACCACACCGACTAACACCGCCAGGCCCCGTCTTCCCTGTACTCAAATGGTCCGAAGAAAGCGACGTGATTCGGCGTGCCAATGACAGCGAGGTGGGTCTCGGGGCTTCAGTTTGGACTCGAGACACGGAGCAAGCCGCGCGGATATCGAGACAGTTGCAGGCGGGCAATGTCTGGATCAACACGCACCTGGAGCTTCAGCCTGATGCAGCCTTTGGCGGGCACAAGTGGAGCGGGATTGGTTCCGAGCTGGGCATTAACGGGCTGAAGGCCTACTGCAACGTGCAGACGATTTACCACAAAAAGGTCACAAGCCATCTATAGTGAAATGATGGATTTACGCGACTCACGAGTCTTGAGACTTTGCAGTGATTAGGTCACCATGTTTTGCTTTTTCCGCCTTTTTTCGGCACTTTACATGGAGTAAACGAGGTCGTCATCAACAGACCATGCCTGGTGCTTTATTTGTGTGGCCATGTGTCGGACCTTTTGCTCCTCATTGGCGGCATCAGCGCGACCTGCAATGCTCTGCAACACCTACTACCCAAGCCATAACTCGGCCACTAAGGGTTGGACTGAGACGTGCACCATGTCAGCCATCTAGATCCTGCTGATCGATCGTGCTAGCGCGGTTCCTAGCTCCCATCAAGATTACGTAGTTGGCAGCGCTCACGATTGCATCTTTGCATTTGATGAGGCTATCGCAAAGCATCTGCTACGCACAACTCCTTGAGAACACTGTAGGCAAATTCTCACAACTCTTTGAATGAGGAATATTGTATCAGATTAATTCCTGTCTATTTATGGAGAGTGGCGATGTTAACTAAGCCAAGCGGCAACCAAATCTCGGATCCCATCTGCAAACCACTCGTCGTCAATTTTGACCCCTTCATCAAATCCGTGATCGCCTTCGCGAGTGGCCAGGCGAAACTTGAGAGAAGGGTCAAGGCTCTGAACCTGGTCGGCGAATTTGTGGCTACCCTGGACAGGCACCATGCTGTCGTTTTCGCCGTGCCAAATAAAGACGCCGCCACGGGGAAATTTCGCGCCGTCCTCCATTCGATCGACCAAATGCCACTCCCTGCGGTCCAGAGGGAACAAGTCCTTGTATCCTCCATTTTGAATCAGACTGGCCATCAGTTGGGCACGCTCCAGGCGAGCATCCTCCGAGACGATGGCGGGAATCTCTCCGTTCTTGAGCTTGTCGCGATGCGCCTCAATCACGCTCTCAGGCACGTAGGGGAACATCCCGATGGGCTCTTTCTTCTGCGTCCTGAAGAAATCAGACTTGAAGTCGATCATGGGGTATGCCGCCGTGACGGCCCTGATCTCGTCGGGGTGGCTCAGACCAAGATGAAGACTGAGCAGACCACCCGCACTCTCTCCAGCAGTCAGAATGCGCGACGTGTCGACGTGAACCGCGCCATTCGTCTGCTCAGCGACAAATTTGGGAGCCTTTTCCTGCACCCACGTCCAAAAGTCTTCAATGTCCTCCAAGACGTCGCCGACGCTGGACTCTGGCAGAAGGCGATGGTTGGGGCTGACGATGATGGCCGAGTGTCGAGAGGCCAGTTCCAGCGCCCATTTCGGGAACCAATCCGGGAACAGGCTGGCGCCAGTGGCGAGGCCACCGCCGTGGATGCGGAGGATGACTGGGTAGCTTTTGGATGAATCGGGCTGGGCGATTAATGTTTTTGGGATCAAGACGTGGGCGGCGACGCCATGATCTTGGACCGTCTTGTACGTTGTGGTAATTATTTTAAAATCGGCGAACCGATCGTTGTCTGTGGGGTTGGGTCCAGTCATTTTGCGGTTTTTGTCTTTTCAAAGCGTTCAATGGCGAGGTGATGCGAGGCTGGAGCTTAGGTTATTGATAAGTTTTCGTTACATCTGAGGCTCTTTTATAGCATGCTAAGACGGCTGCATCCGACGTGGCGTTCAAAAAAGTCAATGTGATTCCCGACAGATTGCTAATCACTCCACCAAATGGATGAATAATACAGTGGCATGGCTTGGTGCTAACAACCAGTGCTGGTTCCTCCAGCCTTGGTCCGAAGCGCCGTCTTTGCTTGTGTCGCGGACATCGAGGTGCGCCGGCTTTGCTTGTGTCGCGGACACCGAGGTTGGCCCTGGACCAGAAGAGCGATTACGTGAGCCACCTTCGGCATTCTATACATTGCCGACTTTCATATGTGGCTTCATCTGCGCGAGAATCATGGCAGCGATACGGCGAACTGTGCCATAGTGTTTATTTTCATTGCGAATGAGGACTGCAATTGACCCCGTTCTTCTCGTGCAGTGACTAGCAATGGACGCGAGAAGCGGCGCTAGCCGTCAATGCTGCAGCGATCCACACAATGCGGGAGACGAGTAGGCTCGCCGTCAGGTGCCGTGCTTCAGTTATTTCCTGACGCAAAAATTTTCGCTTTCGTCTCCAATGACATCACGGCGCTGTCAAGGAGAGGTATTAGAGACAAAACGGGAAGCGAGGGTATTGGCTAGTGATAAAAACATGCGAGATGCCCACTGGTGAAGAAAGGCCGAGTGGTGGAACCAACGCAACCGACATCTATCCCACCAATAGCCGAGAGCCTGCCGTCACAGGCATGATGAAGGGTATTCGCTCGCAGCAGCTCAGGGGTTTCGTTATGGATGTGGGAGGCTGCGCTACCTGCATCTGGCATGCGGGTAGCTGATTTGGACCAAGTTGAATGGAATTCGGCGGAAAGGGTGGAAGATCGGTCGATGGAAATTCACGTCGTGTCTTCGAGTCACGTGCCTCCCACAAGGGCAACTAATCATGTCACCAGCATCGTCATGCACATCACATTAAGGATACGTAGGTTGACTAGTCTGTCGCAAGAAACCTGCGATTCTACCCTGTCTCAGTTCAAGATCCGATCTTTGGGTGCACACAGTGAACGGGCACTGGATATGCTCAACCCATCGATTTCCCGACGAGCCGACAGCCCAAGGGAATGAGATCTGACTTGTTCATCATAGACACAACCGAACCCAATAGTACAAAATGCCCTTGCTTTTGTCGCCCTGCTGAGTTCGGTCAGACTGCCAAGAACTGCGACGAGAGCGCATCCCAGGTCGTAGATGTGTTAGCGTTCAATACATCCTATTGCTGGCGCCTCAATTGAGACAATGCTAGAACATTTGATAAGTTTACGCAGAGCGCCCCATAGAGACACAATGCGAAAGACAAGAAAAAGGTGGGAACAGTGGACATGACGGTTACGCAAAGTGCCTCAGAGAGACAGCAATGCAAAGAACACAAACATGAAGGTTATGCGACGCGCCTCACGGAGACACAAAGCAAAAGAAAACGCCAAAAGAAAAGAAAAAAAGGCAAGATACCGCATTGAGGCGCCTTTAACAACGCCAACAGCTTTCGACCACTGGTTTGGTCTAGGCATCGGGAGGAAAAGGAGCATCCCAAACCATCTCGTTAGACGTCCCACTTGAGGGCTGCCTACCAGCCGAGGCTTCCTGTCTGCTCACGTAAGGAATATTTCCTTGGGATGAACCTGACGCGACAGGCCCGACAACATTGCCAGCAGACTGCTGACCATGCTGTATCGAGGACGTGGGAGCAGGTGCCGAAGGGGGCGCTTGTAGTATGGCTTTGGCCCTTTCGTGATTAAGCCAAGCAAAGTGCTTGACCACCGCATGGAACGATTTGGTGGCGTTATCCTGCAGAACCTTGTCCCTCTTTCCCGTTGCCATGGCCTCAATGGCCTTGTTTGTGAGCTTTTCCACAGTCTTCACATTCACTGCATGCCTTTGGGACCAAGGAAACCCCATGTTGGGTGCCTCGCCACATTGCTGAACATAATTGCAAGCAAGTTCGAACCAGTCCATCCCATGAAGAGCGGGCATTCCCTTGCGCTGTTCGACAAAGATTTGGTAAATTTGCCCCAGGTTGTCCCTTGGCAGCTTATCGCATGCCACAGTGTCATGTCCCACATCGCTGCAGATCACACACCCACGCATGAGGCCCTCATCATCGGCGAGGAGGCACTGCGTAAAGCTGTGACCTCCAAGGCCGCAGTTGTCACAGACAGCCTTGTCACTACCTCCCATCTGCACGTCATCATTAGTCCCTTCGGATGGCGGAACTGCAGAAGACTGCACTGGGACAGTCGCCTGTTCTAAGGCAGCTACCCCGGGTTGCTGCTGGGGTGGTTGAGGGGCTCCTTGCGGCCGGACAGATTCCGACTGCTGAGCTTCCCGCGCCTTTTCGGCCTCGATCCGAGCCTTATCAGCCTCGAATTCGCGCTGATGTTCGGCCTGTTGCTGCTGCAGACGTGCTTGCTCTTCGCGGTCACGTCGTTCATTGGCCTCTCGAATCTCCCGTTCTCGTTGCTCGGGATCGACAGGGGCAGGAGCATCCACCTCCATAGAGGTTAGTAGTCTCTTCGCAGCCCTAGCCTTCCTTTCGTCATTCTTCCTCTTCCGTTCTGCCCGCTCCAAGCGAGCGCCTCTTGCCTGGCGGCTGTTGGGATTGATTTCGAGGCGACTGACCTCGACGGTCTTACCCTCATCTGCAGGGTCAGCCCTTGGCTCCGGGGTAAGGAAAATTACCACAACTTCTTCGGAACCTCCTTTCTCCATTTGCTCCTTGTAGCCCCTGCAGAGAGCTTCTTCCTTATTGACCTTGCAAACGGTGGCACCTTTGGTCATCCCGGGAAGGTGATAAAAGATGTTCATGTCGCTGCCACCACCCTCGGAGCTGTTCCATGCAGCCATGCTAACCACGTTGGACCCAATCATCTTTTGAGTCTGTATGGTTATCTCATCGACATGATGCATTGGAGCCGGATCACGACGAGGTTGGAACCCGCCAGAGCGACTACCTCGGGAGCCGGAACCCCGACCCCTTTGGTTCCCAAATGAATTACCACCTTGGAAGCCAGCAAACTGACTCCCTTGGTTCACCGGAGGTGTAAACATACCCGCTGGGATGTCTCCTCCAAAGACACTCTGGTTTTGAGGAGCATGGATGCTCGACTCCATACCTTTGTGGGGTCGGTTATAGGGACCAGGCCGATGACTCCTGGCACGGCTTTCGCTCCGCTGGACCGATTGACGCCCGCGACTATCGTCACGGGCTTGTTGGGGCTGGTGACTATCGTCACCGGCCTGTTGTGGTTGGCGACTATCGTCACCGACTTGGCGGGGGCCGCCAGGGGTATCGTTGTTCATATTGTCAGCCATTATATCGAATTGATGAAGCTGGCGGTGTTGAAAACGATGAAGAAGGAAGAAGGAAACTTTGGGGGAAATTCTAACATAGGAAATGGGTTGACGTGTCAGTCACTGGCGACAGCTGGTTCGGCTGACCGTGCATCGACGTTTGCAAAACAATGATTTCACGTCAGCGCGTTTGCGTCATTATGACTTTGAGCAAAAATCACCATTGAATAATTTCGCAAGTGCACAATACGGAGTGGTACAGCTTTACATGAAAAAGGGCGGCTGGCTCATACTGGCCCAATGCTGCATCCTTAGCAATATTGCAACGTCTCAAAACCATGCTGAATGCTGTTTGGAACTCGTTTTCCGGTTCCAGTTGTTTTATGCCTGACCAACACAGTTTCTCTTGGCTTCCACGGCTACGTGATTAGTGGTCACTCTTCTTTTATTTGTCCTGCAAAGCGCATCTCTCGTTGCGTGTCTTGTGGGATAACCGCGGAATATCGCGCGATACCTTCATGAATCATGTTCTCGAGATAATGTAAATTTTTCCTAAAGACCAAACCGCCATACTTCCACCATGTCGATGGGCCTTCACCTCCGGCTGTGTAACTTTGGTCCAGCTCCCGCGCCCAATGCAACCGCACCCATAGCCGCTCATCCCACCGCTAGCCAAGAGATTATAGTCGAATGAGCATATTCATCACATTGTTCAGCCGCACCGTCACTGCTTCCAAGGAGACCGGTTCTTTGTCCACATGGCTAGGTACTGGGTCATTCTGCGTTTGCTTTGTTAGCGGTTTGTATACCTTATGGGCAAATCATGGGGCCACTTACGCATGGAGCAAAGCCAGATTTGTGTAGGCGTGTCATGGCAGATTCTCCATCGGGTCCACGCGCTGGGTGTGACAACACGGTCATCGTTGATTTGTCGCAGTTTTGATGGAACTGGCCGTTTGAGTGAACGTGTGGTAATCAGGCAACCCGCAAACCCCAGCAAAGAGGCATACGCTGCCGGCGCCCTCCTCGTCGAATTTGCACCCAGCGCCTACCAATATACACGCGGAAGCTCCGAGAACAATGCGTACAACAACTCACTCTGGGCAACCGGTTGTGGCTAGCCCAATTCGAGCTCTTCGCGCTCTCTCACAGTCTCCTCAATCACAGCCAACGAAGCTTCATAGGGCAGCAAATAAAGGCCCATCGCCACTTATCGCATGGCAAACAACTATCAAGCCCGAGCATGGCCCGAGCCGATACGCATGTAACCCCACTTGCTTCTAACATTATTGCCCTCATGGACTTCCCATTGCCCTGTTTCACCATCAGGACCAAGACTCTGCGAGCTTGACTTGCCGCTCTCATCGGCTCCATCTTTGGCCCCATGTATGGATACTTCATCCGCCTTTGTTGGGGATGGAGATCCCGTAGACGGCGTCGAGTTGGACGCGGAGTCACGATCAAATATGCTCGCTATGTTAGGAGCGTTGGCTAACGGACCCCCCGGTTCAACAGAGGCCAAGCGTTGTTGAATTGCTTGACTCGACAGCCCAGCATCAATGCCTCCGTCCTCGGGTTGGTCTCCAGCATGAGAGGGAACCTTGAGCCCCTCCGCAACTGCAGGAGAGACATTTCGGTCTTCATTGCCACCAACACTCCCAGCCTGGGGTTGGTCCCCAGCTTGAGAGGGAGTCTTGGGTACATCCGCAACTGTAGGAGAGGCATTTTGGCCCAGTATACCAACGTTTCCGTCGTCACCATCGACCATAGAAAGCAAATTCTCATCGTCGCCTCCCATAGAGAATAGTGCTTGTTCGCGTCTGGATTCACGAACTTCTTGTCGCCTCTTGTTGAGAAGACAATTGGTGTGCAGCATTATGAGCTCGTCGTAATCATGCGGAATTTCCGTGCCCTCGCGATCCGCCACGACATCTTTGTCTCCACGAGCCGACATAAACACTTGGTAGACAATATCAGTAGGCATGAGCATAGGAAGGCCTTGGCACGCTAGATTATCCATGGCATGCTTTAGGCGATCGACATCGGCAACCACCAGTTCCAGCTTGTCCTGTGGGATGGGCTGAGGGGACTGTGGCATGGCACTGCTGAGTTGAATCAGCAGGTCCGATTCAATCGATGGGTAAATCCCATCAGACCTGGCCTTCTCGCGGAGCTGCAAGTGCCGCTCGTGAAGCGGTAGGTGAGTATAGCGATTTCCAGAAAAAACATCCTGCAAGACATTGCAGTCAGTAGGCCATACATCCTTGTAGACCTTATCTGAACTGTCCTGACGGCATCTGGCCGTGTACTTCAGAGCAAGGCGCAAAACATCAGGGCCTCTCCAGAACGGATGGCAAAGAATGCGCAAAAGTCGGTAGCAAAATCTGTCTGGCCAAAGGCAGCTCTGCACAAGCTTGTTGTCGAGGTTGACCCGTTGAGAGCTGGTGACGGCAACATCTAGGTCTCCGTCACCTAAAATAAGTGTGACTGGATCGATTCCGAAACGACGAATGCACCCCCTCCATAGCGAAAGGAGATTGAAGTGACCCCGATCTATCGACTCCACTGATGCTTTCCACTCGGAAGCATCCCAATTCGCCATCAACCCCTCTTCATCTTGGATACTCCACAGCTCGTCAAATTCAGGCTGTGGGCAGCCTGGGCGACCAGCAGCCATGAAGTCGTCCAACGTCATGGGAGCGGGGAATTCTTCGTTTGCCCTCTTCCTCATTGTAGGCCAACGCTTCGTGAGGTACTCGAGAGCCAAACTGTGGCGCTTCCTCAACCTCACATCTTCCTCGTCCTCTTCTTCACCATCCTCACTTGTCTCACGCTCACTATTGCGAGGCCTGCCACGTCGACGCCTGGTAGCAGGAGCTTGAACTTCCTTACGGGGCCGCCCTGGTCGACGCTTAGCTGGGGGAGCCTCGTCCTCTCCGTCATCCGTTTGGTGACCCGCCGCGCCTTGATTCAAGACGCTAGAACCCGTGGTTCCGGGTACTGCCTGGCCTTCGGTATTCTTCTTGGGCCGTCCCCGCCCGCGCTTGGTGGGAGGGGCCTGGCCCCGTGCATCATCCATCTGCCCAGAAGCTGCGCCCTGATCCAAGACGCGAGAAACTGTCGTTTGAGGATTCTTTCTGGGTCGCCCCCGCCCGCGCCTGACAGGCGTGGGCTGCTGCTGTACACTGGAGTCGTCTGCGGGAGAAGGTGCGGACATTTTGCAATGTGGTACAGCAGATTTGGTGATGAAAGAGGGAAGTTGTGGGATTGAGTTGCAAATTTCGTCTAGTATGGTGCTGCAAACACTGTCAGCCAGCTGCAGCACCGCAAGGCGAACCTTGTCTAGTTAAATCCATGGCACGAAATTCTGTCCAACGTGGATTTAATGGTGCTCAAAATACTAGGTAGACAGGAAACCTATTTTTAGTCTATTCATTCCCTGGATGACAATATATGTAAGTGCAATGATAGTTAGGACAATTCTTTGTTTGGATGACATAGTCAAATGCGAATTGAGAATTAGCAGTTCTTTCTCACAAAGGCAGCGTTCACGGTCAAGCAAGAAGAGACAAAGAGTCCGCCGAGCAAGTTGTATTTATTTCTAGGTTAAAAAACAAGCGGTTGACTCAACCAGGTGATCCAGGAACCAGGCCACAGAGGTGACATACAAATAGTGTTCAACAATAGGTTCGGTCGTGAAAATCTTGTCGCCCTGACCAAACAATAATCAACTTAAATCCACTTGAGGCCTAAAAGGCCGTACAAGCTTTGGAACAAGTTGTATTGAAAGCAGCTATTATCCACCCAACCGTCCCTGAACCCCCAAATCCCTCAATATTTCCACCAGTGTTAGACCGTATGTCGTATGGAGATGCCTGGCTCAGAGTGCGAGTGCCGTTCTCATCCGGTATTGGGTGCCGTGGCTGGGCAACGAATATGGTCGGATCAAAAGCAGTCAGGAACATGAAAGGTGGCCGGCTGACCACAGCTCTGTCGCATACCGGAAATCGAGCACTGTTCATCCGAAGTTAGTCATTGTATTGATGAAGGGGAAAGACTTGCGTACCATACGCGGCTGTCATCACAGACGCGTTGTTGGGACTCTGAGACTCAGTGAAACGCGAAGCTTGCAGGGCCACTGTGAGTTTGATGGCATGTCAGTAAAGAATCATGGGGGTTTCAAGGTTTGAAATCACCGATTGCATACACGAAATGCGGCGGGCATGTGGCATTGTTGTGCATCGTCGACGTTCGCTTCTCCAGAGACATAAAGCAAAAGAAATCGCCAAAAGAGAAGAAAAAAGACAACGTGCCTCACCGAGACGCCTTCAACAACGCCAACATCTTTCAACCGCTGGCTTGGTCTATTGATCGGGAGGATTGGGAGCTTCCCAAGCTATCTCATTAGCCGTGGCACATAAGGGATGCCTACCAGCCAAGGCTTCCCGCCTGTCCACAAAAGGAATATTTCCTTTGGATGACAGAACATATGAAGACTGCACTTGGATAGCCGCCTATTCTAAGACAGCTGCCCCGGGTTGCTGGGGTGGCTGAGGGGCTTCTTGCGGCCGGACAGATTCCGACTGCTGAGCTTCCCGAGCCTTCTTGGCCTCGATCCGACGCTGGTGTTCGGCCTCTTGCAGAAATCGGTCTTTGTGAAACAATTGAGTTCCCGGCCAACTTCTTCTGGGCTTTCCACGTCTTCAAGATGCGAATGGCTGATTCTTCAATGGGCTTTGTTCTGACGTCTTGGAGAGCAGTCATCTGTCGCATAAGGCTCGATCTTAGCGACCGCATCGCGAAACCTCTCGTCCTGGCGCCTATGCAAGCAATCGAGAACCGCGTCATGGTGCCCCATAAAAATCTGTCCCCTATGCGACTAGATCCTCGCACATCTGAGCGATCATTGGGCTGAAGTAGTTATCGTCATCACAAACAGGGTTGCGCAGCCCAACAGAAATAATCCGACACTTGGATCTCCATGTGTCCAAAAGCTATGTCCGCTGCGTTGCGTAAGGCTGTTGGAGATGCTATGTGTGCAAAAGGCTATAGGGGCATTGTAACCTAGCTGTTTGACCCTGCTGTGCGGCTTATTGTGTTGACTTGGGCCATACTGGACGTCAAGGCTACTAATGACAATGTCCATGTGTTCAATCTCGCCTGCATACTCCGTAGTATCGTCAGGGATCCCGTCCGCACAGTGCCATGTAAGGGTGACATTGGGGTGTGTCGTCGATGATTCTTCTGAGGTGCCCCCGTTGTCCCGAACGAACCTCTCAAATTGAAAGCCCTCGGGCAGAATCAGTTCAAAGGGCTTGTCGTTTTCCGGCTTGCCGTGCATGAACTTTCACATTTCGGCGTACTTCCTTGTCGGCGATCAATTTTGTAGGAGCCGGAAAGATGACATTTCCTCGTTGCAAGCACACTACAACGGCTGACTGCGGTCGTTTAGTCCTCACAGAAAGCTGGGATGGGGGCGTCGAGTTTTGAACACTCACATCGGACAAAGGAATGGCAAGAGGAATGACCCAAAGCTGATCCCGAAGCGACATCGCTGACAGCCACCTTTCCATTTCAGCTTCTGACTCTGCAATTCGTCACTCTAGACGCTCATTTCGCCTCAAAGATTGGAAATGGGAGTAGAGCAAGGTGAGGACGAGTGCAGAAAGATCAATCGCGCTGAAAACTGAGGAGCGGAGGAAGAATCACAAAGAGGAAGCAGTGTTGAGTGAGCTCCAGGACGTACATCCTGGTGTTTGTCGAAAAAGTTGAGCGGTCCGACCAGTTCTTTTGGTTCAGCGTCATGACACAGGGTGATAGCTGTCGACCATGACTTCCCAGAACAAGTGGTCTCCTGTTGAACCAAGGTACCAATGCTTCAGGCATTGAAATGGCACTGGCTCATCGAGAAAGGTGGACTTTGCCGTATTGCGTGTCCAGTCTGCGAGTCCTGGGTGGATGTGTGTGTGCAGACGGCCACACTCAAGATTCACTGGGCAAGATGGTTGAAGGTTTGGCTATGCTCAACGTTCCATCCTCTCTGGTGCTGGAGGATTCCTTTGAGCTGGATGAGTTTAGCGTCGTTGAAGAGCTAGCGCAAGGCTGGCTTCCTTCCACAACATGTTGAGCCCTGAAGATTCTTTGCATCCAGTCGATGGAATGCTCCCAGTTGTCGTGAGTTGCGTCGCCTGTACCGTGCTTGCGCGCCTGAGCCAAGGCTCGTAGTTCGTCGACATTCCATGAAAAGCCACGAATGATGATGGTCCTGGCTTGTTGACTCATCAACTCGTGACGCGATGTACTGGCGGCTGCGTGGGTCGGCGTACACACAATGGCGGGACCTGCACCCACCGCGATCAGAATCGTTGCCATCAAGTCGGTTTTACCAGAACCCGCGAAACCGACGACTGGCAGGATCCTAAGAGAGGTATTGCTCAGCACAGCTTTCAAGGCCGCTCTATCCTTGACGTGGACAAGAATCACCGCTTCCAGAGACCCCTCGTGTCGACCAAGAAGGTTGACGCGAGGGACGGGCCTGAACGGTGCGGCCAACAGAAGCCAGAGGTTGGCCTTGGGCGACATCTCTTTTAGGGCTTGGGAAGGACTGACGCCGAGTGTTTCTTTGGTGGCTGAGGAGAGAATTCGATTTCGGCGCCAGGTAAGCTGGTGCGAGGCGACGGTATTGTCGGTGGGTCGCTGCGTAAATACTCGTTCAACGGCCATTATCGTTATCGTCCTTGAGATCCAATACAGCCCAAGTCAACACAATAAGCTTCACACAGTAGGGGTCGAACAACTAGGCTGCAATACCAATACAACTCGGGGGATCGCTGCCATAATTCGAGGAATCGTTGTGGATTTCTGCTTGGGAAAGACCAAATAAACCTCGTCCCAGGCGTGATGTCGTTGTCTTAGGCCCAGGAATCAACGGTCTTGACCTCTTTATGACGGGTCGACGTCTTGACACTGTCGAGAGCAATGGGTCGGCGGCAGTGATGTTTCGAATCGGTGTTTGAAGTTGGAGGGACTGGAAAATGGCCCAACCGATCTTCTCGTACAACACACGCCGGGAGAGTGCAGTGCGAATCGCTCCAACATCAACATGGACATCGATCACGTCCTGGACTACCCCTGCTCCATGGCGGAAAGGAGATGTACGACGACGTTTTGGCCTCGTTCCGGTGAGCCTTGATCTTGCTTCGTAGGTCTCCATATCACTCCATCCGATGCTGTTCAACGTTAGCGGGTTCAACGAAGGGACGGGTGACCTACGCTCCGTAGTTGAAGGAGGAAGATGGGCTTGTTGAGCGCTGCTTGGATGTCGGACACTTGCGGATGCTTTGGCTTTGTCGGAGTAGCCAGGCGATGACACCATGGGGCCAAGCTGCAACGTTGTTGCTCTCAGGGTCTCCCGCGCTGAATAATTTGTCAGCGTCTGGATCCTGGCATTCAAGCAGCATGGGCCAACCTTGGATAGCCGGGTTCGCAACGTAAACTCGAAAGGTCCAGTGAGACCCTCCTTGGCGGCATCACTAGGAAGCTGAAGCTCGTCTCTGGCAAAACTCTGCCATTCGCCTCGAGACGAACGTCGATTCGGTGGCTCAACAGGGCAGAGGGAGGTTCCATCTTGGGCCTGAAATACGTCGCGGCTGTCGAGGTAGCCTTGGAAACCGTGATCTTGAGCTCAAGCCGGGGCGAGCTGTCGGGGAACTCGAGGAGGGTCATGAGAATCTGACTGGGAAAGTCAGCGCTGCGACCACTAAACGATCTCATCTTGACGGGCATCGCAGACCAGTCGTCGTACTGCACTAACACGCAAAGGATCGACTCGACTTTCGGGAATTTCGCTGTTTGAAGAGGATGGAAAGACGAGAGAGGGACGAGAGGGACGAGAGGGACCAGCAGATGGAGGCAACAGGGAGGGGACAGAGGGGCGAGGCAGAGAAGGAGGCAGAGGGACGAACCGAGGAGCGTGGCAGAGAAGAGGCATTCTCTACTTACACGATTCACTGTCAGATTGACTGAATCAATTAATCATGGACCATGAGCAGGCCTAGGAATAGATTAGTCAATCATTCTGCCGAGAATGCTCGCACTCATCAAGTTCAACTCGTTTGATGGAAGGGAGCCCAAATTTGACGCGTCGCTGATGGCGATAGTTCCCGCGGTCGCCGGCCATCTATTTATATGACGTGTTCAGGTTATGGGAGGGAATGAGGTTGAATGGTGCTAGGGTCTATTGAGGATGCCCACTTTCCGGGCGGTTGCACGGCCTTGGCTTCCCCCTCTCAAACCAAACTTCTCAGGGTTTGCGACAGTCAAACATGTTGGCGCTATTGCTTGTGGGTCTGAACCACATTGCTTCACTGCGTCGGCTTTGTCTATGCACCTCCTCCCGCTCCAAATGATGCGGCAACCCGATTCACTGCCTCCTGGTCAGCAGCACTGCTTGGCACTTGTCACCGGTTTGTTCCAACCTCCGCTGTTTGAAGATGCGACTGTCTCCCCGCGGTTGAATCACACCGTAGACCCCTGGGCTACCAATTACTCATTGTTAGCCTCGGGGCGATGGTATCTTTGCGACAGCTGCTCCTCAGGGGGGTCTTCGTCATCATTAGCACATTACTGCACGATGTGAATGAAACAACAGCCGGGATCCAGCGGTGAATGGTTAGGGTGTCTCGTGGGATTCACCTCTGAGTCAAACACGACGGTACCACTAGACTATGGTTGCACCTCTTTAGGACGGCTACATCCCGTGAAGCACTTGTGACACAATAGCCCGCCACATCACCCGACATGTTTGAACCTGGGGATACGTCAGTCATTCAACCCCCCAAACTGCAGCTCATCAATGCTAGCCGCCATGTCGCGGTCGGCGCGTGGGGCCGGTGGAGCAATTGTTACACGTATGTCGCACAGGTCTGGCGCTGTCGTATGCGTGAGTGCTCCATTCACTCAGAGCGTACAGGGAATAACCAACCACCAACTGTCTCGACAAGGACTACTTTGAAGGTTGTGGTGAGTAAGCCTGTTTGCGATGGTTTGGCCGACTTCCAAGCAGGTGAGATTTTTGTAAACATGGCTCCGTTTGATCATTTGGGTATAGTGGTTTGCATAACTTGTCGGTGAACCGTGGTCCACTTGCAGGTTGGGCAAGATTTGTGCGATGTAGGCCGGGGTGATTATCCATCAGATACTCGATGATGGGATCGCCGTCGATGTGTTGCAACTTAGGGAAACTGCCGCTGGTGAAGAGTATAGCCCGAATTTCCGTCGTCGTTACACATGTGTGCTCTCAGCAGTGAATCATCTTCATGCGCCCTGGCCATCGTTATTAGCTGTGTTCGATTGTTTAAGCAGACAAAGGAGGGAACAAACCTTTGTTTGTAGCCCTCGCGGTCCGCTGATCTTGCAGCTCAGCAACCATTCCAGAAGCATGACAAAGACATCCGCTGGTGAATTTGGTGACAGCTCGGCAGACACTTGTTGATGGCCCGGCAACAGAATCCCGAGGACTCCTCCGTAGTACTAAAAGAGATGTTCAAACTATCTTGGCGCAGGAATCCGCAGTGAACCACAGTCACCAATAATCCAGCGTTGTGGGTCTCATAGTCTAAGAGGATGGATGAGGTTGTGCGTTCTGGCCTGCCGGCTGTTCATGGCTGCTAGGAAATTCTGGCCCACAATAGTTCCGCATTGAAGTGCCCGTCAAGCTTTTCTCCTTCATCAACATTGTCAGCACCATCTCATCCGACATCATGGCTGACAACAACAACGGTGGCGCCGCTCGCCAAACTCAGCAAGCCGGCGACAACGGTCGCCAAAACCAATTCGTGGCACGGGGTCGTGGCCATGCCGGTAGGAGGCCAGGTCCTTATGATCGACCCCGGAGGGGCGGTCGTCGAGGCGGTCGAGGTGCGCACCGAGGAGGTCACACTGTCGGCTTCCAAGATCGTCATGAGGCGGCTACCACCATGGAGAGAGATGGGCATATGCACCATGTGAAGCAGATAACCCTTCAGAGCCAAAGGACTGGTGACTCTCATATGGTGTCTATGGCTTCATGGAACAGCAGCCGAGGGGGTGGCAGCACGACCAACATCCAATCTCACCTAGGTGGGATCACGGAAGGTGGCGGCACCGTCTTCGACTGCGATAATGAAGCAGCTCTCTTGAGAGCTTACAGAGAACAGGTCGCGAAAGGAGGGCGTGCCCGAGTTGCGGGCATCATGTTTACCCCGGTGCCAGCATTTGTCTCTGAGGACGGGGACAGTACGCTCGAGGTTGAGATACTGCAGCTCAACCCCAGAAGCCACCACTCAACAAGGGAGCGCGAGGCTTTTGAAGAGCGGAAGCGAGAGTTCCTGGGCAGGCAGGCCAACACGAGGGATGACGCTCATGGGCGTGAATAGAGTCGGGATGGAACCGACACAAAAGACTCCTCAAGAAAGGCTCGATGGCGTTGTCCTGAATCACTTCGGCAACAAGATGCGCAGGGCGAGGAGGCTGTCTCTGAGAAGGTAACTTCCTGGTCATCACACGTGGCGGCTGCCGGGAACAGGTATTTGCGGGTGGGATTTATCAACTTTGGTGACCGTTCAAGGCTTTTGGGATCACTGCAGACGTCTCCATGGGGCGCCTTGGGTAATTTTGCTGTCAGGCCCGGCTACCCAGAGGATCCCCTTGGGCTCCTCGGGTTGTTTACAACTGGTTGGTGTCGTTCGATGAGCGTCCAGTTGGTCATAGGTTGACTCGAAAACAATGGATCAATACTCTCGGCGCGATCGAGGGAAGCGGCCCCGTCCGATTTCCCCTGCAATTCATTGTCCAGTGGGAATGGTCTGTCTGAAGTCGGCTCTACTCGCTACTAGCACTTTGGCGAAAAGTTTTACGGCTGCATCGCCAGGGAAAAGAGAAGAAAAGAATACGAGATGGGATGACGGAGATTCAAGCCATCCACTTCCCCACGACGACCCGCTTCTCCTAAGACTACAGGCCCTCAATACCAGCCGCCTTGTCGCAAGCAGCGCGTAAGGTCGATGGAGAAATTGTTTTCAAGAATGGTGAGTGAACCTTTATTCACCCATACATTTCGCACACCACTGACAGCGGCTGATAGTTGATAGTTTGGTGCGAGGGCAATCGCACCGATGGGCCGAAAAGTCTATGTGTTCACAACTCACCCTGTTGAACTGTTCCTCTTCAAAGGAACTAAAAAAAAATTGATCTCGACTGACAGCGGCTGAACAGGGCACGGAGGTCGGTACTGTTGCATCTGGGAGATGGACGATCAATTTGGGACCAAGAGGGACTATGATGTGGCAAATGGCGGCAGATTGGTTCATAGAAGAAATTGACATTGCATTGTCGTCCTGCTCTCACCTGCGAATCCCAGGTGCAGCGTGATCTGGTATACGTCACTCAACGTTCAAACGTGCCTGCTAAGACAGCTGGTGACTTTTCGGTCGTCTCACAGGCCCAGCCTCTACGTGCTTGCTGAGGTCTGGGGTCGCGACCTGTATCTTATGAATCAAGATCTTCGAGTCGGTTGTGAGGAGCCTTCGATTGGAGGTTTGTACAGCAATGCTGCTCCTCGGCATGGGACGAGACGCGATCCGATTCCATGATCGCATCACACTGGATCCGACTGGTGACAACCGGCATCACCAAAACCTGCTCCAAGTTGAATACGGTAAGCATTCAAACCGCATGTATTTGTACACTTTGAAGCAAGTATTTGGCATCGCAATAGGCTGATAATTACCTACACATCCGCCGTGCATGTCGGCACACATGTTCGGGTCCCATCCGCGGACATTGAATCGCTGTCAGTGCTCAACGACAGTGGAGCAGCCAAAAACCACTGCGATAGCAGGGCTTTGGTAACTACTAGTGGGCCTTGTAGGCTGGATGGTTTAAAGGTACTATTGAGCTCTGGGGGTTTTAAAAACAGCTATAGGGTTATATTAATATTTATAAATAGTATTTAAAGCTAAGAGCTTATAGCTTACTAATAATAATTATAAATATTATAATTATATTTTTATTTAAATTAGTTATATTTTTTTTTAAATATAAATTTAATATTATTTAAAAAAAATATATAAATTATAAATTTAATATATAAAGTTTATATTATTATATAATTTTCTTTATTTTAAAAAAATTATAAATTTAAAAATATAAATAAATTATTATATTTTTAATTAATAATTTAATATAAAAATAATTATATTAATAAAATAAAAGAAATCTCTTTTATATATTACTTATTATTTATAAAATATAATTATTTTAAAACTTATTATATTTAAAGCTAGCTCTATAAGTAACTATTTTAAAAAGATAATCTTATAAAATATGTTTAAGATTTATCTTGCTCAAGTGGAGGTATTATAGGAAGAGAAGCTTCAGATGCAGAGGCTGAAGCAGAGGTTGACTTTAACGATGTGGCTAAACTATTCAACGGCTTTTGAGCACAAAAAGTTATCCTAGATCATAGTTGTAAGCATTAAAACTCTCGACAAACACAAAGTAAGTTCTTGAATGGAGGGGGTGGATGGTACTCACAGCGTCATGAAGGAATGGTATTTTGTGTTGCCAATCTCTTTCCGCACATCTACCAGAAACGACTTAACTTGTTCCGGAGACCAGCCTAACGCTTGCGTATAAACTGGCATCGTTAATGGCTCAAGAATAAGCTGCCAGTTCTGCGTCATCAGATGGCCTATGCGCTGCAACTTTTTCCCAGGATAGCAAGCATTTGTCGGCGCACCGTTTCTGGTCTCAATTATACGCTCAAAGCCTACTTCCTGTAGTAATGGCTTGAACTTATCCGGGTAGTAGAGCGTTGAACCAAAAACGTGCATTCCTTGCTCTAGCAGGTCATTCCATTTGCGGAATGCTGTGCCGTTCAATGAATGATTTGGTGACTGTAGAATTGCGATCCATTCCGTAATTTCGACCCATCCTCCGGGCTTCAGATTGTCGAAAGACGATTGGATTAATTTTCTTTTATCCGGAATATCACCAAGTTGTCGAATGTGAATGAAATCAAAATTACCGCCGTCCGTGAAATCCCAATCATTTGTAATATCCATCGTCATAAAGCTACAGTTGGATTTGGTATAAGGCGGCTGGACCGGTTCGATATCCACACCTAGAACGGAACAGTAAGGATGTTTTTGGGCTACCAACGAATGGCATGACTGTTAGCTTCAATGGCACAGAAGGACATGAAAGGGGAAAGAGGACTTGCCAAATTCCTGAATTACGGCAAAATGGCTATTGTCAATAAAAGATACAAATCATAACCTTCGTTCAATTATAGAAACTTACCAGTGCCCATATTCCAGGGCCAGTGCCGACATCAAGAACCCGTCTCGGCTTAGTTGACAAAGGTGCTAAATGAAGCTGCCCTCTGAAAATATCGATCATGATGGTGTGCTGAATGACTGGCGCAATCTGTCAGCAAACACGCGAGCCGAAGGGGTGGCGCGCCTAGGCCGCCTCAATCCATACCATTTCTGTCTTGTTCTTGCTAAAACAAAAGCGCATTAGCACAAGAGTAGTTACGATGCGCGCTATCGACGCACTATCGAAGAGTATGACGGGTGGGACGGGAACATACCTGGCTGTTTGGCACCAAGCCGTAACCTGTGGATTTTTATATAAATTCTCAGATGCTCATGGCTTGTCAGAACCGGGAGAGGGGAGACGGACGAACAGAAGATTTGGTGAACTTTTTGACAAAAGATTGAAAGAAACGTTTGGAGCGAGACTTGCTGACTCGAGTTGAACTCCTTTGCCAAGTCAGCATGAGCAAACAGACGGTAGGTGATATTCGCCCCGTTGATCCACAACCGAGGGTAATGAAGTGACACTGAACTGATAGCAGCATAATGGATAACTCTTACAGGTCCAACGGCTTATAACTCGTCCAGTATTCATCTGAAGAATCATCAGAAGACTCCTCTGGGGGCTCGTTGAACCCTTGACTGCTTGGCTGTTGAACGACATGGTCGTCAATCATAGACTATTTCTCAACAGTCAGTTAAGCGCTTAACAGTGATCCAGCGCCATCAAAACGCAATTTGGCTCAGGGAGCTCCCACATCGTCAATTCTGGCCCTTGACGCCGCTGCCGGAGAAAGCGTTTGCTGGTACCATTCGCCTGAGCGTCTGCTCAGGGGTGTGCCAGGGATGCCCCCACTCTGGTTTTGTTCGCTAGACACGCTAGCGGCATAGCTCGACGAGGATGAGGCGGTGAGTGTCGACATCAAGGTTTGCTCAGGGGGTCTTATCATGGCTGATCCTGATGACTGTAGAATTGAGGGGTCCGTGGACCCGCCGCCACTTCTCGGGCTGTGCTCGTTGTCCGCTGCGTAAGCCATTTGTCGTCACGCGGGCCGCGCCGAAGCCTAGCCTTCTGTTCGTTTCCTCTATCTTAGTCTGACCTTTGGCGCTGTTTCGAGGAGAGCGCAAAATAAAAGAATGGAAGTGAAAAGATAAGAAAGAAAAAAGGAAAAAAAGAAAGAAAAAAAACGGTCGGTAGTCGCGCCGTCGCTGACCGAATGGCTGCAGGAAGTATTTTCGCGGTTCTAACGTCGTCAAGTCAAACTTAGCAAACAAATGGGTCGAAAAGTTCTGGACGTGGTTGTTGCTCTTCTATAATTTCTGAGCGGCCGTTGGGCACTGGATCCATCCTTGTTGTTGTCTCGTTCTCTCAGTGATCATCCGAGTCTAGCCCTGTCCGGCTCGCTTAGAACCTTTAACCTCCCACAGGAGATTAGCAGGATTCTTGCTAGCTTTAGCGCAGTTTAGAGTTTGTTAGATGATGGTCTACTATCGTATGTGGTATAAGTAATGTTAGCTCTGACCCACCCGGGCAGGGGGGTCAGGGCAGTCACTTTTGGGGCTTTACAATGTACCTACCCCCCACAATACTACAAGAGGTGTTTTTTATTAAGATGGACACAACGCAGCAAACTCAGCTGCAAATAGACCAGCTGCAAAGGCTTTTAGAGCTACAGCAGCAGTAGCACCTGTTATCACCCGTGCAGTAGGGCGAACAGAGCCCTCTAAACGGAAGGCCTTGAGCAGGTGTCATCCGCACCGGAAAGCACGGGCATCAATCAATCAATCAAGGCAAGATTATTTACTTCCCTCCTGGCCTAACGCCACGTGACTCTCTCTCACATACTCGTTGTGATTATTGACTTACTTTGTGGCCTGACGGGCATAAGACGTAATACGAAGTGCGGATCGTTATAGTAGCTGTTAGATTGACCCTGTCAGAGAGAGGTATAGCGTTGCGAGCCCCGCACCTGCTCCGCTAGATAGATGTCCTCAAGACGCGTCCAAGGGCAGAAATAATTGCCTGACAAAGCCAGGGTCCATTTTGGCTCTTAATTAATAGAATTATTTGCTTCTTGATCTACTCTCAATTATAGGGAAGCCTTGTAATTAAATTACTCCTACAACCTTTAACAGTATCAGTAATAGCATTAGTAGTAGTAGCTATTACTAAGTTAATAGCTTTTAAAATAAATATATAAATAACTATATTCTATTTATTAATATAGCTTATTATTTTATACTTTATATTTAGCTAATTGAAAAAAAAAATTAATTTAATCATTAAATCTTTTTAAAAATTAATTATAATATATTAAATAATATTATTATATATATTTATAAGCTCTTATAATTAAGGGAATTATTAGTAAATAATATATTACTATAAACTTTAAAATTATTTTCTCCTCTAAGCTATAAAGCTAGAAAATAAATTATATATAAGTAATATAATACTTAATTTACTACTTTCATATATATTTTACTTAGGTTTACTATAAACCTTATTAAGTAAGAGACTATAAATATAATATC
>JAKZGU010000212.1:0-44213 GCA_022837005.1 Calonectria pteridis | reverse complement strand
TTAAGTATAATAATATAAAAATACTTAGTTTTTTTATAAAAGACTTAATAAAATTAATTATTAAACTATAGTATATTAATATCTATTAATACTAGCTTTAATAAAAATATTAAAATAAATAAATTTTATTAAAATAAATTCCTATAATAAATAATATTATTAATAAAATAATTAAATCCCTAATAAAATAATAATATTTAAACTTTATAAAAATACTTTAAATAAATAATATTAAAAAGTAAATAATTAGTAAGTAATATATAAAGGAACTCAGGGATTAAGTTAAGGTATTATAGGAAAAATAAGCTAAAGAGAAAGAAATTAGCTTAGGCTATAGTAAAGGAAATAAGGCAAAAGGTAGCTAATCCGTTTAATTACGGGCTTAGCTAAGAGGGTATATTAGAGGGTAATAATAGGGATTAAAATAAAAGGCGCTAGAGGGAGGTTTTCTGGATAACTGCATGTCCATAAGTACCAGTACGTCAGGGGTCTAAACCCTTGTCAATATACACACACAGTCACATAAAAGGACTTTGACAGTAGTAGCAGCAAGCCGCCGTGCAAGCCGAAATGCAAACGGCCCTGATTCATCGCCTTGCTTGCTCGCCGTTCAATCATTGCTGTTGTTGTTTTGGCTCTTTCCCATCGTTATCCGAGATAGAGATGCCCTGATCTGATTCTCCCAGGCAAGCTTGGAGCAAGGAAAGACAGTGCGTCCGAAACTGTCCAAATAGAAACCAAACAGCGATATGGATAGCTACTGAAGCTTGAGCGCCCATCCCATTCAAACAGGCACAAGCCCTCCACCGCCAGACAACGAACCACGTTGTCCCCCCTCCCCTCACACAATCCCTCTCACACTGTCACAAGTCCTTTTTTTTTCTCCCTCCTCTCGTGTCCTATCGTCTTCCTCACTCCCTCCGCATCCATCGCATCGAGCAAGCGTGTGTCGTTGTCGCCCCCAGCGCCGCGCACAATCGGCTTTCAAACCCCAGAGCCGCCACAGTGACCAGCTCCCCCAGTCAGGTACCTGCAGCACCACCAGCCCAAGGCAGAAATCGAGGTACCCCGTACTACGGCCCTGCTGGACCCTGCCCGGACTTCTGCCCCCCAAATTCATTTAACTTGGCTGGCGGGCTCCTTGCTCACTGGGCTTGTCCCCCGATACAGCGAAGGGGAAAAACCTGGACGGCGCACACCCCCGTCCCCATCCGACCTGCCTGCCCATCTCTCTCGCTTCTCTCTTTTTTCCTGACGGTCGGTCGTCTCCATCCCCATCCTAGGCGGCCAGCGCCCACCTCCACCAAAAACCAGCCAACCACACCATCATCGCGACACCATCCGCCTTGTCGCCCATCGTTTTTCGCCCGTCCGCACCATTGTCATCGACCTCGCTGCACCCTTATATCTTTCGCGGCTTCTCTCTCTGACTGCTCCCTTCGACGGCGCCCCAATTCCCTCCCCCCTCGCCGCATCCGCGCGCCTTGGACCGCGTCCCCCGCCTCCTGGGATCGCCGCCCGTCACGCCCACGTCGGTCGGCTGTCCAGCGCCCAGCGTCAGCGCTCCGCGTGGTGGCTCGTCCTGGTGGCTAACCCTACAGATACTCTGGCTATATCGCCTTGCTGCCTCAACATCACGCCTTGGCCATGAATCCAAACGTCAACATGGCCGCCATGAACCCCATGGGCGGCCCTGTCGGCGGCGCCCCCATGCCCATGATGAATAATGGCGCCGTCAACCCTCAAGCCGCTCAGGCTGCTGCTGCTGCCGCCGCTGCCCGACAGCAGCAGATGAACGACAATCAACGCGGCGTTCTCAACACGTACATTTACGAGTATTTCCTTCGATACGAGATGTTCGACTGCGCTCGCGCCCTCGTCAGCAGCAACCAACCCGTCAACGTCCTTAAGGAAGGCGCGAATCGTCGTCGCGATGAGAACAGCATGAATGGTGTCGGCGACGACCCCATGGATACGGATACCAAGGACGATCTTGACTCCAAACTGCCCGAAGACCTCCCTCCTCCGAAACTACCCATGCCAGCTTCCGACACTTCGTTCCTTTATGAATGGTTCTGTCTATTCTGGGACATTTACAACGCGCAACGCGTTAAGGGTGGCAATGGTACCATCAATCAATATGTAGCGCATACACAGGTACGTTTTGCCCATATCCCATGAAACCACGTTTCCCTTCATTGCCCGTCGCGTCGAATTCAACCCCTATTATTCCCTTGAGGTCTTTCCTACCCAGCATCCCGAGTCCCGTCCTCGCCAGCCGTTGAGATGAGACGTTGACACTGATGTAGCAACAATCTCGCATGAAGCAGAATCAGCAGCAGGAACTCCTACGACAAATGCGGCCCAATATGACTCCTCAGCAGTTTCAAATGATGCGTAATATGCAAACAGAAGGCATGGCTATGAACATGAAGCAGGGCAACCTAGCCCGTGCCGCTATGGCCAACAACCAGAAGTAAGCATTTGTCCCACGCATGCACAACACCTGTACGGCAAAGTTCTCTGTTTCTAACAAATCTTCAGCCCACAAATGCAGATGCTCCAGCAGGCCAAGCAGAACCAGATGCAACGGGATCCTTCGGGAATGGATCCCAACCGGGACAGACCATCGTCCCCTGCCTCTGGCGAAAACGCCCCTTCTCCCTCGAAGCGACAACGCGTCGACGCTCCCTTCAACCCAAACCAGCCTGGGGGGGGCATGATGCCAAATGGCCGCCCGGTTCAAGGCATGCCCGGTCAGCAGATGCCCGGTAATAATACTGCCGCGGCTCAGCAGATGCTCGCTGCCAGCGGCATTAACCCAAACAATCTAAATGCCCAGCAGTTCCAGAACTTCGCCAACGCCCCTCCTGCTGCTCAGCAGAAGTCGATTGCCACATACGCTCAAACCCTCCAGCAGCACCACGGCAACCAGATGGGGAACAAGCAGATGCCTAATGCCGGTGGTCCTCAGGGCCAAGGATCTCCAATGCTCCAGCAAGGCCCTGACGGCACTACTCTGACTGCATTCTACAACCCAAATGATATGGGTGGTCCTGGTGGCATCAGGCCCGGTCCCAACGGTCCCCAAGCCGCCGGTAGCAGCAACCACGCTCTTCAGGATTACCAAATGCAACTGATGCTACTTGAACAGCAGAACAAGAAGAGGCTAATGATGGCTCGTCAAGAGCAAGACACGCCCGCGCCCGCAACCCCCATTACTCCGGCAAACACCAGCTTCAAGAATGGGCAAAACGCCAACGCTGGTCAAAATGGACAGCCCACAACCGGGCCCGCGCCTGCTCCCGCCCCTACTGCTCCCGCTGCAGTTACCACGGCTCCTCCAGCACCCCCAGTTGCGCCTCAAGGTCATGGCGACCCCAGTCAGAACGGCATGGGCATGGACAGCTTCGGCAGCATGGTATGCAGCTCAATTTCCCTATTCCATCAGATTTTCTTGCTAACAGGAATGACACAGGTTGATTTTGGTGGCATGGAACTGGCCAACCCTCTGCAATCCGGCGATGTGCTTAATGATTTCGATTTTGACTCGTTCCTCCATGATGGTGATGCGGAAAACCAGCCTTTTGATTTCAACGGCACCTTCTCTGCGATGGAGGGCGGTGAAATTGTAGCAGATTAAATGCAGAGAGGGAATGTGTTGGGTCGGCATTAACATCTTGGGTGAAACTAATTCTGGCATCATTCGTCACGGCGTTTTTATGTGGAAATTATATCATGGTCATGCGGCGATCAGGTCCCGGGGGGGTTATTGCTCCTCCGTGGTGGCTTCTGGGGAAAAGAGTTCTTGTGGTTTACTAGTCGGATGTCGATTTGCCCTTGCGGCTTTTTCTTGGCTGTTCTATTTCCTTCTCTTCTTGTTTTCCAATTCTTCTGTTGTCTTGGTTCTCTTGGTTTTGTCCTATGTCATTCCAATCTCTAACGGAATTGAGTGGAAAGATGTGTTGGGAAGAGCGGAGCGAACCCCAATCTCCTGTAAAGTGTTACTCGGTGTATTCTGATGCTTGCGAAAATCACATACCATTTTGTTATTATGTAACCACCGAAGAGGAGAGCGCCGAGGTTTTTTTGTTTCACTGTCAATGGTACTAGTCATGTTTCCTTATTTGCAAAACAGGCAATACACTGTATGGTTCGTATCGATTTGGGAATCGCAGGTTAAAGTGGTAACCAATTGTCTTCGCAAAGTGAGAATGTCGCTATATTTCCAAGATAGCGCATTGCTAGCCGAACCATGTATATCCAAGTTGGTGTCAATCGCTTTCTATAAGAAGTCGGAATACAATTCAGGGCATAGTGCAAAAAGGTATGACAGTCATTAGGTTTAATAAACCGATGCGATTTGGTAACTTGATTCTTTTCCTTTATACTATGACCAAGTGCAAACATAACGTAGAATTTGCTTTAGGGTATCTGAAATTGTTAACTGGAAAAAAAAAAAAAACTCCCACGAAAAAGCAACGCAACACGACAAGTGATTTTGTGAGTTCATAGGCAAAACCAGCCTGCTCCTCCACCTGCAGTTAGTAGGTTCACCTGTAGCTCAAAGACTAGAGGCACTCGTAAAAAGATGAGAGCAAGCCAAGAGCACACCATCGTTTCTTTTTAATAAACCGATTCATAGACAGCAACGTACATGACCTCCATCATGTTGCCAAATCCGGACTCGGTAGCATCGTTGGGATTACCCTGGTGCACTTGTTAGCCATATGTCAGTTTCGGGATAGAATGTGCATTACTCACCGGCCAGGTACCTCCCACAGCGACGTTCAGTAGAACATACATAGGAGAGTGGGCAAGAGTACCCCAAGTCCCTTCATCTCCAATTTCAGAACCAGTGAGGACATGAAACGGATTGCCATCTAGCAACCAGGTAATAGTCTCAGTTTGCCAGCTGCTAGAAGTTCGATCGACAACGATGGCCCAGTGGTGAAGACCATTATCGGGGATCGCCACCGGCTTGCCGAGGCCAGTGGGTTCATTGCAAGGCCCGCCCCCTTTCTGACCGCAGTGGACGGTGCCGTAGCCAGTCAAGTCGCCATTTACACGCTCATAGATATCAAGCTCTCCGCAAAGAGGCCACTCGGTACCGTGTCGAATAGAATCCCCAAGCATCCAGAATGCAGGCCACATCCCCTGCTTATTCAAGGAATCGCCACTTCGCAACTGTGCCTCGACACGCATGATGCGGCCGGGCTGGGCCATCCAGGTCTTCTTAGACTCGATTCGACCGGAAGTCCACTGGCCACTCGAGCTTTTGAGGGGGACAATCTGAAGAGACTCGCCGCCGGATAGCTGGATATTGGTGTTGGACGAGGAATAATCTTGGAGTTCGTTGTTAACTGAAAGATCAAGGATAATATTCCATCTATCAGTGTTTACGGAGCAGCCCTGGCAGCCGTTAAACCCTTCTTCCCAAACAATATTGAAACCGTTAATATTGGGTGCCGAAATGGCAGCGGCTAAGGCCGGCAAAGAGGCGTAAATGGCACTGGAGAAACGCATATCGAATCTTTCAGATATATCGACTTAGCAGAAGGGATCAAAAGAATGTGATTGTGAATAAATGCTGAAACACTTTTTTGATTCCCAATACAACCAAGCTTCAAGACAAACAGGCTGCAGGCAATGATGAACCAGTGACCAAATGAGTAAAATGCCCTGAAATATATGGATGGATAAGGGAGTCAATGAAAGTGGCCTCCAGGGCTAAATGAGGAATGAAAGAAAGACTTTTGGCCCGCAAGGAGAAGAAGAGAGTAAAAGAAAGACAGCCTCAGTTTGCTTAAGGTTAGAGGAGGGAGGAGAGGAAACCCAAGAGCGGACGGTTTGTGGTTCTGGCATGCACACAGTCTATATATCAACCACAGGGGCACATGGAGCACTGCCGGGGTGAGTCTTGGCTTTTTTCTTTTCTTTTGGGGTGTGGGGGAGCTATGTGATGGGCCTATACCATATGCAGGTACGCCTGTGGTCGAGTCATTTGGATGAAGGCATGGTGCATAAAAGGGAATGCCGGTCCGTCTCCATCAAGCTGAGAGAATGGTGGGGAGATGAGGGACAGTCGCGTAAGGCTACAAACAAGCATGCCAAGTGGGAAACAAGGCTAATCCGGGAACAAATTATAAAGTGAATGAGAGAAACCAAGAGGTGGCGGCAACGAGGGCCGAATCTGAGACGATGGTTGCCATTCAAGCTAAGAATACAACGAGGAGGGCCCGAGCCCCGGCGGCAAGACGGAGCATGAACCGTGCCAATGTTTTAGGGGATGATCAACTCAACTGCTAGCCCAAGCTTGCTCGCTGGGGTGGAGGGGGGGCCTCAGCTCTCGGTCATATACTGGCAACTGCTTGGCTCATGCCAGTTACAACACGACCGACCATGGTTTAGTCTGTGCTATTCGTGGCGCTCCCGGAGCATTTCGCAGTTGCAGTAGGGGCACCGTGCACCGGGCCTACGGGAATGGTATCTGTATCGGGGGACCATGGGTTAGTGTTGCGAGACATGATTGGACATGGGCCAATCCCAGAGGACCTGAAACGCGTCTTGGCCACGGTTGATCAAGGAAGGGGGGACAACTCGATGTGCATTGACGATGGTGTGTCGTGGGATATGAGCTGAGGATGTGTTGGTTGGCTGCCGTATCCCGAGAGGCTCCAGATTAGAGATTGGAGGGCTTCGCCGAGCGTGGCGGCAATGGAACTATGGGCGGCGCTGTGAAAGGCCCCGGGTTGTAGTGGGTTGTGGTGGCGCTTACATCCTCTGTCGTTGAGCGCTTGAGGCTAAGAGTCCACATCTCACGGAGCAGATGGTCTTGGCATGGGCCTAGATCACGGATCATTTTTGGCACCTCGGGGAGAAAAAAACCAGCGCATCAGTTAGATCCTGGCAGGAATGCGGCTGGGTGAGAGAAAAGAAAAGGAAAAGGGACGGAATAGGGATGCCAAGAAGCTACGACGTAAGATTGCATTCAGGTTGGGCAGCCCGACAGGAATCAAGAGACACTGCGACAATGAAGGGACCAGTCTAGCGGTTGATGGTGAGGCTCAAGCTGGCGATACAGAGGCGATGCTCACAGCGGCCGAAGTATGATATGAAACAATTCCCTAGCGGAGGCAGATCTTAGCGTTGGACAATCCACCGCTTACCTCTCTACAGTTGGCCAAATCCAAATGAGCAAAGGCGAAAAAAGAAAGAAAAGCAATAGGAGGATGCAAATCCCAATAGAGAAGAATGCAGAAATGCCAAGGAACAAAAAAGCAAGCATAACCAAAACCATCCCAGCCACAAAGTCGGGTTGCAGGACAGCAGATGATGACCAGCAGACAACTTTTTTTTTTTTTTGTACAGCTTGTGTTGCATTGGGTACCACACCATCCGTCCCAATTTCTGGGCGAACAGGGGCTCTGGTTTGAGATGGTCAAGTTGGGCGACTTGGGGATTGGCGCGACAATACCCCCATCATAATTAACCTTGAGAGGAGAAAAATACATGGGTTCGTGTATATATTTTCGGATCGTGCATCTCCATTCTGGTATGCCCACGGAGCCAGGGACCTTGGTGAAGAATGTCCAGCGCAGTTTGCGCATTGAACGCGGGGCGCGGAATACTACCCTAGATGCTTCAGCGCCTATTCCCGCGACATGATCAACACTCGCTTCGCGACCCAACATCATGCATGCATGCATGCCAGATTGAGCTGTAGATTAGTTGTTGCCTAATTTACTTTGTGTTAGGGTGCGCGTTTTAACCGAATTCGCCGCATTTTTGGACGCACTCACAGTGATAATTTTGAGGTGCTAAAAACGTCCATCAAGTAAAGGGCTAAGAGTTTTTTTCTTCATGGGATACTCCTTTACTCCTCCTTTTCCCTGAAAATATAACTTCCGGCTTTTATTTGTAGAATTGAGGCATTTAGAGTGTTTTTATTCTTCAGAGGAAAGAAATGTCAACGCGGTTATCCAGATTTGCCTGTCTCATTGCATCACGTCTCATATCTGCCATTGCATAGAGTAGTTGAGTTATAGCTCTTTAGTGTGGAGACTTGAGCTGAAACAGCCATTTTGAAATCTAATGGGGTGTGTGCTGGCAGATACCCGTGATGCATCACACATGTTACTTCAGTGTGCGGGAGTGATGGCAAAATGTCACTGGTTCTCCGATACACTTACTCTCGATGGCACGTTCTTATAGGATCAATGTGACCTTCTAATGACATAGGCGTTGTCGTAGGGGTTTTGTAATTGTAAAAATTGCCAGAGCAAATGCCTTTCTTCGACTCTTCTCATTATGAGCCACATGTAATGCTATTTTTATATAAGTTTCTTCTATCGACCATGTAGTTCCTCATTGCCAACATCCGTGCTGATGGCTAGGTGGTTGATACATTGGGATCTTTTCTGGGCATCAATGGTTGTGACGACGTGGGCTGCAAACCCCAGTGCCCATTCGCAATGTCTGCAGAGGTTATTCCTCCATGTGATCTGCCATAGTTACTGAACAATCTGTGGGCGCTGGCGTGGCTCCGCTACCGAGAGTATCTCCTAATCGTTCGTTGAGGTGTACAATTGTGTTTTCGTACACGCGTGCAGCATCTAGATGCAGCCTCTCTACCTCTTCATCAGCATCATCAACCCATCCACTGGATTCTGGACCCTCAGTATCGGTACCCATCTCCGTATCCGTGTCATTTTCTATGACCGCATCTTCATCATCTGGGTCTCCGCTGCTCATCACTTCTATCATCAATACTCGACTCTGCTCCACCAGACTTCTACAACGAACCATGTCCGTTGTTGTCATACCTCCCCGTAGTCCATTTTCAAAGCCTGGTAACGTTTCTTGTGTGATCAAATCCTGGCCACACAAAAGACTTGCAAAACAGTGATCTAGCTTGCGCAAAAGTGCGAATGATGCTTTGGGGGATGGGGGGAATGATCGAACATATTGCGTAAAGTCACTGGCAAGTCGAAGCAAAAATGGGATTTGAAGGATTGCTTGACGAATGTTAGCAATGTTTTTAAGCCCGAGAGCGGTTAAACCTACGTGTACCAGAGAGCCAGAGCACGTTGATTATCGCATCCAAATCCTTACACACTTCGCTGAAGCTCTTGTATCCAACTACTGTATCGCCAGGTTGAGGATTGCCGAATTTTTTGACATATCGTCGCGATATTTCCATGAGCCTCTCCTCGACAAATCTCCGTACAAAATCCTCCTTGCTGGATCCTGGTTGGAGAGACTTGCTCCGCGGATGAGGGAGGCCAGATGTCGAGCGAACAGATGAAGCCGAGGGAGCAGGGGACGGGAGTCCTCCCGTTGGAGGAATAAAGCCTCCTGGGCCTGGAGAATTGGCGCCGACCATTTTTATGGATGAAATATCTCAGAATATAGATTTGATTGGACGACTTTGGCTTGAATATTGAGCTTGAACTGAGAGTTTGGGGATGGATCTCCAGCGATTCCGTCACTCCATTGCTGAAGTACAATGATCGGATTGTGGTTTACCGGGGGGTAGGAAGAAGATGACGGAGAACTCGAGCTTAATAAGGGGTCACTAAATTTATGATCACAGTCCAGCCTCTTCCAGCAGTTGAACCAGGCTGACTCAATGCCATCATGAAGTTGACATATCGCTTCGTGATGCTGATGCCGATGACGATGGTGGGGGGATGGGTCTCATCGCCCCACCAAAGCCAATCATCGACGAGTTGTCGCGCATTTAGTGCAAGCTCATCATGTGACTGAACCGCTATCGCTCACTATCGCGCTTTGAAGCTTCCTGGCTTTTGCTCATTGCCGAAATTTTCGCTAGAAAGCCCGCTCTCTTAAAGCCAACTCGTCAATATCTTCGCCAATCACCCCGCCGGCATATTCCTCCTTGTCGCATTTATTCCAACCCACCATATCAACCATGCCTCCCAAGCGCATCTACGTTGAGAAGGCCTCTCGCCGGGCTCCGAAGGGTTTCATTGGTGCCACTTACGATGCCCTCACCTCTTCGGAAAACGCCTCTGTTGTCCGTAGCATTGCCATTTTTGGTGTAAGTATAGCATATAACGAGCAAAGAAGGAGGCTGGAAACATGGATATGCTAATTGGACCTATATAGGCCGCCGTGACGTTCATTGCTAGCTCTTGGGGCGAGATCCTCCTCCCTCCGTAAGTGTGCTCCCATTCCACCGTCACTGCGACTTTCCCATAAAAGTCGGGATAAAAATTCCCAAGGTCTTTCTCATTAACCGGACGACAGTCAGTAATCCAACCCGAAGAAAAAAACACGATAAGATGTTGGAGGAAAGGCCACTACAGGGGCCACCCATGACGTACGACCATCCCGAAGCCACATAATATATTGTACATTAGAAAAAAAAAACCACCATCAATTGTACGTTTAGTCGAACTGGAGCCATATGATAAAACCGGAAGATAGCCACGGCCATGATGGATGAGCGTTGGACATAAATGAACACCACTCTATGTGGATCATCGCAATGTGTTTCGATTCATATGTTGCCATGTCTGTTGCCGAGTGGGAAATAAGGGAGAATGTGAGGCAAAAATATGGCACGGAGCCTAGACAACCGTCCCCTAGCTCAACCGCGCCTGCGTCAGCTCTCGGACTGCATTCCTGAGACGCTTGGTAGAGAGAGACATAAAGTTCAAACACACTCGCGACTTCCCGCCAGTTGCTGGGGAACAGATTTCGTGACTAAATCTTGATTCTCAAATCCATCAGCTACCTGGAGCCGCCGTGTTTGTTCCATGTTATTGAAATATTCGGCGCTCAAGTCATCTTTCAAGCAGTTGAAAATCGCGTAACGTTCAATCTTGCCCTGCAGTTCCAGATGGAGGCTGATTCGGTCACTCACATATCGGCCAAGGAACACCTGGATGAGCATCAATACAGTCGACCTCGGATCTCTGCCGGCAGCTTTGCGCAACTTGTGTCCAAGTTTGAAAGTCTCGATACGCAGTCACTTCGCAATCAGGAGCGCAGGTCTATCGCTACCTTTAGACGGGGCCCCGTTTTCTCACTGACCCTCCAACCTGATGCAAATAGATATAATGATTCCAATTCTCGGACACCACATTTTGAGACGGACGGGAAGAGCTATAAGAAGGGCTTTGAAGATACGAGCGAAATTGTGCCTTATGTATTGACACCAACAGGGTTACCCACTCAGCTTAGGCGATCGCAGTCTCTGAAAGCTATCCCCCGCCCTCTTGATATCGGATCAAGTCACAAGTCTGTGGCAGAGAGAAGGAAAATATTTGAAAGCGGTGAAAAGGGCGCAGGTAAATTCAGATATCATACTGTCTGGACCGAATCTAACAGAAACGCAGCTGTTACATCTGCGGGCTTAACTACTACAGTCCTGTCGTCTTTCAAGTCTATCGACACTCTGCGTTCTACAGATACCAGACCCAGACTACATGCCCACAGAAGACCGATAGAGAAGAATATTCTGAAACCTCCAACTCCTCCGGCTACCCCTTCAAACGAAGACGAAAAGTCCCTTGCTCTGCAATTTCCACGTTTTCTCCAGTATGAAAATGTTTCAGCAGAAACGATGACCCCTATGTCATCGCCCGAGAGGTGGCCAAAAGATGTGGGAGCTGACGATACACCTACGAGAAAGCGACATGAACATATACTCTCGAGTTCGAGGCGCCGGGGTTTTGTTTCGGCACACACTCATGGTGTCATTCACACCTTACCTAACAATCTTCGAGGGCCCTATACGCTTGCACTCGCAGCAAGAAGCCAGCCCCTGATTGTCCAAGGCCCCGACGACCATTTCAATAGATCCGAGTCCCCATTTTCAGCCGGACATAGGCATCAAAGTTGGTTGGAGAATGCCCAAAAGATGGCATCGTCACTTTCAGCGTCGATATCCGAGAGGGATTCCCCCGGGGATTTCCAGTCTTGGCAGTATTCCAAACCGTTCCGCCAAAAGCCGAAAAAGTCTCGTCAGCTTTCAAGTTCTGAGATAGATAAAGCGATGTCTAGCCTTGGCTCAAAAATATCCAACCTGAGACGGAGATTTGACCTACCAAAAAGCTCCACTGGAATGCCATCACCTTGCGCTCTCAGTCAGAGGCATGAGAAAACTCCTTTTACATCATAGAATGAACCTCTATCACAATTGCAAAACCAGGCGATTGCTACCAGAGTTGGAAATTCGGACTCAGTGGAGTTGAAGTGTGGGCGTGATGGGGGAACGTATTCTAGAAATCGCCGATTTCGAGCATCGATCTCGACCTGTGATACGCGGAGCAATGATAGGTGTACGTCTTCTTTGAAGAATAAAATCAGTTTATTTGAGTCTCTTAGCCGTCAGAACAGCCATAAGGGCTATTGGGTGGCTCGAAGCGAGCCTCAACAACATTTCGGGCAGAAACAGGCAAACCACCACCAGCATTGCGTGAGAGGTGCTTTGCGCCAGATTTCCGCATCGCTGAGAGGAAATTCCTCAGAAAATGAGAACTTGGTCTCTTGGGAGAGGCTCTCGGGCAACACAGACTTGAAAGAAAATGACCTGCCATCCATGAGCAAGAGCCCTCCTACCCCATCCACAAAGATTGTGGTTGGTACTGGATCTGAAGTTTTGCCACACAACAATCCTACCATAGCCTTGGGTTCAAACACTAACATGAGTTCTTATTCAACGCATCACTATTTCGAAATTGACGGCGAAAGCGGTTTCCCGACTTCCTTGATTACCTCGCCTATGGTGGCAAAATCCTCGTACTCGAAATCCTGCCATGGGAAAGTCTCTCAAGCCAAGATAGCAAATCACTCGATGAGAAGTAACCGAAAAACAGACAGATACCGAGTTAACTCGCAGAGAAGTGGGCGCTGTGCCTCGTCTCGTGGCACTGGCCCAACGTTGTCAAAAGCGCGTTGTGCATTGGAACAGCCCAAGCCTGTTCGTGTCAATGAGATGAAGAGACTGGTTAGTTTGTGCAAGGAAAAGGCTATAAGGCGGATATCAGGCAGTCATGATGCTTGATAAAACACTTGAAGTTTTGGAGATTGGAAACGGTAGAGAATAGTCATTTTCGGCATGCTATCGTTCACTTGCAGTATTATTTTCAGTTGGTATTGCTCATTCTCACTTTATTTTAATTTCATGATCCGTTGCTTACAGAGGGAAGAATTATAAATTGGGATATATTTAGATTATCCTGTTATTGGCCAATGTGTCGTAACGCCTGTGCTATGATTGAGAAACGAGACATCTGCACTTAAACCACAGTGTGAAAGGAATGGGTTTAACCATAATGAATGAAAACGATACAAAGTAGATTGATGACCGGATCGGAAGAATCCGAGATGTTTGAAGAAAAAGATACCCTTTGGATGCAAAAACAAAATGGACCATAACATGCAAAGCCCAAGCTTGAAGATTATTCATGTAGTCTTGTTATCGAGTCGTATGGATGGAAATGCCACCTTGATTAGACCCGTTCCTCGTGCTGTACGAAGTTGTGCTTCACATGGACGTGAATCCCATTAAGCTTGTCGTTTTGACTAAGTTTCCCAAGCTCTAACTCAGAAATATCGGGATGGCCTTGGTGGACGGCATCTGCCTCACACTGAGAGAAGATGGAGACTTGAGTAGCGGCCTTGGACTGGTTGGTAGCAATGCTCGGTGGCTTGAGGCGAGCCGTCGAGCCGCCACTTCCTGGGGTTGTACCATAGCGGTTGCTCGAACCCCCTGAAGAGCCAGAGAGGTTGGATGTATGGGTCATGCGCTGGGCAGTGAGTGTTCCCAGCGGTAGGATGATGGCGACCGAAGTTAAGGTCAGAGACGCTGACTCAAAGTTGTTAAAGTGGCCCCATTCAAGCCCGGCAAAGACAACTTGGCATATCTGGTTAGCCTTTCTTCAAGGAGAAGTGAAATGGAGAAGAACATACCTGGAACAATCATCAGAATTCCGTTGGTAGCGACGAGGACCTCCATTGGGGTCATAGCCTGGTACGATGGAAGAATGCCGCGGTTGGAGATGAGGTGGAAGATGAGCTTGACGTTGAAGATCAAACAAAACCAGCAGATCGAGAGGGCATTTCCAATGACCATCCACTGTACCACCCAGCGATGGTTCCTTGGGGGAGCCAAATCCACAATCGTTTCGTTCTGAACCACGGTGAATGCAATGCGCCATCCGATGGTGTACAGGGTGATCAGGACAGAGAGGGCGGAAACGGTATATTTCCAAGGATTCGGCCACAGACTGACCATTGTCCAAGCCTGATTCATCAAGGCAGCTTCAATGAAGATGACGAGAAGGAGGGAGAAGGTGTTGGCCACGATGCTGGTAGTGAAATCGCTTTGGGGCACATGAGAGTAGTCAACTCCCCAAACGGCGTAGAATTCGTTAAAGTGTGAGGGGAAGTAGGCACTAAGCAATGCCATGCGAATGGTGCAGATGATAAGGCTGCTGATATGAAGGATGTTCGAGGGCCGAGAAAACTTGGACGAGGGTGTCATGACGAGTATGACGGCCAACATGATCAAGCAAGCCCCAAACTGAGCCCCGTAATTGAGGCAGATGCTCACAGATTGGGTATGAAACTGATCGACCATAGGCAGCGGGACTAGGATAGGTGTCTTGCCATCTGCGGCCAAGATTGTAACGTTTTGGGTGAAGGGATCGAAGTTTTCCATCTTGTCACGAGCCCCGAGGGATGTTGGCGACAAGAAGGGCGTCACTGTGATATAACCTGAGATATGAAGCCCATAAGCCAAAGGAATGACAGCAAAACGCCCTCTTTCAAGATGAGATCGCTCACTGGGTGGAAAAAGAAGAAGGAAAAGAGAGATGGGGGAAAGGATGGAGGACTGCCTCGTATCAACCTAGATTATAGGGGGGACGAAGACTGGTAAAGAGAGACGAATCTGACATTGAGTTGGCTTGCCATGACAGCCAAACAAACTGAGAATCATTTTATTTTTCTTTTTAGCTAAAATAAGCGAAGAAATACTGTTGCTGGTTGGAGAATGCGAAGATATCACATCCTTCTCACATATTGAAAAAAAAGACTGATCAGTGGGGCTACAACCTGGTGTTCATATTGTTCTTTGCTTAGTGGCGTTCGATTTTGTATTGTTCTTGAAAAGAGGCTTGGGGCTATGAGTGCCCTTGCAGTCTGCAGGCAAACCCCTGCATTCCCGACGGCGAGACCTGACAAGGATGGCCTTTGGCCTGAAGTTTGGCTACAGCCGCTTTTCCCGTTGCTGCGATTGCTGTGGATTGGAGTGCAGACTACTGGGTTGGGGCCTGCCACTATCACCATGTCCCGATAGTTCGGCATAACTAGACGCACAATCCACATCTTGGTATCAGCCACTCAACTTAGTTCGGTAGGACTAGATTTAAACTGCGATGCCACTATTTCCTACGTTGTGGTAAAGCTGGAGCGGGCACTATAAGCGCCACATCAATACTTATTTGATGAGTTGACATCTGGCCATCTTCTGATTCACGATGACAGTCCCATCCCTTGACCAATTTTCCTGACCAACGCCTTTTTCAAGTACCATTCTCGTGCAAGAGACCTAGTCATCTTGGCAAACACGGCAGGTGATATGCGACCTCGTTCCACAGCCCGGCCGAGCATGAAAATTGCATCTCCAAGCGCCTTCTCCTCCGCGACCAGTGTATATAGTTGATTGGCTACCACTGTGGGTGCTACCAGTAAATCATCTACGTCTGGGATTGGGTGGTTTTTCGATCCTTCAATAACACCATCTGCCCTACGAAGGGCATCGTGAAGTATATTTGAGTTTGACGTGAGAACATTAAAAAGCTGAGTTAATTGACCTGCCTCAGCTTGGAGGGACGGCATCGAGGATAACATTGCGTTTCGCTGCGCTTGGAGGCCCGCCATGCTCGAATCATTTTGCTGCCAACTGCGAATACGGATTGCACATAGAGTCTTGGTTAATTGATGAAGGAGAGCATCCTTTTCAGGGTTAGGAGGAATGGGAGGTGCAACAATGCTCGATGTGGTCGGAACATTAAGCTCTAGAGGCCCGTCGAGCAGATCGGCAGGGGGGGGAGGCCTTTCTTGGGGCTTCAACTGCATGGGAGGAGGTTGATTCCATGCTTGAGGCTGCGGCGGCAGCTGCCATTGCCTGGAAGGTTCAGGGGGCGACTGTGGTTGTGGTTGAACAGGGTTGAAATACGGAGGTTGGACAGGTCTAGGTGGTTCTTGTAGCGGCGTCTGGCTTGTTTGATATTGCATAGAAGGACTGGCAAACTGGGTTGCTGGTAGCTCTACACTGGTTTGTGGCGGCAGAGGAGGCGCGGAATCGTATCGCGAGAGCCGATGAGGACTGGCAGGAGATTCCTTAGGCAGTGGCGGGAGTGGTGGTCCAACTGGACCGGGACTTTGTTGTGTAGGAGGCGTAGCTTGAGGCGCTTTAGGGGGAGGTGGGGGCGGGCGTTGTTGTTGTGCTGTCACTGACTGATCCTGTATTGTCGATGTTGCTCGTGGAGCCAGACCCGGAGGCAAGGGCGGGACCGGAGGTGGAGTCGGACCCGGTTGCGGCGGCCGGGATGCCGGAGATTCTTGTTTACGGGATATGACCGGTGGCTCTTTGGCAAACACTTCCGTTAAAATAGCCAAAAAGTCGTGTAGATTAGACTTCTGCGTACAATTTGATTAGCATTGCGGTGATAGGAGGGCTTTGGCCAACAACGTACATCCCAAAACTCAGGCCACCGAACCAAATACGGGTGATAAACGAGGCCCTGGGGGTCGACATGTTGACCTGGCCGAATCATCATCGTTTCGGTTGGCACCACATATATCATGGGTGGCTCCCGTGGGTAGGCATGAGGAACCCATATTGAAACTGGGAAGCGGTAGGTGGTGCCTCGAAAGTTCACCGGGAGCGTGCCGGAGAGGAGAAGGAGTAAGGCATTGGTGCCATTAGGGAATGCTATCAGATGGGTCAGTTTCTTTCGGCATTGCGATCGAGGGCTGCGGAGGCTGTACTGTGTACGTCGGTTCGTGGGGCGAGGGAAGGATAGCGATCGAGGGCTTGCGCAACGTCACTGTAGGCACGATTGACGTCGTGATATTCCTGTTTGAGCTGGTCAGCAGACCTTGAGGGGAATGCAGGAGAAGAAGACGGACGCTTGTGAGCACACTATACAGCCAATTCAGGACGTGCTGCTGGACAGGCATCGTGGCGACGCCGAGGGTGGAGTAGTAGGAGAGGTAGAACTCGGCGGCTTGGAGAGGGCGGCGGCAATCCACCTGCCTGAGGCGATCAGCCTAGCTTGGCGGGATGACGAACGGGATGCGGGTCGCACGAGCTGGCGGCAAGCAAGCTCCTCTGGTTACATGGACGCTGGCCCGTGCTTTGTAACACAGGTGTGAGAAGGTCCAAATACCGAGTACGTACCCTCAGCAGGATAGTGGGGGTGGGGGGAAGCACGTCCGAACTGGCCTAATGCGGTTGTCGAGGGGCCTGCAAGACAGACCGATGTGGCAGCGTGTCAGCAATTGGTAAATAGTTGGCAATCAATCCTATTCGCGCTCAGATATGACCTGTCAACGCGAGCAATTTACGCGCTAACAATGCAACATAGGCAGTTCTTGAAACCTAGTGCCACGCCCAAGTTTCCAACCCCCTCAGCTCAGCCGATTTGATGAGGCAATGGCTTAATCGCTTAGTAATTTCACTTATGTATTGAAACTTACCTAGGTAACTTCCCACGGGCGTACTCCGCATCTCTTGGTTTGAGCCCAGGCCAGGCCCCAATCAGACCTTTGCAGTCGGGTATTTGTTCCAAAGTAAATCGTAAACGTTCCGAAACTCCCCTCATAATTTGCTATTCCACAGCCTAAATCATGGAAGCCGGCACCTTCTCAACTTCGTCCGCCGAAGACGGAGCTGCTCTGACCTATCGCTGACAACCTCCGCTGGTCCTTGTGCCGGACTCACACCGGCTGGGCCACTCTAACGTCACAAGTCAGCAATTGATTGCGACAGAGCACGAGGTTTTTTTGCGGCTTCCGTCCTAGGCTAGGAAAAACTTGGATTGCCTGGCTCATCAGGGTCCACCCACACACGCAATTCCATTTTTCTCTCCCTCTTGTAACTTGTCCCGTCGACCGGCCGGCCAATCCCGGCTGTCCCAGAACCACTTTCCCGCCGCTGGTAACTCTAAGAGCGACATTTGCTGTTTTTTTTTCTGTTAGCAACTTTTCTTCCGGCTTCCCCTCTTCTCTCCTTTTTCTCTCCCACATCATCTTCCCACCTCTCTTCCGCGGACCTCCGTAACGGTCTAAGCTAGTTAGTACTTGAGCGACTGACTCAAGTTGTCTGAACTCCATCCTCAACTCGCCCCACTGTCGTTTTCGTTGTCCCTTCCCACGGCCTCTGGGTATCATTTCTTGACTTCGGTTTCCCCTTGAGGGACATTCGGAAACACAGTTGCATCCCTTACTTCTCATCTACCGCAAAAAAAACCACAGCTAGACTTTGTCGCAATGTTGCCTCCCATTCCCACCCTGGCCGACTACGGCATCTCTCCCACCCATGGCTTTCTTCCGGATGTCCTTCCTTTGACCCGGCTACCAGATCCTTACTATAACAAGTGGGAAGCTATTGCTGCGAATCTCCAGGGCCTCATCCTCAGCCGTCGGCTTCGTGGGGTCATTGATCGCTTGCCTGTCCTCTCAACCATCGGCCTTGAACACGATGCTGAATGGCGACGCGCCTACTCACTTCTTAGTTTCATGGCTCATGGCTACATCTGGGGTGGCGACTCACCTTGTGATCGGCTCCCCCCACCTATTTCTATCCCTCTGCTGAAGATTTCAGAGCGACTCCAAGTTCTTCCAGTTGCAACCTACGCGGCTGTGTGCCTGTGGAATTTTAAACCGCTCTTCATGGACGAACCTATTGATAATCTGGAGAATCTCGCATCTCTGAACACATTTACCGGGTCTCTTGACGAGTCCTGGTTTTATCTGGTCTCGGTAGCAATCGAGTCTCGAGGAGCTCCCATTATTCCTCTGATGCTAACTGCAATGGCTGCCGCTCGCCACGGGGATACCGCTGCCGTAACCCGCTGCTTGCGCACCTTTGCGGAACGACTGACAGATTTAACAACGATATTGCAACGAATGAATGAGAGCTGTGATCCTACCATATTTTACCACCGCATTCGGCCTTTTCTTGCAGGTAGCAAGAACATGGCAGAGGCTGGCCTTCCGTGCGGTGTCCTTTATGAGGATGGCTCTGGAACTGAGACTTACCGACAGTATAGTGGCGGGAGCAATGCTCAGAGTAGTTTGATTCAGTTTTTTGACATTGCACTCGGCATTGAGCACCGCCCCACGGGTGAGTCTCGTGATGCTGCATCTGAATCGGACAGATGTGGGCGACCAGCGAACAGACACAATTTCATCATGGAAATGCGTCGTTACATGCCTGGTCAACATGCAAAGTTTCTCAACGATGTTACAATGGTTGCAAATATCCGCGAATTTGTTGAAGACAATCGCCAAGACGCTCAGTTGTGTCTCGCTTACGATGCTTGTCTTGCTATGTTGAGTGCTTTCCGTGACAAGCACATTGCCATCGTCACCCGATATATTATCAACCCTTCAAAGCAGATCCGGGCTCGCAGCCGGTCTCGATCACCAGAGGCCACCCGTCAACGTTTGAATCTTGCCGTGGCATCTCGAAAAAACCAACAGAACCAGAAGGGTACTGGTGGTACAGCTTTGATCCCTTTCCTCAAGCAGGCAAGAGACGAGACCGGCGAGCCCGCAGTTGAAGAATGGACAAAGCGATTCATGAAGAGGCAAATCAAAACAGAAGGCAAAAATGATTTCTTCCTAGGAAAGCCAGGATTTGACACTTCACTGAAAACCGAAGACTTTGAAATCAAGGGCCTTGCGGAAACTTGGACGATGGATGATGAGGTTGGTGGGATCTGCCAATATTGATTCACCTCAGTGGCAACTTTTTTTTTCTCTTTTTTATTCTGAGTGACGCTTTTTTTAATAAGCGTAGTTTTGATTTCATGGTCTAATGTGCCGCCGGTCAATGACATCCAATGGGCGCGGCTTTCAAGCACAGAGCAGGGGAAAACAAGATACAATATGTAAAATATTCAAACATATCGTGATGTAAAGCCTAGAAGTAATGTCTCACATCTAGTATTCAGTGGCCTAGCCTATCCGTTTAGATGACTTAGACTTTGCCGCACATTTGCTGTTTTGCCGAAGACGCTCGGCTACAACTTGTGGGCTAGCTCAGACCTCTTCGCAGAGCACCTTCCACTCCTTCCACTGCCCTTCGGTTTGGTGTGGGTTTGGTGAGAGGGAATCTGCGATCGCTCGGCTGTGGGTGTTTCCGTTTGAATAGGAGTATAAGTTTGACCCGCGGCCTGAGATTCGGTCTTTGCCGGAGTTTCGCTATTGTCAACAACCGGAGTCTCTGCAAGCTGAGTGCTTGAAGCTTTGGCCTGAGCGGACTCGGCCTTTTAAGCAGCAGCAGAGGAGCCGCTGCGACTAAAGACAGGAAAGCTGCTATCGTCATCTCGCTTGCATCCAGATATTTTGGTGAGCTCACTGGGACACTGGACCTGTTCAAATGTTACATATGGGTCGTCGGCATTCTCAAACCAATCGAACCGCCAGTTGCAACCGTCCTTGAGAATCTCAGGGAAGGTGGAACATTGACTCCGATCGGAAATACCTCCGTACTGCTCACCGGGGAGAGCTGTACCAAACTCGGAAGTACACCCATCGAAGATACCAACACCACCACCGGGTATCAGGAGATCGAAGTGATTGCTACCAAGGTCGCTTCCAGTATTGGTTGATTGAACCACCATTGTTTTGCCTTGGACGGCGCCAGAAGTGAAGGTAAGACTGTATGTAGTCTTGTCAGCACGTTGAAACCCCAGTTTCGACCCATTCATGAACTCACGCATAGCAGGCACAGCACCAACTTGACTCAGAGCTCCCATCTATGGCAGTCGCGGCGAATCCATAGGCGAGATTGTCGTTAACGGCAATAGGAGAAAAGCTACTGCAGGTGTATGAGGTACCACCGTCACAGCCGCTAACAGCATTCGCATCGGAAATAGGGTTGTCATTTTTGTCGCATGTAAGAACAGGAGAACTGACAGATGCTTTGCCTTCCCAAGCACACGAGGGCTTGCAGCAGTCCCAGTATCGGGTTGTTTTGCCGGTACCTGAAGCGGCGTAGGTACCAATGGGGCCAACCAGAACTAGAGGAAGAATGGAAGGCCGCATTGTGCGAATTGAAGTGCAAGGAAAACTTTCTCGTGAATAGCAGGATAGGTAAACATAAAAGTTTGGGAGAGACTGCCTTAGCATATATTAGAGGAATGGTTGGCTTCTTATAGACTTCTTAGGACTCTAGCGCTAGGGATTATGGCTGAAGCGATAATGCCATATTGCACCCTGAACCATGAACTGCATGGGTTCTTCCTGAACTGACACCCCTTGGTGGCATGGGAAGGAGAAATGAATCCGTCTTGGCAGAGTGAAATGTGATCACAAATGGACCGACCAGGGCGAGCCATGGCTTCGGCTCAAGATCCTCCACTAATAAGGACTCACGATGTCGGGTTGACGGGCCGGGGAGGGCTGTTGCCGATCGGCCGAGGGAGAAACGAAGGCAAACAAGCTGTAGTTTCAGAACAGTTTGTGGGGTGGCCACAACCTGATCGGAGGATGCATCCGAAATTGTACAACCCTTGAATGATCATTAGTCCGACACTTTGCTGCATAGGGCCCTAATAAAACGACTATAAGTGTTAGTATTTTAAGCTAAAAATAAATAAAATAATACCTAAATAAGTTTATTCTAAAGATAATCTCTTAAGATTGTTTATAATTATTTTTACTTTAGAAATTATAGTTGCTTATTATGATATGATTAACTTGTGCAATGGCCATAGAGGGGAAGTACCTCCGTTACAATCATTCAAGGGTTGGATTGTAACTCAAAAATTAGCAGGGATTTGACTATGGACATGTTCGAACGTGACCTTATTATCCGGGTTTAGAGCCGGCACAGAGAGCCTTTGGGCACTTTTCCTCTCAAACCTTAGGATGTAGATGGTGGAAAAAATTGTTACACTTCTCGAGTAGGTAAAATTCAAGGAGGGTAGCCTACTTAGCTCCAACTTGCGGGGAAGTTTTGCAGGGCGGTTTTATCACTTTGCTCTTAGTTCCGTGTCGGTTTTATTGGCGGCTGCACTAAACATGACAGGCAGCGCGGGCTTTTAGTAGATAGATCAGCTATCTCTTTGAATGGGCGGAGGGAGCAGTGAGGTACCGACTAAATTTTATCCAGTAATATAGGTATGGCAAACTCCGCAAATCACTGCTCGTTGCTCCCTCCGCACATTCAAAGATATGATGATTTGAGGCAGCTAAGGCAGTGTCGGTAATGTCATATAAGACAGGGGCCGGTCAATTTGTTTGTAGAGTGTGAGACAACGGTGGTCACATCACCTCGTCCTTACACCATCTTGATCATTATGAAGAATTATTTTCAGGCACACCTCCATCCAGAACATGGTAGCCAGGTTCTGGCAAGAGAAGGATGTTGAATCGACTGATATCTCTTTCCTCACGTCGACATTTTACACGGTTAGCGACAGGGGATGGTGCCCTTGTCGCTGATCAAATTGATGACAAGGGTAAGCACTTTGGTAGAGTGGATGGGAGGAGGTCGAAGAATCAAAGGAAGAGAATAGACAAAAGAGGAAGAAGCTAACTATCGAAACTCCATTTAATGTGAGATAAAAGACATCAGTTCAATCGTACTCATACTAATACTATATTCTTCCTCCGATTTTGATCCAAGGCGAATTCCCAGTCTTTTGCTGAATCTCTCTCCACTTCCAGTGCGCCCTGAGCCTTAATTCCGAAAGCCTGAGGTGTCAAGGCGAACAATCGCCACCGTGCCACCGCGCCACCGCGCCACAACTACAGAGCCACAGATAAAATTTTGCTGATTCAGCGAGATGCGCACCGCGTCGCGCAAACTCCTTGAGAGCTCAGGAAGACGGCCCCCTAATACACTAAACTACTAGTGGACTAGTTCAACTAGCAACTGGTCGCGCGTTTGCATTACTACTGGTGCTCAAGGCTTCATCAAAGTGTTTTGAAGCAAACAATTTCATCGACACTACCCGCGCCCCATAACCTTTGCGCATCCCACCGGTCTGTTCTGTCTTTCTCCCAGGTTGACTGCCTCCTGTTGAAGCTACCGCCAGATGCTCACAGGGTGCTCCAGGCGCCAGGTCCTGTACTGACCGCCCGGTCTTTGTCATCTTGGCTGCTTCAGCTTTGTGCTTGAGCCTCAAGGCAACCTTCGCCGCCCCAATCCAGTCGCATCGCCGACCCTTTTCGAATATCATCTGCTTGCGATAAACCTTTGTAATACTATTCCGATATTCAACCCGCCAAAATCGACACCATGGCCGACTACGAAGAAGATTCTGACTACGACAACTACGGCGAGGACGAGGAGGGTATCACCCCCGAGGACTGCTGGACCGTCATCTCATCCTTTTTCGAGACAAAGGGTCTTGCCTCACAGCAAACTGATTCTTTTGACGAGTTTACTCAAACTACAATCCAGGATCTTGTCAACGAATACTCGGTCATTTCCCTAGATCAACCCAACCCTCCTTCGCCCCCTGGCCAAACGATTGCATTGCGCAGATATGAAATCAAATTTGGAAGCGTCATGGTCTCACGGCCGACCATTAGCGAAACGGATGGAACCGTAACATCGCTGTTGCCCTATGAGTGCCGCGATCGCAACCTTACCTACGCCAGTCCTCTCTACATCAAGATTACAAAGAAGGTGTCTGTCGCCGTCGAGAAGGAAGTGCCTCTGCATGAGATGGATGAGAGCCAACAGGCGGAGTACGCAAAGACTCGCGAGAATCCCACAAAACTAGTCTGGGAGCTGGAGGAGTCGGGCGACGATGATACAGGCAAAGCTGAGGATGATTGGAAGGACATGGTCTTCGTTGGCAAACTCCCCATCATGGTCAAGTCCAAGATTTGCCACTTGAGCCGCGAGCATGATGACAATCTCTTTCTTGTCAACGAATGTCCTTATGACCAAGGTGGTTATTTTGTCATCAACGGCAGTGAAAAGGTGCTTATCGCACAGGAACGATCTGCTGCCAACATCGTCCAAGTCTTCAAGAAGGCCCAACCTAGCCCTTACACATACACCGCTGAAATTAGAAGCGCTCTTGAGAAGGGATCTCGCCTCATCTCAAGTATGATGCTGAAACTGTACGGCAAGGGCGATTCTGCCCGTGGTGGTTTTGGCCAGACGATTCACACCAGTCTGCCTTTTGTCAAGTCTGATCTCCCTGTTGCCATTGTTTTCCGAGCCTTGGGAGTTGTCTCCGATGAAGATATTCTCAACCATATCTGCTACGATCGAAATGATAGTCAGATGCTGGAGATGTTGCGTCCTTGTATTGAGGAAGCTTTCTGTGTGCAAGATCGAGAGGTCGCCCTTGATTTTATTGGCAAGCGAGGAAACCGTGATCAGGCAGGTCTTGGTCGCGAGAAGCGCGTCCGTGTTGCCAAAGACATTCTTCAGAAAGAAACTCTGCCACACATTTCCCAGTCCGAGGGTAGCGAAACCCGGAAGGCCTTTTTCCTCGGCTACATGGTTCACAAGCTCCTCCAATGCGCCCTGGGACGACGAGAGCCTGACGATCGTGACCATTTCGGCAAGAAGCGCCTAGATCTTGCTGGTCCCCTTCTGGCCAAACTATTCCGTGGTATTATGCGCAGGATGAACACTGAGCTTTCCAACTACCTGAAACGATGCGTTGAAGGTAATCGACACTTCAACCTGGCTGTTGGAATTAAACCAGGCACCCTATCCAACGGCTTAAAGTATTCGCTGGCGACAGGAAACTGGGGAGACCAGAAGAAGGCTGCAAGCTCCACTGCCGGTGTGTCACAAGTATTGAACCGATACACATTTGCATCCACTTTGTCCCATCTTCGAAGAACAAACACCCCTATAGGGCGAGATGGAAAGCTTGCCAAACCTCGACAACTGCACAACACCCATTGGGGTCTGGTTTGTCCTGCAGAAACACCGGAAGGCCAGGCTTGTGGTCTCGTGAAGAATTTGTCATTGATGTGTTACGTCAGTGTCGGTTCACCGTCTGAACCATTGATCGAATTCATGATCAACCGAGGCATGGAAGTGGTTGAGGAATACGAACCGCTGAGGTACCCCCATGCTACGAAGATTTTCGTCAACGGTACGTGGGTGGGTGTCCACCAGGACCCCAAGCACCTTGTCAGCCAAGTTTTGGACACCCGAAGAAAATCATATCTGCAATTCGAGGTGTCGCTGGTGCGAGACATTCGTGATCGAGAGTTCAAGGTCTTTTCTGATGCAGGTCGAGTCATGAGACCCGTCTTTACTGTCCAGCAAGAGGATGATCACGAGACAGGTATTCCTAAGGGTGCACTTGTGCTGACCAAGGACCTCGTGAATAAGATCGCCAAAGAACAGGCGGAGCCACCAGAGGACCCCTCAATGAGAATTGGTTGGGAAGGACTAATTCGCGCTGGAGCTATTGAGTATCTCGATGCTGAAGAAGAGGAGACAGCCATGATTTGCATGACGCCTGAAGACCTTGATCTCTACCGTCTACAAAAGGCTGGTATTGCGATCGAGGACGACTCAGCCGATGACCCGAACAGGCGATTGAAGACAAAGACTAACCCAACTACTCATATGTACACGCACTGTGAGATTCATCCCAGCATGATTCTCGGTATTTGTGCTAGCATCATCCCCTTCCCCGATCACAACCAGGTACGTTATTTGCCTTTTTTTCCCTTGGCAGCTCAGAATCCTAATAAGATCCTAGTCTCCTCGTAATACTTACCAATCTGCCATGGGTAAACAAGCCATGGGTTTCTTCTTAACAAATTACTCTCGGCGTATGGACACCATGGCCAACATTCTGTACTATCCTCAGAAGCCTCTGGCAACAACTCGATCCATGGAATTTCTCAAGTTCCGTGAATTGCCTGCTGGTCAAAATGCCATCGTCGCCATTGCTTGTTATTCTGGTTACAACCAGGAAGATTCCGTCATCATGAACCAGAGTAGTATTGATCGTGGTCTATTCCGCAGTCTGTTTTTCCGATCATACTCAGACCAGGAGAAGAAGGTCGGTTTGAACTACACTGAGGTGTTTGAGAAACCATTCCAGCAGTCCACACTCCGCATGAAACACGGAACATACGACAAGCTGGACGAGGATGGTATCGTCGCACCAGGCGTCCGTGTGTCCGGTGAAGATATTATTATCGGAAAAACTGCGCCAATTGATCAAGAGACCCAAGATCTAGGTACACGGACCACGATACACCAACGACGAGACATTTCAACTCCGTTACGAAGTACCGAGAACGGTATCGTGGACCAAGTTATTCTGACAGTCAATGCCGACAACGTAAAGTATGTCAAGGTCCGTGTGAGAACTACCAAGATTCCTCAGATTGGTGACAAGTTCGCCTCTCGCCACGGACAAAAGGGTACTATCGGTGTAACGTACCGACAGGAAGATATGCCCTTCTCAAGAGAAGGTGTAACACCTGACATTATCATCAACCCTCACGCCATTCCCTCTCGAATGACCATCGCCCATTTGATTGAATGCTTGCTGAGCAAAGTTTCCACTCTTGAAGGTATGGAGGGTGATGCAACTCCATTCACGGATGTCACGGTTGATTCCGTTTCGGAGCTCCTCCGAAAGCACGGATATCAATCACGTGGTTTTGAAATTATGTACAATGGACATACCGGCCGCAAGCTTAGAGCCCAGGTCTTCTTTGGCCCTACTTATTACCAGCGACTTCGTCACATGGTAGATGACAAGATTCACGCACGAGCACGAGGACCAGTGCAGATCATGACGCGGCAACCTGTGGAAGGTCGTGCCCGAGACGGTGGTTTGCGATTCGGAGAAATGGAACGTGATTGCATGATTGCTCACGGAGCTGCAGCATTCCTGAAGGAGCGTTTATTTGAGGTTTCCGATGCGTTCCGAGTGCACGTTTGCGAGATTTGTGGACTCATGACTCCTATTGCGTAAGTACTATTCATATGTGATCTTGACCCGATCATCGTGTTGATGCTAACATAAACAACAGAAACTTGTCTAAGCAGTCGTTCGAATGCCGGCCTTGCAAGAACAAGACCAAGATTGCCCAGATCCATATTCCGTACGCAGCAAAGCTTCTATTCCAGGAGCTGCAGGCTATGAATATTGCAGCAAGAATGTTTACCAACCGGTCAGGTGTTTCCATTCGATAGATGTGAGTTGGAGGCTGGGATGGACAGCGTTGAATCAATACAAACAGCACCCGGCGTGAAAAGGGTTGGCTTGGGGAGGCGAGATGAAAAATTGGCAAACCTACCCAGAAAGGAGAACACCAGCTGAAAAGGTGTGGTGCTTGTAATGTAGAGCTGGGGGACAATGTATAAAATCAGCACAGGGGTGGGATTAGGATAGCAGAACATGAAACCCATTTATGAAATTGGAGAGAAATTGGAGAGAGTGGTATTATTATGCCCTTCATATTGTACATTATCATGTGAAAGATTGATATTACATGTTGGCCATCCGACGGCATGGCTGTTTGGTCTGCGTTGCCTGTTATCTGTTTGGTGTTGCCTTGTCGGCTGCAGCTATAGAGTCATGAACAGATTGTTCCCGCTTGTATTCCTCTTCAAGGGCCTTTTGCATTTCAAAGTCGAGTTGCCGTTCGCGCTTAATTCGTTGTTGCTCCATGTCGCGGACAACACCCTCGTGCATGGCCTAACTCACAGGGTTGTGTTTAGTAAGGGAAAAAATATCTAAGCCGTAAATGCCCGCTGGAAGGCTGGCATTCATCTCGGCAATGGAGCAACTGGGATGTTACCTCTTTCTCGAATTTCTGTTGGAAATGAACCATGATGACGGTCCCGACGGTTAGGAGGGATGTTCCCGCCAGCGTGAGCTTAGAGGCGCGGGACATGGTGCAGAGTATTGGCTAGCTTTGTAGCCAGGATGAGGAATGAAGATAGATTGTATGCCTCTTCCAAAGGCCTAATTCGTTAACTCGGGTGTTATGTAGGCGAATTGGCTTGAGTCATGCAAGGTGAGGACCAGTTTAGAGGAACGGGAGAGAGGAACGGGAGAAAGAACCGTGAGGCCAAAAATCGGGCCACGACGTGAAAACCACAAAGTTACAGCCGCGCATAAGGTGGCAACTGAATGGTCCGTTGGAAGAGGCTGGCCAAAAAAGAAAAAAAGAAATTACAGGGGTGGTGGTTCCTCATGCGTGCTGTGGAATAGCACAATTGAGCGCTGTAAGTCCACTAAAAGGTACACCTAGCGCTGTGTAGGAAGCCCACGGGTACTTGTAGGGACATGGAAGAAGTACCTTTGCGCAAGGAGTGACTTTGTCCCGTGCCGTGTTGATGCAGGTGTGGCACCCCAGCCTTGCAGCACGGACTGCGCAATCACCAATCAAGGGCTCTCTGCCAGCCGCGCCAGAGGTACGTACTTGGGAGCTCGGAGCTGGCAAGGAAGGCACTTACCTCATACCTCAGCCTCCAAATCGCTGCCTCAACCTCGACTTTGAGCATCACCAACAAAACGAAACCATCACCTTGCTTCTCGCCCGTCCGTGCAATAGAGATTCCAAATAGTTACCATCGCCGCCGCATTGTAACCTTCGGTTTTCCCCATCCTTATCCCGTCCCAAACCCGTTGTCCTCGGCAGCCTTCCTCCACCATGGTTCGTAACCAGCTTTCACCTCCTCTGCCAACCAACCAGCTAACACCTTCATCGTCCAGTCCGCCCAGAACTCCGCCGGTATCCAAACCCTCCTCGACGTGCGTCTCTATGGCTCAATATGTCACAGTTAGGAGGCTAATAACCCAATAGGCTGAGCGAGAAGCTTCCAAGATTGTCCAGAAAGGTTGGCGTCATACAGTGTATTCTTGCATCGTTATTCTGCTTCTCTAACATTGACATTCTCGTAGCTCGAGAGTGTAAGAATCCACTCCCCGCGTAACGCCCTTGCGTCGAATACTGCTTGTTAACCGCAGATGCCGCCAGACCGCACGAAGCGTATCAAGGAGGCTCGTGATGAGGCCAAGCGAGAGATAACCGAATATAAGTCTTCCAAGGAGAACGAATTCAAGAAGTTCGAGACTGAGGTACGCAATTTGCTTAAAACCCCAGAGCTCTTACCAGTTGTTTTGATGTCACTAACCCTGGCATTTTCGAATACGGTAGCACAGCAAGGGTAATGAACAGGCCGAAGAGGAGGCCAACAAAGAGGCTGAGCAACAGATCAAGAAGATCCAAGAGTCTGGCAAGAAGGGCCAGGCCGACGTGGTCAAGAATTTGCTTAGCGCCGTCTTTGATGTCAAGCCTGTCCCCCCTACTGCCGCCTAAGTTCAACTTAACATCAAACTCCATGCCAAGTACGACATCCACCAATCCCTATATCAAGATCGAGCCTCTCTATATTCACAAGTCTCATCAAGGACAGTCAGACGCAGGGTGCATTTGACGAAGGAGAGAGGGGTAAAATGGGGGACACCCTGCTAGCCTGAATTATGCTAAATCGTGGCGCATCTGACTGAGATGCGACTTTTAATACAATCTATTGAAGAAATTCAATCAATGTTCCCAACATGTCCCTCGTGTCCGTATTCTCCTCTGTCGTGTCAAGACCACTCAGCTGCTCCTTAAGCGTGGCTGCAATGATCCCGAGTGTTTCGTCGCGCTCAGCTAAAAGGCGCTTGATCTTACTCTTAGCACCACCATCTTCAGCTACAAGCCATGCCAGTACTTGGTCGATGGTCTGTAATGTGAAGAGACCGGCATCTATCCTTCGGGAGAGCCACTCTATCTCTAACTCTTCCCGCTCATCTTGTTCCACGCCTTTGGCCTCTGCTTCATTTTGATGTTCTGCCCTCGCAACACGTCCGCTGTAGTCTCTGCGAATCTTGACCAGCTTCGAAATCTTTTCATAGTCTTTTTCCACGAACTTGGCTAGTGTCCGTATCCTCTCAGCCGAGTTGGCGGGGAGGAGTCTGAGCATAACAGCAAAGATGCTCACTAAATGTTCCAGTAATCGGTGGTCTTGGGTTTTCATGAATAAAGTGAAGAGAGTCTTGAGGCCGCCTGCCTCGACCACCTTCTGGCACATGTCGATGCCCGAAGTGCCTGATACCGCGTGGTCTACTAGACGCAATGACGGGGGTTTGCTCTTCTTGCCTTCCTTCAACATAATCAAGCACAATTCCACGCCTTCTGCTTCGATGAATTTGGCCTTGCCTGATGCCTCATCCACGAGACATGTTAAGCACTCGAATATATTCTCCATGAATTCTTCTTCCTCGCTGCCCTTTTCGGGATCACGCCTGCGATATGGGGCAACCAGTTGGAGAAGGAGGTCGACTGTGTCTAAACTTATGAGCTGAGTACGGTTGGCAGCAGATATTTGTGAGAGAATAGCGAGTATTTCTGCTGAATACTGCTTGTTTTGGGAGGTATTCGCTTCCTTCCTCTGGATGCGTTGCAGGAGCCACTGAAGGAGTTTCTCGTCTTCGCCGACGCGTTCGGCAACAGACGATCGCGAGCAAAGGTTTTCTATCACACCGAGGGCATGGTATACGCCGTTGCGATCTGACTCGTCGTCTTCGTTAAGGCGGGAAAAGTTGGATATTAACAGGCCCAGGACATCCGAATCCATCAAGGCGTCAACAAGCCCGTTCCACTGTGCTTCATTTGCGGGGACATCCTCGTCCGTAAGCTCGCCAATGATCTCGATGGCATCGATAGCGATATCCGTATTCTCGTGGGCAAGCAGACTGACCAAGCTTGCTACACATCCCGTCTTGACAAAATCTGGATAGAGCTCTGGATGTTGGGAGAGCAACGAGAGGCTCTTGATATCGGCGTCCAGGTCAGCTTCGCTTCCAATAAATTTCTGCGGATCGTCCTCGAATCTCGCACGGAGCTCGGCATTTTTGGTGATGCGCTTTTCAAAATTGAGGGCGGTTTTCCGTAGCCAAGTCGCATCGATTTTCTCCGCGGTAACCCTTGCGTCGGCCGCGTCAACGTAGTCCAAAATCTCCGATTCTTGTTTGCTAATGCCCCCGCCAAAAAAGCGACCTTCGTCATCATCTGGGGGAAGATCAGGACCAAAATCACCATCGTCATCGGGTGGCAGTGCCGGGCCAGCTTCACTATCGTCGTCTAATTGTACATCGTCGACTCGGGCGTGGCGGTCGTGGCCGTTTGTGCTCAATTTTGCTGATTTGTAAATCTCATCTAGAATCGGATGCAGTCAGCAAGAGGCAGGCAAAGACTGAACACATTGGGTAATGACGTACTTGGATCTCGGACGGGTTCAAGCTTGCGCTTGGATGAGATGCCAGAGTTCTATAAAGCTTGTTGTTAAACTAACATCTCGTGGTAGAGATGGGGTAAGCGAACCTTGAAGATGTCATCTACACTCGCCATGTTGCGAATCCGCGTCGCACCTCGTGCCAAGATGGAAAGAGTGTCGGTTTCGGCGCAGAAGCCTGGGTAAGGCCGAACAGAATTCAGGGTATGGCTAGCCGATGCGATCGCAAGGCTTGCCTCTCGCTGGATACCTAGGCAACCCAGTGACCAGGGCCAAACTAATGTGCCCAATTAGCTTCCTCGCCTGCAAGGCTGACGCTTTGAAATTAGCGCCCCGTTTGATGAATAAGAGCCCCAGTGTTAGAACGGATCCAACAGGCGATGCAATGTCAGCAAGGCGGACAGAGTTCAAACTCTGAGGACAACGGACCAGTCCAGAACGGAAACGGAGACACTGTGCGCCCCGTCGTGGCTTTACGGTACTGGTGGTACGTGCGCGGGTGTGGATGTTCCACATCAAGTACTCCCCCATTTGACCACTGATAATCCCCGACCAAGCACCCCAGCGTAGCACATTGCACAGTGGCTAGTCTAGACCCTACCACACCGTGATACCAATGCCCGTCCCCCTATCCACCACGGCCTCGTAAGCGCCTCTCGATGTCTTCGTGCTGAAAGCCCGCTGCAGCATGCTGCAGGCTCTCACACCAGCCTCCAACCTAAACCAGGATAAGACCCAGGTCCTAAATCCACACTCGGTGAGTACATAGTAAGAATTACTCCGTTCAGAGGGAAGGTAAACTCCTCCCCAGTACGTACCCTTTTGTCTTGCTTGAAGCTCAGCAGCACGGTAATAGGTTGTCAACTAGGTACCTAAGGTAGTACTAGGGGCGAACCAGAGATGCAGGTACGCCTCCAGGTGTATCCCCTGACATGAGCCAGCCTACTCCAGACGTCTGCTTCGAATCAAGCATTGAAGCCATTAGGGCCGTCTCGTCTCGGATTCTGTTCCCGATTGTTTCAAAGTTGAGCCGCAGACTCGCCATCATCCATCACTTTTACTCATCATTCTCAATCATCAAGCCAAGGTTACAAACAATAGCATTGCATTATTCCCACACCAACCACATCACCAATCGAGCGGCGCGACCCGTAATGCGCTGCGCACAACCTCTGCACCTACCGCGCCACTCTCCGCAAGCGCTGTACCTCCTGGTACTGTGTGCAATTAGTGACCTTGTGGAAAGCGGGCCATTAGTCCACATTCGGCACGACCCAAACTCCACGAGACTCCAGTGACCACCGCTAGCAGCGACCAGCCAACCCGGCGACCACACCAAGCTTGGCCCGATTTGACGCTGTACTGTTGACTGGAAAGGGGGGAATTGTCCACTTTAGCATGGTTTGGATCGACTCGACGCCGCACTGCACCTGCACCACACCGTACCACACCAGATCCGACTCAACTCGATTTGGCTCGACGCTCCTTGCGGCGTCGAAAAAGAATGCCCGAGGCTCCTGGTTCCTCTCACACCTTTCGCTCTCACACCTCTCACACCTCTCACACCTCCCGCGTCTCGTACGTCTCTCACGACCGAACTGCATCCTCTCCCTCCAACCTGGGTGTTGGAGTCGCTGTCGAGCTTCCTCCGGATCTCTCTGCCTTTGCGCCGACTGACTCGCGACTCCATAACCACCAACGTCAAGGGCACACCCATCCCGGTCCACAGAAACCCACTCACGGCCATTCGGTTTCTCTCTCATTCTCTCAAACACATTCGATAAACCCCAACTCATTCGCAAGTCGCGCTGCTCGCCCTCCTCGAACGTCCTCGCTGCTACCGCCGCCGCATATCGAGCCAGCCTCGCATACCAGCCATCGTGACATTCCACGTCGCCAACCTTCACCTATCGCTGATCACCCCCAAACTCCGCCGCGAACCTCCCGCAGCGCAACTTCCCGCTCGCCCTCTAATAACCCCGCTGAGGTCTCGTGGCTCCTGAACCGCTGGTCAACATCTACCAACGGATCTAGTCGCACCTCTCTGGCGGTTCATCGCACGGCTCATTCCCGATTCGGTTCTCGTGGAAGCGTCGATGCGACCAGCATTGTCAACGGATCCCCACCAGCCGCGAGACCATCGCCCCGGAAACTCCAAAAGAACCGACGGCCTAGCCTCTCTACTCGAGCGGACGACGTCACAGCTTCTGCATCAACATCGAAGGACAAACCGGCCCCGCAGACATTGCCCCCGATAGCCTCCTTGTCGCCATTAGAGCCTCCCAATTTCGGCGAATATCTTCAGGTTACAACAGAAGGGGCTGGCCCTGGCTCAACTGAACGCCGACTGCCGAGTGTCGCCGGCCAGGAGAGTCAGTCCCCAATTCCACTAGGTACTGCGAAGTCGACAGGCCAACCCAATATCACCACACTACCAAACTATCATAACCCTACCACCACTCGAGGACCCAAAATGCCACACGACTACGAAGGAGAGGCATATATGCCTCGAAGTCATTCGCGAAGCCGTTCCGGGAAAGGTAGCAGCGACAGAGGCCGCGTTCACAAACCTCCGTCTCAAAAGGCAATGCTCTCTCGGGCCTTGCAAAAGGCAAACCAAGCTGTCCTGCTTGACAACAAGCAAAACTTCGAGGGTGCGCGAGAAGCATATGCTGAAGCATGCGAGCTTCTTCGACAGGTTCTTCAAAGGACAACAGGCGATGAAGACAAGCGGAAACTGGAGGCAATTGTAAGTTGGAGTTATCCAATCCCGATCAGATCGTGCTAACGATTCCGCCCGCAGCGACGAACATATACCAGCCGAATTGACGAGCTGGATCAAATAACACCTTGGGTAGAGGAAGACACAAAGGCGCTACCTGCCCGCCCTGATAGCATTCCTCAACCTCCAGATTCATTATCTTTCCAATCGGCCGAAGAGGAAGGTACTGAAGAAGTTACTGTCTTTGAAACAGCTACCATAACTCGAGTGATTGGGGATGGTAGCCACAGCCCACAGCCTTCAAATTCCACTTTCACATCTCGACGAGCAAATAAGCCCAAACCCATCATCACAACTCTCAATCCAGAACCTGGTCTTCTCCAGTCATCATTCTCGCGTTCGCCCATACATCTAGGGCCCCCCAGCCCTTTTCTCTTGCAAAGACCAGACCAGCACTACATACCAGCGCCTCTATCACCGCGACGGCCACCATCCCCGCCCAGAGCCCAAGAGGATCCTATGGACGAACCTATTGGAATTGAATTTGCTGCAGCCACTGCCCATCCGGTTCAACCTGCTGACGGCCCTGGTCATGGTCGAGAAGAGAGTTTTAATTCTTGGTTGGACCCCATTGATGAATCAGGAGGTTCGACTTCCTCCTCGGTTCACTCTCGTACATCATCACTCGGATTTAGACGAAAACATATTCGAGCTGCCAGCGGTAACACAGAAGCCGAGTTTGATACCGCTCTCGATGAGGCAATTGAGGCCGCATATGATGAGGGTTATGAGCCGATGAGTCCAACTGATTACGATGCCAACGATATGGACGATTCTGGCGAGGAAGTAGTGGCCAACGCCCTCCGAAAAGTCGAAGAGGCTCGTGAAAGAAAGAGGCAAATCGAGCGCGAAACCCCAGAGCTGATCACTGATTTTGAGCGTCAACGACAACCCCAGCAGCCAGTAGAGGAGGAATCTCACCCAATGGGCGAGGACTTTTTCGACGATGACTCTTCGGAGGAAGAGGAAAGAATACTTGAGGAAATGGCTCGCGACTACGGCATCGGAGAGTTCACTGCAGAACACTCGCGGAAACCCTCAATTGCGCGCGAATCGGATGCGAGTGGCCGAACCACCAGAACATGGCACAGCCCCTCAGGCTCGAATCCTCCCACAATATCTACTTCTCTCTCTACTGTCAAAGAAGTGCCGCCTCCTTTCGCCGGCGCTCCCAGTGGACCAACCGCACCCCCTCCTCAAACGTCGTTGCCTGAAATTCCTTCACAGCGACCTTCGTCTTCATCGCAATCTGTACGAAATCGACGCATGTCAGGACAAAACCCCAAACAACTCAAAATCGAAACGACCAAGCTCGGTGTTTCCCTCCCTCCGCCCTCGGAGGATACCACACCAGCAAAATCCGCCACAACGGATGGACAGAAGACTGGTATTTCCGTAGCATCAACGACAGGCTCGCGGTCCATAGCGGGTTTTCGTAGGCCCTCTTCACCTCCTCTTTGGGAAGCCAGTCCAACTGACGAGAACCCTGGGCCAACCTCGCCATTCCGACATCTGGGCCCAGTTGATGAGGATGAACGTGCTGCGGTGCACTCTACATCGCCAAATGTGACTAGGCTCAGAAAGAACTTTTCTTCGTCCAGTTTGAGAAGTATGAAGAGCCGAAACATGTCTGTCTCAAATGTGGACGAAAATTCAGACATGTCACCTGGAACTCCAGCAAGCAACACCGCGTTTGGAGGTTCTCGAGCGCATGTTGTTCCGGCTCTCCCTACTCCACTTGCGGCAGCTTTCCGAGACCGACTTGACACTGCCGGTCTATCTCTCTTCGATGATAACTTTCACTCCCCTACTAGCCCCGGATCCCCTCACTCCATTGCGCCAGATGTACCAGTGCCCCTAGAGCCCTGTCCAACTGACTTTATGCTGAGACCATTTTGGTTGATGAGATGTCTATACCAAACCCTCGCTCATCCTCGAGGCGGTTATGTGAGCAGCAAGCTGTTCGTACCGAGGGAAGTGTGGAGGGTCAAGGGGGTTAAGCTTAAGAATATCGAGGACAAGGTCGCGAATTGCGACTTCTTGACAGCTGCTCTGCTGAAAATATCCAAGGTCGACACATGCGATGCAGACGCTGTGCTGGAGGAGATGCAGTCGCTGGAAGGTGTGCTTGAACAAGTGCAGTCGGCCTTGAGTCGCAAACTGGGTAACGAAGTTGGTGTCCAAGGTTCAGGAACACTGTTCAAGGATGCATCAACGGGGGCTGATGTCGATGCAAGTACTGGTATGCCACGATCCTCGAGTGTGTCTGGCAAATCCACCTTTTCGTGGAGACGCCTGCGCTCCAAGAACTCCGCTGTGGGCCTGGGAGGAGCATACACAAGTCGAGTTGTGGGAACAGAAGCTGTCAAGGAAATTCCAAGCCTCCCTAGTCTGCCCATGACCGGGCACCCAACAAGCAGGCCGCCAAAACGAGATCTAACTCAGGTGCACTTCACGGGTCCAAACGCAATGTATATGAGCTCGCTTGCACGCCTTTTTGATGCTGCCCAAGCCATTGGTAAGTGAATGAAATATAACGAGACTGGCCAGTGTGTAAAGGATGCTGACTCGTTTTCTTCAGATCAAATCGCAAGACAAGTAGAAGATCCTGGGCTAAGGCATGCCGACAAAACGCAAGTGGGACTAGAACTATGCACGCGTCATGCCGCGGAGTTTTTCGGGTTCTATATATGCCGATTTGTTTTGGCAGACTTGGGTTTGCTTCTAGACAAGTTCATCAAGCGCGGAAGTGAATGGGTTCTGACATGATTCAAATGAGACGGATGGATGAGGTGTAAATGATATATGACGGGCGATGGAATGGTTGTCGGCTTTTCTTGGGTTAATTACCACGAGAGAGGCGCCTTATATCTCCAATGCGGGAGAGAGTCGATACCCTAGTGACCTTTCTTTGTTTTGTTTCTGATACCACGAGGTTTGGAGCCAAGCCAGCCTCTCTATGGGACATTAGGTCCGTATTCAACATGAGTGTTTTCTGGGAAGGTCTCCATAGCGCCGATAATATGGTCGCAATACAAGTATTTAATCCAACGAGAACAACTCTCTCTGGATCACATGTGAAGCGCGTCATGTTATCTCACACTTTTTAACACTTTCTCAGATACGCTAACCCTTAACAGACAAGCTTCAGGAACAGTGGAGCCTCCCCCTTAGCGGGTAAGGCGGGGAAAATACGTGCCGAAGCCTGGTTACATCCATGGAAGTTCCACACATCTAGGTACGTACCTAGGTAGGTAGGCTTTGCAGTCAAGGTTTTGAGCACACAGATTTCGATGCCTCGCATCGCCTGATCGCCAAGATTTCCACGACCTGCAGTCCACCATCTGGACGCTTCAACACCCAGTTCCTTCTGGGCCAATCTCTCATGTGCTTCCAGATGCACTTCCTCAAAAATTTTAGGTCTCAATGAGCCTGGCTTGGAACGCTGGGCGAGCCTGGACGCGGCAATGCCTCGCGCAACCTCGCCGATGGCCGAGCTGCCGGACGAGCACCATTCTGCTTCCCTCTTCCTTGCGATTTAGATCATGTCGCACATACTCTTCCAAAGTAGTCCCGAAGCCGAAATCATCCGAGCTCGAGTCCCGTATTTCTGCGATCCCAATTGAGCGGTATAGAAACTTTTGCATCGTTGCGCATATCGATCATGGCAAGAGCACTTTGAGTGACCGTCTGCTTGAGCACACAGGCACCATCTCAGCCAGCGATGGCAACAAACAAATCTTGGTATGTATTTCTCGAAGCACAGCCCTGCTTCTTTTTTTTATTGGTGAACGACTAGAAAACAACATCCACAATTAACACGCCATCGTAGGACAAACTCGACGTCGAGAGAGAACGTGGTATCACCGTCAAGGCCCAAACCTGTACCATGATTTACAATCACAATGGACAAGATTACCTCCTTCACCTTGTTGATACGCCAGGCCATGTTGATTTTCGTGCTGAAGTCACCCGCTCCTATGCCAGTTGTGGCGGCGCCCTCTTGCTCGTTGATGCCACCCAAGGTATCCAAGCACAAACTGTGTCGAACTTCCACCTTGCTTTCTCCCAAAATCTTGCTCTAGTCCCCGTTGTCAACAAGATCGACATGCCTGCTGCTGACGTACCCAGAGTCCTTAGTCAAATGGAAAATTCGTTTGAGCTGGATCCTAAGGATGCCATTCTTCTAAGCGCAAAAACAGGGAAAGGTGTTCCAGCCGTGCTGCCCGCCGTTATCGAGCGTATACCCCCTCCAGAGGGTGATGAAAAAAAACCACTCAAAATGTTGCTGGTGGACTCCTGGTATGACAACTTCCGTGGCGTAGTGCTACTTGTCAGGGTATTCGACGGTTTGATCAGTGCCGGCGACAATGTTGTCTCCCTAGGGACCGGAATGAAGTACACTGTTGGTCAGGTTGGCATTCAATACCCCGACGCAACTCCCCAGCAAGTCCTACGTGCCGGCCAGGTGGGATATGTCTATTTCAACCCAGGAATGAAAAGAATACAGGACGCGAAGCTTGGTGACACGTTTACCACTGTCAACGCTGAGAACGATGTCGAACCCTGCCCAGGCTTCGAAGAACCCAAACCCATGGTGTTTGTGGCTGCATTCCCAACCGACCAAAATGACTATGGCCGGCTAGCCGATAGTATCAGTCAGCTTGTGCTCAACGACCGTAGCGTTACCCTGCAGAAGGATCATTCAGAAGCACTCGGTGCCGGTTGGAGACTGGGGTTTCTCGGCAGTTTACACTGCTCTGTTTTTCAGGATCGTCTAAGACAGGAGCATGGCCGGAGCGTTATTCTCACCGAACCTACTGTACCGACGAAGATTGTTTGGGCTGATGGTTCCGAAGAGGTTGTTCAGAATCCAGCCCTCTTCCCTGACCAAAGTCACCCACGTATTCGCGGTGCTCAACTTTATGAGCCGTAAGTTTTAGAGCCGAGAATGCGAATTGCGATTGGGGTGGTGCTAACAAGCATCAGATATGTGAAATGCACCATCACGTTGCCGGAGGAGTATCTCGGACGAGTGATTGAGCTTTGTGAAGCCAATCGAGGCGAACAGAAAAGCATCGAGTTTTTCCACACAACACAAGTCATATTGATATACGATGTTCCGGCAGCGCAGCTCGTTGATGATCTCTTTGGAAAGCTGAAGAGTGCCACGTATGTCGCTAGATTCTTGTTCCATTTTTGCCAACTATGACTCACATTATGTACAGGAAAGGATATGCTACTTTGGATTATGAAGATGCAGGGTGGCGTGAAAGCCACCTTGTAAAACTTCAATTATTAGTCAATCGCCAGCCAGTCGATGCCATCTGTCGCGTTGTGCACAACACCCAAGTCGATAGACTTGGGAGGCAGTGGGTAACTAAATTCAAGGAGCATGTTGACCGCCAAATGTTTGGTACGCATTTCCCTTTGCTTCAAATTACTCACGGTGTCGAACAGTTTCATTAATGGTAAATAGAGGTGGTAATTCAAGCATCAGTAGGGAGTCGCATCGTCGCCCGCGAGACTATCAAACCATTCCGAAAGGATGTGCTGGCTAAACTTCATGCTGCAGATGTATCCAGACGCAGGAAGCTTCTAGAGAAACAAAAAGAGGGAAGAAAGAGACTGAGAGCAGTTGGGAATGTCATTATTGATCAATCGGCCTTCCAGAGCTTTTTATCTAAATAATGCAGAAAAGCGCTCCGACAATCTCGCGATATGCTTAGGTCAAGGTGATATAGAATAGTGTAGAAAGCAATACATACATAACTCAATGTCTTGTCCTATCTTTCAACAATACTTTCTCATACATATCTGAATTTACCTCTTTGGGTAGAATCATTGCTCAAACCTGATACAGAGATTCTATCATTGCGCATTCTCGTCAGGAAGATCCAACCCGAGAGCGACGGGCTCTCTGAAAGACAAGCCCATACCCCCCGACATAGTACTCTCATGCTGTTTGAGACCGTTGATTCCCCCACTCGATGAGTCAAATTCGAAGACGCGGTAGTCACTATTGAAGAACCAATAGCCAACAACGCCGACTCGTAAGAAGCCTGAGTGAGATACTACAAAGATGAGTTTCTCAGGTCTCTTCTGCAGAGCTTCAAGAGCACGGAGACCGCGCTCTAGAACATCACGTCTGGTGTGAGCAAAGTGTTGCGCCATTGAGGATGTCTTATCCGGCCAAACCGGGTCGACCTTGCTAAAGTTCACACGGGGGAAATCGCCCGTCAGGGTTGAGACTGGACTTCCAGTATCACACGGCTTATCTGAGTTTTCTATATAATTGAAGAGGGTTAGAAGGGTCTGTATTCATTGACTCAACAGCCTACCTTGCCAGTCCGCGTTGGCCTCAAGCTTGACACCGCGGTCGATCAACCAATCCAATGACAGCATAGCAGTCTGCATAGTGCGACGCATTGGGCTCACAACAATAGCAACTTCATCGAGATTTGTAGTCGCGGCAGTGTAGTCTGATTGGAGCTTGCTACGTAAGGCAGAACACTGCTCGATCCCCAACTCCGACAACGGAGGGTCATGGAGAGAGTAGTCCTGTAGAGAGAGGAGAAGCCTCCATGTTAGTACGTCACAACTAGAATGGACAGCTTTTGGAGAGACTTATTGTCGACATTATGGAGGGCCTGAGCATGGCGAATGAGGATAATTGTTGGTGCCATTTTTATGTTTGAATATTGATTGCTGGAATCAAGAATGAAGGAGTGTACACTTGTCAAGTGTTGAGTCACCGCCTCCGAAGTTGAGACAGGTGGGTCTTGGAGTCTATGATAGTGCATTTCAAAATGCCGTCGCGAGCTAAAGACGCCACATCCCTTCTTCATCCATGCTGAGTACCTGAGAATTTGGGCAATGTTTGTCAGCTGGTTCTCTTGAAATATACTGCGATATCAATATGTATATGAGAAACAAACCTGACCAACAGCAGCCATCCCACACTTTCAGTTTCATGATTCAATTACAACTTGTGCTCAAGTCTATCCTATCGTTGCACAACACCCAGTTCTAATTTCCAGGTTCTTGCTTAGTGCTCATGACCACCACATATTCTTCCGTAACCAGAATGCCCTCTCTATCTTGACAGCCGTCATTCCACTTCTTTTGTGTATTTGTCTGGAAGGAATGGCCTAAAATCCCCTCCTGGCTATTATTTTCATCTACCAGTCTTCCTCCAACAGCATATGAAGTGTGGCATGAATTATCCAGCCCTGCCACCTTCTGGTTTCCGTCTTGCCCGACTAATATGTCCGGTGATTCCACCCGTTGATGAGAACGTGCAGTGCTGCTTTTGAGTGTTCGCTTGGCAAGGTCCTTTAGTTTGGTTTGAGGATAGCTGCTGCTGTCTTTCGTCCAGTTTTCGGAAAACTTCTTGTATAGTGGCCGGCAAACGGGTATCCCGATGCAAATCATCGTAACGGCCATCTCGGCACCGGTCCAAACAGCCAGATCGACCGTCTCTTCTGAAAACAAGATAATATATGTCAGCACTACAAATTTGACGAGAACCAGTTGAAAGGCGTCGTACTAAGATAATCGCATTTGACCATGTCAGGCATCCTGGATGTCCGCATAAAACCACACAGCCCAGCACTATTTCGCACCAGCCATTAGTCAAGGAAGTCTTGGCAGGAAAGGGAACCGTGGGCAACTCACATCATGCCAAGACTCATACTGGACATGATAATAATCTTCTCTCGTTGCTTCATTTGAAGTCGCCAAATAAAGATCCACGGAAAGATAGCGAAAAAGAAATCAACGAAAATACAAAAACCTGCCAACCCACGGGCTCGTTAGAATCATATCCCATCATTAAGGATTCAAAAAAAAAAAAAAACCAAGGAGGAAGATTTAAAAAGAAAACCGGCTCGAGGGCGGCGCTTACTTCCTAAAAGAATGCTGAGTGGCAAAGGACTGAATTTGAACCTGCCATGTTCAATCGAACGATCCCATAGGAAGGGGAGAGGATCACACATGAACCAGGTTCCCAAGGTAGATGAGATGGAAATACCCAAAAGTATGAGCATAGCACCCCAAATTACGACGGAATGCCAGGTTTTTTGAACAAGTCTGAGAAGAAAAAGACCAAGTGACCATTTTGCAATAGCCATACCTAGCATACCAAAAGTCTGGGCAATGTATTGGAAAAGGAGGGCTTTGGAGGCAGCTTCTGGATCAGTGACCTCGCGCAAACTTTTACCAAATCCATGAGTGGCGGAAATGTTAAGGAATAGTGTATAAAAGAAAAATAGCCCCTTAACACCGAATCACACATTAGCTTTGGACATCAGTAATCGCCAGGACAACATACGAATGCGAAGACATATACATGGTCATCCGCGCCATAACTCTTGATGATGTACAGCCGAGTATAAACACGGAGAAGGACGAAAATGAAGAGCAATGTAGTCATTCCCCACAAAATGGCTACGACCCAGGGGCCGTCACCCCCCATGGTCATTGTTAAGTGACAACAGTGCTCTGGTTCCTCGTAGCTTGGTTGGTATGGGTGTAGAAGTAACAGAAGTTTGAAAGAGAGAGAAGTAGAGAACAAATCGCGCCGGAGTATAGAGTCAAGCGTTCTTCATTCAGGAACACGAGATATTTGTGTACCCGTGCAAAGCGACATTTTCGTTTGCAACAGCCATGATCCTCAAGGATTGCGATCGCCCAAATGAATGATGGTCAGAGCCATGGAGCATGTTCCTTCAATTAGGCATGGGTTGGGATATCAACATCTAACAATCAATCCGTCACAAGGCTTTAATTGTCATTGGTGGAAGGCTTCGCAGCCTGTTCCGCTTGAACTGGTCGAGGCAGATTCTGCCAGGATTGAGCTTGTTGGTTTATTATCCGGGCGGATTTAGTATGAACAAGGCCAACTGGAGGCGGAGTCGCCGTGCGCATATACCAATTACATCCCTGACATGAGTCAAAACTTTATTTTGAGGTTGCATCTGAACAACCATTTAGGAAGTTGCTTTAAAGAAGCTTTCCAAGGACAAGGGTGCTGAGATACAGGCTGTAAAAGGGTACAAGATATTTACATAACAAGACCTTGGTGCCGACAAATTGTCAGCCTAGGGATAGACAAAGCTGCTTAGTCTCGTTGGCTCTCAGCTGACTCCCCTCACGGCTACAGCCTGTGCCTCTGCCTCTGCCTCTATTGCTACTGCTACTGTTATTGCTGTTGCTATTACTTGCTTTGATTATTTTATTCCACCCAATTCTGAGAGAGGTAATGGTTAATATCCCCCTCCATGGGGACTTTTTGCCTTCGGCGGCCCTCCTCACAAGCTCGCCTTCATACACAGCGCAGTAACCGCAATACCAACAAAAGGGCATCTACACCGCATTCACGGCACGTGGAGATCCTATCTAATTGAGCCTATAGACTAGTTGTATTTGTGTACTTCGTGGTATAAACAAACCTTAGATACCTAGGTTGTTTTAGGGAGGCAAAGCTGGAGGCAAAGTTCATTTACTTTGTGTGCGTATAATTTCCCTTCTATCAGCTTTGCCTAAACATCACCAATTGTTTGTCTAACAATCGATGGTGTTACTATTCAGGTGTGGCGACCTGTAAGAGGCTAGGTGTAATAGAGCTCTCTTTGATGCTTGCAATTACTGGCACAAATATTAACTATAATTAATTAAGATTAAAATTATTATTTAAAACTATTATATTTATTTTTTTATTTTGAATTTAATATTTTATAATTCTTTTTTATATAATCTTTTTTTTATATATAATTATAAAAATAAATAAAAATAAATTTTTTATTTTTAATTTATAATTATTAATTTATTATAAAAAATTTTTTTAATTTATAATAATCATTGAATAATTAATAATATTTAATAAATTTTATTTATAATTTAAAATTAATA
>JAKZGU010000211.1:0-44373 GCA_022837005.1 Calonectria pteridis | reverse complement strand
AATAAAAATCACTATTTAATAAATTAAACCTTAGCCTTTACTATTATTAATTATTAAAACTAATATATACTTATTAAACTTTAAAATATTAACCTTATTATTATTATCCTATTAATATATTAATAATATATTAATAATATCTTATATATAAATAGATTTAGAATTTACTTTTAATAATTAAGATATCTATAATTAAAATATTAAAATTCTTAATATTAAATAAAGTAATTAATAATTCTTAGGAATTAATTTATTTTAATAGAATTCCTAGATTATTTATTATTAATATATTAATAATAAATTAATCTAGGAAATATTTAAAAAAAAAGGAAAATTAATAAATTAATTTCATTTAATTAAGAATTATGATTAGCTAAGGGTAGTCTATAATTTAGCTATTAGCAAGCTAATCAGAGGCCTTAGCTCACCCTCAGCTCAACTTGCATTCCCCCCACTTATTCTACCCCACTGTCAGATGACCCGCTTACCACACCGTCAGTTGATCTAGGAGCCCAGGTTTCATTTCGGAAAAAACCTGGGCCTTGCTGCCACCTTGTATTTGCAAACGAGTGGGGGTCCCATTAAGATCCACAATGTCTACAATCGAAATTGCCAAGTGGATATCGGCGAATTGCTTCAAGAGACGACAATAGGCCACAACAACCTCCTCCTGGGAGACTTTAATCTCCACCACATAAGTTGGGGTGGAGAGAGGTGCAGAAAGAAGCCATTCAGTCAAGATGCCGAAGATCTTTACGAAGGCACATTGGCTGCCGAGATGAAACTCCTGACAGAGCCTGGCGTAGTTACATTTTCCCGCAGCGAAGAAGACAAGACCCAAACCTTGTCAACCATTGACCTCACATTTGCGGGAAAGGACCTTTGTTTTGAAGATGCGAAGTGCGAAGTTGTTCAAATGGAGGAATTTCGATCAGATCACCGCCCAATCCTTACGACATTGAACATGGCACCATCAAGGATTTCCAGTCAACACTACAATTGGAGGTGGGCATTGAAAACGCAACCAGAAGCGATTTGCGGAGGCTGTAGCAAAGCTCATTAAAGAACTGGGGTTTCCACCTCTCAACACTGAAGAAGAAATCGACAACTTTTTGGCATTGATTGACGAGATTTTGAGTAAGGTTACCCGAGAGCTGGTCCCGACCGTATCTCATGATCCTGTTGTTCGGACTCGTCGAAGGCTTGCCAATCGACTCTCCAATGCCTCCAAGGGGACTAAAGTTCGGAATGCTGTCCCAAGCGTTTTTGGCCTGGCTAAGGCTTGCGAATTTCGCGCCCAAGCAAAGCAGCTGGCTCATATTCCGACGCTCAAGGTTGGTGACCAGGAGTTTACAACAGACGAGGGCAAAACTCGTTGCATGGGTGAGTCTATATGGCAGCGTGTCAGTTATGGTGTGAAGGCGCCACCGACTCCATGCCCGCCTCTGCCTAGCGGAAGGTTTCAGTATCTTGCCGATTTCCGCATTCTTCCGGCGGAATTGACTGAAATGATGCGACAGCTACCCAAGAGGAAGGCCGTTGGGCCTGACGAGGTGGCAGACGAGGCTTTAATCATTGCCAGGGACGTCTTGGCTGAATATCTTGCCCACGTCTTTCAAGCCTGCTTCAAGCTTGGCTACCACCCGAACGCCTACAAGCACGCAAAGACAATCTTCATCCGCAAGGCAGACAAAGAGACGTACGAGAGCCCCAGAAGCTGGCGACCCATTGCGCTGCTTTCGTGCCTGGGTAAAGTGTTGGAGAGGCAGATGACAGACGTGCTGGCGCAGCTGGCGATGGATCACAACATGCTTCCCGGTGTTCAGTTTGGGTCACCGGGGAAGGACACATCCAGGGCTTTGCAGTTTCTCTTGAACCCAATCTATCAGGCCTGGAGCTGCAAGAGCAGGAGGAAGATCAACAGGAAGATCAAGAGGAGGAGCAAGAGGGGTGGCAAGAAGGCCACTCTCCTTAGTCTTGACATCCGCGGTGCATTTGACAACGTCGACAGGGTGAAGCTGCTGGCTAGTCTGATTGAAAAGGGTGTTCCCGACTGGGTCGTCAGATTCGTCCACTCCTTTCTGTCGGATCGGAAAACCACGATACACATCCCTGCATACACATCGGAAGAATTCTGGGTCAACATTGGTATCCCCCAGGGCAGCCCGCTGTCGCCCATCCTGTTCCTCTTCTTTGCGGCCCCAATCCTGGAACTTTACAGTACCGACAAAAACTCCGACACGAGCATCATCGCCCTTGCGTACATCGACGACACCTATCTGATGGCTATTTCTGAAAGCTTCGGTACCAACTGCAAAGCGCTGGAGGAATGCCATGACAGGTTGATGGCTTGGGCAAGTCCAAACGGAGTTGAATTTGCACCAGAAAAGCATAACATCATGCACTTTAGGGCCCCATATAGTCCTGAACCTCGTTCTCATCTCTTGCCGAATATTCCTGGTCTCAGGGCCCCTGGTAAGGAAGCGAAGAAGGAGCTCAAAATTTTGGGGGTTATTGTTGATCACAGGTTGCGTTGGCACAAGCATATAACTAATGTTTGTACCCGTACTGCGGCAAGGACAGAGATTGTTGGCTAACGAACTCGGCAGATCAAGAGCAAAGTGAACCGCTGCATGGGCGCTATGCGACGCATTTCCGGGGCCATCCACGGCATTGACACCGAAGAGCTGCGACGGCTCTACATCGGAAAGATTCGCCCCATCATTTCGTACGCGTGCGGCGCGTGGTTCCTGACTAGGCCGGACGGTGTCAGCAGAGTGAGATGGGCCCCGACCAAGAAGCTTATTGACCAGCTCAGTTCCATACAATACCAGGTGTTGAGGAGGCTTTCCGGAGCCATGAACTCCACCTGCCAAATGACGTTGGAGAAGGAGATGGAAATTGATCCCATGCCCATCTTCCTGGCCCGCCTGGCCTGCGCCCACCGGGCCCGGGTGCTAGACAGCCCCGACCACAAGGCCATGAAGTGGTGGAGAGAGCTTGTGAGCGACGGCAACGCTATGGAGGAGAAAGGCCACCCTTACGTGGTTCTCGACAAGGATGCTCGAGAGCTTCGAGACCAGGCGGTGGAATCTTTCAAGAGTGACTCCAGAGCTGAAGGATTCTCGATTGAGGATCGACCTGACCTTTTCAAGAAACACATCAGCGAGTGCAGCAAGGCCATGGCGTTTGAGCAGAGTAAGAAGAAGTGGGAGAAGTACTAGGAGGAGAGACGCGAGAGGCGTCACTGCCCTCCCGCCCTGCGCGAGGAGTGGGGGCCGGGGAATTTTGCGAGGTATAAAGGCCTTTCCCGCGCCCAGAGCACCATGCTGCTGCGATGCAGAACCGGTGCTATCAATCTGAATTCCTATCTGTATCACATACTGAAAAAATCAAAGACTGGAAACAACGTACGTCGGACCAAGCCCCCCTCCCCCTCCCTTCTCAACCATCTACCAGACCCCAAAGCTAACCATGTGGACACAAAAAAAGATCAAAACCAACCGTTGCAGCTGCCGCGAAGGCTTTCACACAGTTGAGCACCTGTTCCTTTATTGCCCGCGATTGCGGTTCGAACGAGCGCTCCTGGCCGCCGAGGTTGGAACCATTCATTTGGAAACCCTACTAACAAAGTCGTGCTTGGAAGCAGCCGACTGGGCAGTGTCCTTTTTTAACATTAGCACTTTTGCGAACATTCGGACACAGGCGGTCTTTTACCGCAGGAGATACGGCCCCTGCGCCGTCTAGATGTGAACATTGACCACATCCGAGACAGGCCAGAGGGTGTCTCGTTCTCCAATAACCCACATCCCCAATTTGTTATACCCCCAATTGTCACACACACACATTTGTATTGATTGTACTTTTGAGTTCTGGATTTATTGACTTCCTTGTTGCTTTTGTTGGTTTTCCGGTAAGTCCTCTATCTATTGAGAATCCCTCCCCCTCGAATCCAGAGCCTGGGGCTGAACACTAAAGCGGCTGGAGCCAGTGCCACGCCACATATGTGTACGTATGTGGGTTGCTGAGAGACGAGCCTTTTCCCTTTCTTTGTATTTGATTAATAAACTAACTATTTGCCCTTGAGTTGCAGAACTACCTCCTGCTGCGTCCGCCCTGCTGCCAGCTACACCGGATCAGGTTCAAATCCCTCAATATCCTCCCCATCCAATCGTCATACCGGGCATCGGTGATTTCTTCGAAGAAGATCTTTTCATCTTTGGTTGCCTCGTTGAGCTCATCATCTAGCATTGCCATTATCCCTTGGAAGTGGTTGTGTTGTCTTTTGATGAAGGCTTTTGCCGAGCGGCTGATGAGCCGTTGCCTATGTAGGATTTGGAATTCTAGGCCGATAAGCTGTGAGTATTAGGAAGGCACCTGTTATTTGGCAATCAATTTATGATAATGAGCATCCCAAATGTGGCTAACGGTGGCTGGACAAGGTCCAACCGCCGCAACCGGAGATTCGTACCTAAATTAACATTTTTTATGTAAGCTAGCGTCCATGACCTGTCCTAACTCCATTTTTTCCAATTACCTAAAATTACCAATGCCTACTAAAGCTATTTAGAGTTATCCGTTAAATCTATATATTATGACTTTGTTCCCTGAACCTCAATATAACTTTAAATTGCCTTATTATCCTATTGTGCCTATAATTAAAAGGCTTTGACTTCCTAGGTTAATTTCTTAATTATATTAAAATTAGTATTATTATTTTTTTAGTCTTTTATGCTTATTGCCTTAGAATCTGATAAGGCTATTGTTATTATATTACTATTATCCTTATTATTAGTATCTTTAAGCTGTGCTAGTATGTGTTGATATAACCTTGGTATTGTGGTTTTAGGCTTATATGAATTACCTAATTGAAGCCTTTAAAGCCTGAGTATTGTTAATAATAGTCTAGCTATATTAATAGCTATTGGGGCTATTAAAGCCAGTGGCTATTATAGTATTAGCAAGGCTGAGTTATGTGTGTTCTTATTAATTATGGTATCCTTAGCCTGCTTAAAGGTAAGGGTTTTCTTAAAGAAAATAGGGTCCTACCTTAAGCTATTAATACTAATGCTTTTTTTAAGACTAAGGCTCCCTTTAGGCCGGCCTTTTCCCTTTATAACTTAGGGATTAAATAGGCCTTTGATAGTGGAGGTATCTTAGAAGATTGACTTGTGATTCTAATGTTAAAAGGGATTAACCTTATAAGGCTAAATTAGCTTATTATTTTTTAATTTCCTCTAAATTATATAATAGTATAGCACCCTGTTTATAATAGTAAGTAAGCAAGTTAGGCAGGGTTGCCCTATGCCCTTGACCTTCTGCTTAATCTATTATAATTCCTTATTAATAAGGGTTATTATAATAAGGGAAATTTGATTTTAAATAAGGGCAAAAAGAGGCTATATTAAAAATAAGGGAATTTTGTATTGCTATTGTGCCTAAAGAGCCTTAATATTAGCTCTTTGGTTAACCCAGAAAATCTCTAGCTTTATAAAGATAGTAGCAAGATTACTAGTACTTAATAAAATAATCCTTTTAATTATGGCATAAAGGGATTTAATAATAAAAGTTATTAAGCAATTAAAATAATAATATCAATTAACAAAATAACAGATAATCTTTTCCTTTTATAGATTAATCTATATATTAAGGGCATATATAATAATAACTAATAGAAATCTCTCTAATTTAAAATTATTAAGTTTTTTATTAAACTCAACAACTATATTACTATTTACAATATTATTCTACTTATTAAAAAACCACTAAAAGCCTAGGTTATAATAAATATAGCTAGTCTTACTATTTTTCATACCCTTAGGGAAAAATAACTTATATTAAGTAAGGATATTTATATTTATATATTAGTAGTATAAGAAATAAGGTATAATATTAAAAGCTAGGTTATTTGTAATTACCCTTATTAAGATAAGCTTATAGTTAATTATAATAGCCTAGGGTAAAGGGATATTATACTTATTTATAAGCTTTTGGAATTACTTAAAAACCTAGGTATACTAAGCTTTAGTTTTACTATTAAGAAATATAGCTATAATATAAAAAGTCTACTTTAATAAGGTTCTTCTATAAATATTAAAAAGCAATAAATTAAAGTAATTAGTCTTATATATATTATTATAAATAAGGATTTTATAATATTATAAATATAGCTTAATTCTATTTTATAAAGTAATAAAGAGATATAAAATATATCCCTTTTTATTATAAAGCTTAGAATAATAATATTTATTTTTATTTTAAAGTTAGTTAATAAGCTATTTAACTAGGGTTTAACTAGCAAGCTCTTAGTAATAATAATATATAATAAGATTATTTATATTAGGGCAAGTAATATAGTTAGCCTTATGGCTGGCCTTATAGTGGATTTTTGTAATAATAGTAATAAATTATGATCTTATATTTTAAAAGAAAATAATATTATCTTTAAACTTTATAATAATTTCTTTTTAATATTATAGAGTAATAAAGATATTAAAGGGATTATAATTATAATTAAGAAGCTTTTCTATAAGTAATTAAATAATTTACTAATTATCTAGGCGCTATTTTAATACTAAGTAATAGGAATATTTAATTATTTGACTATTACCTTTATGCTTCTTTAAATTATATATTAAATAGTCTCTTTGAACTTATAGGCAGCCCCTCAAGCAATATAAGGTAATCATAGATAGATTATTAGTATTAGGGTGTTTTTAGTATATTATAATAATTGCGCCTTCCTCTTTGGCGATGACCTGTATTATATTATAAGTCTCTTTAAAAGAGGGGAAATTTAGCTTAAAAAGTGCTTTTATTATTGCGAAATACTTCAATGCGCGGCATTAAGCTATACATTAGGGTGGAACACATCAAGGGGGACAAGGGTAGCACAAGGGGACATTAGGCATATAAGTTTTACTAATAAAATGCGTGTGCGCGCCGACATCGGGCGTCGCAGGCTGACAGGCGGGGCCCCAGCCACAAGTTGGATGCTCGTTATCAAAAAGTGAGTGCCAAATAACAAATTCCATTAGGAACTTTGCTCTAGTTCCCGAAGCTAATTCTAACTTCTCTTGCTAGTCATCCTCTCCTTGCGGCTCAGCTCGGAGGGCAGCGTCCCTTTGATCGCGAGGAGCATGAGGCGGTGGTCTGAGATGAAGGAGAGGATCTCGTTGAGGGCTGTGGAACTGAGGGTGCTGTGCCTCATTTGGATCTCTGTACGTTTTTATGTTGAAAATATTGCTTCAAATCTAACATGAGCAGCCATTGAGGTATGCATCGGCGGCGGCGGATCGGTGGGTCGGGTCGTGGATGAGACGCCTTTCGAAGTGTAAGTTTGCAACCATGTCCTGTTTTTACAGATTCAGCTACTAAATGCAATAAGAAGACCTGGTCATCGCGGCTTCGGCTTGGCGATCAGGGGTTCGGAGGTGCGTGTTCGAGCCGACCGGTCTTGGCAAGGCAGGTTTGAGGCCCACCCTTGTTCCCAATACTCAGCTTTGAAGGCTAATAAATCAATTAGGAAAGCCATCTTAAGTAACAGGGGGTTAAATTTATCCTTGACTCACAAGGGCAAAGTTTATATTTGGATTAAGCTATTTGTTCTTTTGGTCAGGGCAGTAAGATTTTCACGACCAAACCTATTGTTGAAGACTATTTGTATGCCACCTCTGTGGCCTGGTTCCTGGATCACCCGGTTGAGCCTACCGCTTGTTTTTTAACCTAGAAGTAAATAACCTCATCGCCCAACATAAACATAAAAACATAAAAGCATGTGCCAAGCTGAGTTGTGATTTTGCTTTCGTCGAGTGGGTCGGCGAGACAGGAAGTCCCCGCTGCCAAGTCACGGGACTTGGATGTGGGGCACGGCTGTCGCCAGTTTGATGTCTTATTAATAGCTGGCCAACTCGTCTTGTTCAATAGCTACTTTCCCCCCGTTTCACTGAATTATTTCGCGGTTTTCTTCATCCCCTCAAAACGCCCAATGCCCCCGCCGTCGACATGGCGTCCCGCTGTCCCCTCCTCATCCTTCCCTTCGAGATCAGGAGGATGATTTATCAAGACTACTTTGCTGTCTCTGGTGGCTACGTTCTGAGCCCTAATTTGCGACAGCTTACAGTAGCAAATGGCGATCGTATTGACCTTAATCTCATCTACACATGCAAATTTATTGCGCGCGAAACGAGAGAGCTCGCTTTCTCTCTCAATACAATCACCATATCGACACCACATTCGCAATCGCCTTGTTTTGCTGCTGATCTATTTTCATCATCTATTGTGCGGCTTTACTGGGAAGAAGCGGCTCAGCTTAGGCACCTTTTCCTCTTGATCGACGAGGATATCCACGCCGAGGTAGTACGAAAATTCCCTTCGTTTAGGGCTCAGATGGACAGGCTACTGCAGCTAGCCCAGTGCTATCGTCCCACATACTTGAACATGGACAACCACCTTCCGGAGTACAGCCTTCAAGTGCTCACAGAGTTCCAATACTATCGAGAAATTCGACATGTATTGCATCTCATCACTGCACGGTATAGTACAAATGTCTTGGGCACTCTCAGCCCACAATCAGTACCCAGCTTTATTCGACCTTCTGATAACCCTGATAATCCCTATGGTCTCGCCGATCCTGAAGATCCTGAAGCTGTCGCAGCTGTCGAAATGCTAGCAGACCAACACCGCATCCACGTTCCATACGGGATGCTTCGCCAATTTATCTGTCTGCCCAACGACCCCTGGGCTATACCTACGCTAAGCCAACTTCGCCAGATGATAGACATGCACCCTTCTGCGAAAGCGCAATTTCGCAGTGCTTTGCTGGATAGCGGATTTAGGGTGAAATATCGTTTTTCGGCTACAGCTGCAGCCATCGCATTTCTGAGTTCCCTTGGATCTGCTGCCCGGCTGCAATTTCGAAACATCATCATCAACGAAGATCATAGATCTGTATCCCGTCCCTGGCTCCATGCAGAAGGCCTGATTCCTTTCTTCGAGGAGAATTCGCACCTGCGGATTGAGCGACGTATAAATCTGTGGAATACTGTTTTCCAGATAGTTTCCTATGATGATGGCCGAGTCACTGGACTTTCTGCCGAGCTTGCTCGATGGTTTGGTACGACATTTGCCCTGACTTCAGCGGGCGTCCCGCCCGACTCAATGGTTACACTTTTCGATGGAAACCCAGCGCCTGGACCATGCTCGGACGTATTCAAAAATATTATTCAACAAGATATCGCTTTGGCGCGTCCAGTCACGGCCTCGTTTGTTTACGCCAAGGAAGTCCGCCAAGCCAAAGCAGCTTCGGGTTTTGACGTGGAAGACTACTATGAGAATAATTTTGAAGATCTAGTCATGGGATTACAAAGTCTCACCAACGGATCCAACATGTTTCAATGCAACTTTGATCCTGGCCGGGTGTTGGAGATTGATGACTTCCGTGCCAACTACCCAGCCCGTGGTTTCAAGTTTTATCTCAACCGGTTTGAGAATCAGTGGCAGAATCGAAATGTTAGCCCGCGCGAAGTTGACCACCCGCTTATCAAAGACTACGAAAAGAATGAAGAGGCATTGTTCACTGAGGAGGAGTGGGAAAACTATATCGAGTATGCAAGAGAAAACGGCTTCTTTTAGTGCATTATCCCGATTGTCGAGATAATCGTAGCTTCTAACGAGTGGCACATATACTGGCAGGTTGTGAGTGGTTAAAATGCCTCGAGATAATGTCTAGGGTAAAAAGAATGGGGTACTAGTTAGTTTTAATTTCATTATTTCGCTGCTTTTACATAAAACCACTGTTAATACCAACGGCCTGTGAATGTCTGATTGGGTCGTATAGATAGATTGCAATGATTGGCGAACTTCTTCGCAAATTCATACAATATTTCCTTGAATGCTTCAAAGCAAATTTAGTAAAATCCGGTCATCCCCACTCGTACATACTGCCTCGCATCAAAGAATGGGGGCACAGTCGAACAAATTAAGACAAAGACAGATAAGATTGAGTTGCACCAAGGACGTATGTGTATTGCACCACAAGTAACTGGTGGCTGTGTAGACGATGTTCGACTCCTAATAACGAACTCTGATGAAAAGAAGAAAGAAGAAGCAGAAGCAAAAAGAACAACAACGACCCTCATTTGCAAATCACTCTTGAGTTGGCCGTGTCAAATGGGCCGTACGCATGCATTTTGGCAGCATGTTAAATGCGACGTAGCCTTTATTGAAATGGCGCCTCGCTACAGATCATGTTTGGTATGCAAGATTTGCAACTGTCTGGGCCAGTGAGCCACATACTCGACGTGGTCAAAGAAAACCTACTAACGATAGACTTAAACAGGCCTTATGCACATTTTAGTATGCATGATAATATCACAAGCTATGAATCCAGGTGCAAAATGAAGCTCTTGTTTGTTGGAAGGAAGGTCTATCTAGGTCTCTTATAGCTGTTGATCCTACTAGCTGCTGGAGGTGGCCGGTGCAGGCCGCCTCTCCGGCGTCGGGGTCATAAGATTCGACTAGGATGATGAGCTCGACTTGGAACAGATCCCTAATTGGCCGGCCGCAGCGGCCCCTGTAGTCAACAGATTGATAAGCTAGGATCGTGTGTTGTTTAGTATGGTGTTTTGGGGCCGATTGCGGTTTCGGTCATCCAGCTGTTACGTCAATTGTGATGCCTGCTAGCCCGGTCATCGGAACGGCGTCACGGAGGTCTGTTGAGGCCGTCGTCATGATCGGGCTGCTGCCGTTGGCCCCGAGCCTGAGCGACTGTTGTGTTCAAGCTAGGCAGCTGTGAGCGTGAGAGAATGTGACAGATAATATGAAAGCCGGGACAAATCTTTACTGGGAAGGTGGATTTTCAGATTTCAAGCACGCCTTAATTGAGGTGAGTACGAAAACCCTTCCATAAAGGAAACCTTTTTGTCAAAACACCAAAACAACTATTGCTTCACTGCAATAGGTGGAACATCCTATTATATCACACGTCTCCACCACTAGTCAGCCTGTGAAGTACAGCTGCGTTTAAATTTAAGAAGCCAAGTGATAGAGTAAACGTATGGCTACCTTAGTCATATTAATAAAAGCATCATTAAAAGCTCGGTACGTGAGGGTGTTATTAGTCTTGACCACAAGATTGGCTGATTGAGAAGAAAGCAAATACCAACTACCGCCCGAAGAAGGCAATTCATCAGCGCGCCGGAATTTTGGACAACAGGTTGATCGGGTTTTTTTTTTCTCGCTAATGGTATCTTTCTTCGATGCAATTCACTGATATTTTGCAGATTCTCCTAAAAGAAAATGCCCAAAAAAGCTGGATTCAAGCAGCGATCGTCGCAGCGCTGTTCGCGGCGTGCCATTCTGTTTTATTTTGGAACTGCTGGCCTGGCAACACTGTTTTTCTTTTCCCGCGTGAGGTAGAGAGTTGGTGGCACGCAGATCCTTGGAATCCCTGGCCTTTTTCAGTGGCTGGCATCCGGCGTAGGGAGGAATGCGTTGCTAGTCACTAATTGTCGTGTCTCACCCCCGACCGCCAAGTCTGCCAACCAGAAAGCGCCTGCTGGAGGATGGATGAAGGCGCTTGCGGAAACTGGATTTAGGGGCGAGACGGTGCGCGTTTGCAGGAGTAGTATGCTGGACCTTGAAACGCTGTCTTTTTTTTTTCGGCTCCTGATGAACAACTCTGTTGCTCATCGGTATCTTGCTTGAGTTGATGCAATAGCCAGACTTGACCGTTTATTTTCTTTTCACAGACAATGACTATCACGCTGTTTTTTTTCTTTTGAAAAAAAAAGCTGAAAACGCCAACGGCGTTGTTGAATCGGACCGACATTGAGTAATTGTTCTCAGATCACTGTCTCACCTTCCGGACCCGTGCAAATTCCAGTCCCCCATTCCCTCTTTTTCCCATATCTACATGGTATTGTGCCCTCCTTCATTGGCTATTGCCATCCATCACCTGGTACTTTCGGCCGCACCATTGCGACGACGTGGTTGCGCTTCGCCACTGAGCATCTTGCACCAATATTTTCCCTTCTCATTTTAATACTTTGGTTTTGGTGCCCATGCGCTCTCCGAACAACAGCGGCTAGTCTTTATTCACGCCTCAGCCTCCCAAGGCTTTGTCTTTGTCACCTTCATCGCAATGTCCGCATCCTCGCGTAGTGTTGGCAGTTCCACCACCGGGTCGACAATAGGCCCCGTTGTTGAACTCCGAAAGAATTTCAACTTTTGGAGCCTATGCGGCGTTGGACTGATGACGGGATGCAAATGGCCTTGTCTTGGGGGCAGTATCGTTGGTGCTCTTGGACTTTATTCAATTGTCGGATGCTTACATTTGGCAAGGTCGTCGCGCTGTACAACGGCGGTGCTCCTGGTGTAATATTTGAACTGTAAGAACTTTTGATAATGGATAAATCCCGTCCGGCAATCTCCATGTTGATGAACTCTACAGAATCGCTGTATCTGTGTTCTACTGCATGATATCGTTGTGCATTGCCGAGCTGGCATCTGCAATACCATCTTCAGCAGGAGGTAAGGTCAATAATCACATAAACCCCAATCTACTGCTAAGAGGTATTAGTTTACCACTGGGCAGCTGTTGCTGCGGGTCCCAAGTACGGTCGAGTTGCCAGTTGGTACGCTGGTTGGTTCAATGCATTGGGCTGGACATTTGGTGCTGCGAGCATTAGCTCTATTCTATCCAACCAAATTCTGTCAATGCATCAACTTTTTGATCCAGAATATCAGCTGGTGAGGTGGCACTCGTATCTTGTTTATCTGTGCTTCACGTGGCTCAGCTGCCTCCCCGTTCTGTTCGCAAACCATGCCCTTCCCCATTTTGCACATATTGGCACCTGCCTAATATTTATTGGTTTCTCTGTTATCCTCATCACATGCATATTCCTCCCTCGCGAAGGAGGAGCCCACGCGCCCCACGAGTTTGTCTGGAAAGACTGGGTGAACCTAACTGGCTACAAGAGCGACGGGTTCGTTTTCCTAGCCGGGATGCTCAATGGAGCTTATGCGGTTGGAAGCCCCGACTGCGTGACGCATCTTGCCGAAGAAATCCCTAAGCCCAAGAAGAATATTCCCAAGGCGATTGGGATTCAAATGACCATTGGCTTCGTGTCAGCCTTGGGGTTCCTGATTGCAATCTTCTACGCTGTCAACGACCCAGAGAGATTATTTCATTCCAAGGCCATCTTTCCACTCCAAGAGGTGTTTTTTCAGGTGACTGGAACCAAAGGCGGAACCATGGGGCTGTTGCTGGCAATGGTGATTCCGGAAATCTTTACCAACGTTGGAGCTTATCTCACATGCAGCCGCGTTGTGTGGACATTGGCAAGAGATGACGCGATACCGCTGAGCAGATATCTCGGCAAGCTTCACTCGCAACGAGAGAACCCCTTTAATGCAATTCTTTCTTGCGGAATCCTCAACACGGTCACGGGGCTCATATACCTAGCCTCGTCAACAGCATTCAACGCCTTCCTAGGCTCCTTCGTCATACTCACAACCCTATCATACCTGTGTGCAATTTTTCCATATCTCATCACAGCTCGCAAGCACATACTACCCGGGTGGTTTAGAATGCCGGAAAAGGTCTTTGTACCCGCCGCAGCTCTCTCAAGCTTGTACATCATCACTTTTGCTGTAATTTTCTCTTTCCCCTCCTCCATTCCTGTATCTATACAGAGCATGAATTATACTGGGGTTATTGTGGGCTGTATTGGTCTGTTCATGACCTTGTATTGGAGTTTGAGAGGAAACGCGCGATATAGTGGACCCGAGCCTCAGCTTTTACACAAACTGCAAGGGCTTGAGGTTATAGCGGCGCATCCAAGGAAAGATGCATTGTCAAGACAACACAAAGCATGAAAATAAAATCAAGATTACACCTAGAGATTTCAACAGTAATATTATGATATCCAGATTTGAAATATGGTCTAAATAAGTTCTCACCTCCACGTGTTTCTGGTATCCATCCCCCTCTCCCGTAGGGTTGCGTTCCCAGTCACAACTACGTTTTTAAGTGAAAACATTGGGTCGATTCTCACGCCCACGTGTCGACCCTGGTACCTCTGCCGCTCATGTGGCGTCTGGAATGCTCATTTATCTAAGAACGCCTTCTGGGGTTCAATCGATTATTGCTCCAATCAGTTCCTCTAGATAGCGGTTTGCAATATAATCATTACGCCCAGCGACTTCGCCTAGAAATTTGCTTGATTTTTCTCTACTACAATTCGTGGTGAGAGTTTTCGATGAAAGATTATTTGCTCTCGGAAAGCCATGAGTTGATGATAAGGCTGCAACTCCGGATCTTACTTAGGTTGAAAATACGCGTATGGTCAGCATAAGGGGATTAGTTGGTGAGGATGAAAATGAGAGGAACGATGTGGAACCAGGCCACTGCACCTGCAGCATAAAATGATAGATTTCGGAATGCATCTAGGTGTGACAAAAACTCATAATCAAGCATTTCCGCGACAATCGAATTGAGGCCAGATGCAAAAGTTCCTGGAAGAGACATTTATTCATTTGTCCAAGGTAATGCCTTGGGTAGCTGAAGCATAGCTTACGTGGAGCGGAGAGCGCAATGATTTGCTCATGGACGACGGCGATCTTCAACGACATCCTGGCAGATCAGGTATTGGCGCACGTCCCGTGGAAAGAATGGACCTTTGCCACCATGCTGATGTTACAATCTGCACATCACTAGGTGTAGCGATGTTTTGTTTGGTCTGGTCTCTGGCCAAATTATATCCGGGAACATAGCCCATCCCTGGCTGGGTTCTGCATGAGGAGAACGAGCCACACTAACGCGATCAAATGAGAGAAAACAGGAAGAAGACGAGAAAAGAGGAAAAAGACTAGAACAACGCGGACGGGGGCATCCTGGCACCATTCATGCTCAAAAATCCCAACCCACTTGCGCACCGCCCCACTCCAACGATCAAAACGGTCGAGCCGGTATACGAAAGGAGCGAAATCCTCACGAGGACGGGCATCGCTAGCCCTCATTGGGCGCGCAGGTATTCAGCTTGGTCATACGCAAGAGGAACATGCTTCTTTGGGGCCTCGGTGTTTCTTCGCGCCTCTAGCCTGCTTGCCGCGTAAATGAAGTCGACACACGCCGTGTGGCGTGGCCGCTGCCCTCAGGCGATTCCCATGACGAAAACAATGTTTCATGGTGGCAGTTCAATTTGTCCCGCTCACTGTTCCATCAACGACGTTGATTGAAAAGGACCCTCAAGGGTGTGTGGGTTTGGGGGTGGAGGCAGATCGGTAAGCAGGCACCCCCCCTGCAACGCAGATCAACGAGCACCAAAGAAGCCCGCACGTGGGTGCTTGGGGGAACGTCACCCACTGCACCTGGAGCGATAAGTGGTGGGGATGGTGGGCCGAGTTCCCCCGTTGGCTGTTATTACCGGCTCGCCAAGGCGGGAATATCGGGAGGGACGATGCCACGCCCTTGGCAACTTGGCAAAGGGCTCGGCATCAAAGTTCCGATTGACGTTCCATGAGGGCCAAAAGGCCGTTTAGCGCCAGAGATAAGCATAACAGACTAAGGAAGAAAAAAAAAGGGCACATTATGGTTAATAGAAAGGTTCTGCGTAGGCTTAGCTTTTTGCGAGCAGACCCCTTTTTTGGCGTCCAACTCCCCGAACGCGAATGCTCACACGAGCACACATACGCACGCGGTCCGGTACGTCGCATCAGCGATGCAAGGCGATCTAGCCTCGCTCCCGGTCTCCGAATACCAAGCAACTGCCCAGACGCGGCATGTCACCTTGGAGGCCCCTTGCTAGGCTCTTGGCTATGCTTCTTGGCACAGCTCCCAGGTTCCGAGGCACCAATTTTCCCCATTTTCCTTCGCCCGCGCCGCCCACGTTCTCGATCCATTCATTGCCAAGCCAGCGCGGCGCTTGTTCTCTTGTCATTGCGCCTGGTCCACTGGTTCGTCAGACGTCGATTCCCAGCTTGTGGCCCCGAACCCCACACGTCTAGCCAGGCGAGCACATTTTATCCCGAGAGCGTGGGCCATCTCGGTCGCACGTTGCCTTGGTCCTCCCGGGGAGCTAGATTGCTCTGCAGCAACCCACGTGCTCAGCTCTGGGCGTCGAGTCGAGTCGCCCCCCCGAACCAGCTCGGCAGCCATGTCAGATGCGGAAACGTCCAGACGACTATTGATTAGTTCGTAGTGTGTTCCTTCGGTGACCAAATCCAGAACACCTTCCGAACTGGAACCAACACCTCGGATTGCACCGATTGCTAATGCTTAATGGCCTGTCAGTGTCAGGCCGAGGGCCTGCTGCGTGGCCCTGACTGACACGCGTACGCAGGCATATAAATGCTTATCCCCTGTGGCAGTCTGGGTTTTCGGTCCCCGTCCTCTTTGTAGATAACAGAAGCAGCAGCAGCAATTGACGCTTGAGTACTGACTCAGACGCCCCGTGCCCGGCGACAGTACCATCACAATGACGCTCTCTCAGTACGACTACATCTTCGGCATCGGCACGTGCTTTGCCCTGCTCGATGCCTTCAACAACGGTGCCAGTACGTGCCCGCTGTCCAACCTTTTGTCCCTGTTCCTGTTGATTATTGACCCGGCTTGCAGACGATGTTGCCAACTCCTGGGCCACCAGTGTTTCGTCCCGATCGATTTCCTACCGATGGGCCATGGTTCTCGCCACCATTTGCGAGATGGTCGGTGCTATCGCCACAGGTGCTCGAACTGCCTCCACCATCAAGGATGGTATCATCCCCGTTGAGGCCTTCCAGGGCAACGCCGGCGTCCAGATGCTCGCCTTTGCCTGCGCCCTCGCCGCTGCCTCCTCCTGGGTCATGTGGTGCACTGCCCACTCCACTCACGTCTCCTCCAGTTACTCAATCATCTCGGCCGTCGCTGGTGTTGGTGTTGCTACCGTCGGTGCTTCGCAGGTCCAGTGGGGCTGGAACAACGGAAAGGGTCTCGGTGCTGTCTTTGCTGGTCTGGGTATGGCCCCCATCATCTCCGGTGGCTTTGCTGCCATCATCTTCATGATGATCAAGCTTGGAGTTCACATCCGCGAGCACCCCGCCGCCTGGGCTGTGTACACCTCTCCCTTCTGGTTTCTCCTTGCCTCTGCCATCTGTACCCTCTCCATTGTATACAAGGGCTCGCCTCAGTTCCACCTGAGCGCCAAGCCAGGTTGGTGGATTGCCTCCGTGGTTATGGGCACCGCTGCCGGCGTGTGCCTTCTTTCTGCCATCTTCTTCGTTCCCTACCTCCACGCCCTTGTCATCAAGAAGGACCCTACCGTCCGCTGGTACCACATTTTCCACGGCCCTGCCCTCTGGTCCCGGCCCGCCCCTGTCGAGGCTGGTGAGGTCCACATCCGCAACTACGCCGTCGTGCAGGAGGACGAGGCCGACGCCGCTTCCGCTACGGGATCCACCGAGCCCGAAGTCCTCAAGGAGGGCAAGGAAGTTACCTCTGCTCCTCGTGACCCCGCTACCGAGCTCTCTGCCCTCGAGGGATCTCAGGCCAGCTACGAGGCGCTCATGAACCAGGCCAAGCAGCGCTATCACGACAGACTTCTGCAAAAGAAGGGACCTCTGGGCTGGGCCATGCGAACTCTGCGCGACAACCCCATGGGTGCCGGCTCCATCTACGAGCTCCACAACATCAAGAGATTCTTCGCCCGCCTTCCCGCCATGATTGTTTGCGGTGCCCTCTACGGTGTCAACTACGATATTCACGCTGCTCAGACCGGTATCACCGGAACACCTGAGGGTGCCCGTATGGCCCGCGTGTACAGCCATGCTACCAAGTACTCCAACGAAGTCGAGCACGGCTACTCCTTCATCCAGGTCCTCACTGCCTGCACTGCCTCTTTCGCCCACGGCGCCAACGATATCGGTAACTCAGTTGGTCCCTGGGCCGTTCTCTACAGTGCTTGGTCGACTGGCAAGGCCCAGGAGGCCAAGGCTCCCGTGCCCATCTGGCAATTGGCTGTTCTCGCCATCACTCTGTCCGTCGGCTTCATTACCTACGGATACAACATCATGAAGGGTACGAATAAATCATCTTCTCCTCATTCTTGGATAATTTCATACTGACTGTCGTATAGTTATGGGTAACAAGATTACCTACCACTCTCCTAGCCGTGGTTGCTCCATGGAGATGGGCGCCGCCATCACCGTGCTGATTGCTTCGCAATACAGCCTTCCTGTGTCCACCTCTATGTGCATCACTGGTGCCACAGTTGGTGTTGGTCTTTGCAACGGAACTATCAAGGCTGTTAACTGGCAGCGAGTTGGTCTTTTGCTCTTCGGTTGGATCATGACCATTCCCATCGCCGGTACCCTGGCCGGTTGCCTTATGGGTCTCTTTCTCAATGCTCCCCACTTTGCCTCTTAAAGGGATGAACCCTGGGCTCTTAAAATCTGACTACTAAACTAAATATTAACTCCCTCTACTTGTAATCTATACCTCAATACCGAATCAGAAATCCTGATATAAATTGATACATTATTCATAAGTCAGTATGATGAATTGCCATTTTTCAAATCTCCAGGGGATATCTTTCCCAACGTTTGGCATCAATTGTCACAACCCGCTTTTCAAGTCGTAAAATCCCCATCCGCCCACACCATAGTTCAAGTCTCGAAGTATTTCCATTTAATCACATGAACTAGTTTCATCGCTATTCTCAGCTTCAAGACGATGAAATCACCCACAAAAGTTTCTAAATCCGTTCGTGTTGATAGGAAAGTTCATTGACTGCTGGTGCGTAATTCAGCCTGTAGGGTAGGTAAAACACAGGCAACCATTTTGTCGAACCAAACAAAACTCCGTAAAATCACGAACTTAGCGCCAAAATTGGACTCAGATATAATGAGAGTAATTAAAATTAGCCTTTTATACATGTCAGAATTTGCCAGACTTACCCTATTTCCCTTTCTAATAAGACGAGATGCATGTGTCTCTTATGACTGCCCATTGGGCGGTGGGTCTTACGAGGTGGGTCCACACGTGGGAAAGTCTGGGGTCACTGCTGATTATGTCAGCCGCCCTAGGACCCTGTTGGTGCTGGGCCAGCAGGTTTCAAACTATTCCAAGAAGTATAGCGCTCGTATCCACACATCGCTTCTGCAGAATAGAGCCTTGGCCGATCCCTCGTTCTGGGACTACCTCAGAGTGACAGGGCTGACATCGTCCACACAGGATCCGTCCAGCCTTATCCCACGGGACCCGTGCCAATTGGTCCCCTGCGGATTTTTTCTGCCGACTCTGACCGCCTAGAATCGTGCTCGAATCCCCTCGAGATGACGGGCTCAAACATGTCTCATCGAGACCTTTTTAGAGGCTTTGCTAGACATATTCTATAAGATGGGGAGATCGAGTTGCTTGTACGCGATGCGGAAGACAGGAACCGGCCATGGGCTGTTCGCTGTGACCATGATCAAGGCAGGCACTCGCATCATTCGCGAAGAGCCCATCCTCGCCATATCACGCGAGGAAACTCTGTTAAGACCCGAGCATACATGGGTCCAGACCAAGACTGGCCAATTGCCGTCCGAGGCCCACGGTCGCCTGATGGACCTGTATCATAATCCGAAGAAGCTGCGCGAGTTTGCCTTCCTCGAGGGCCAGCCCTGCCCTGGCACAAACCTCGACTCTGCCCTCGTCCTGGCCAAGTTTTACACAAATGCCGCGACCATCAGGTCGGGCGGACTGCAAGTAGGCCTGTTTGCCACCTTCTGTCGCATGAATCACTCCTGCACCCCCAGCACGAGCTGGGTCTACGACGAGGCGTCGGGCATGATGGAAGTGTATGCCGTAAGAGACATCAAGGAGGGCGAGGAGATCACCGACTCATACACAGACATTGCCCAGCCCCGCAGCAGCAGGGCCAAGGAGCTGGCAAACTGGGGCTTCTGCTGTAGTTGCGCCGCGTGCGAGGGGCCCGACGCAGCGGAACACGACGCCAGGCGGCGCAGGATCGCCCAGATCAAGGGCATCCTGGAGATGTACCAAGACCGTGACAAAGATGATGACAGGCCCATCTTCGCAGAGACACCAAAAGACGATATCGAGGCTTTGAGGCTCGCGGAGGAAAGCGTTGAATTACTGACGATGGAGAACCTGGTCGAGGATCTGGGTATCGCGCATGGGTGGTGCGCCAAGTTCGCGAGGGAGGCTGGGTTGCACGATGCGGCAGACTACCACGAAGAAAAGGAATTCGATATACTTGTTATAACTACTGGGGAATACATAGAATAAAACTTTTTTTTAGCTGGAATTCTGCGATGATGACGATTTGGGCGTGAGCGGTGTGTTGTACCTGACTGTGTTTCGTTTAGTGTGGTAGGGAGTGATTGCGATGTCTTTGATCCACCATTTCATCAACGCAGGGAGTTAAACAGAGAAGAAGACTATTAAGTAGTCGATGATACCCTAATATTTCCACAATTTCTGCATTCACGGAGATGAAGTACGCCAACTTTTAAGTCCGATTAGTTTCGGCACCGAATCGGCGAAATAGCTAGTTCACCAGCCACGGCCAATGGGCTAGGGAGAGCAACCCGGTACCAAAACTAGACTAAATCACCATAAAAGATCTGGCCGAGCCTTGTCTGCCTTGAGTTACCTTCAGATATCACTGGGGGCATGTCGAAACAAAAAACTCGAGTCATCGAGCGCAGTGCACATCTTGGCAATGACATCCCACTACAGCATGGAACCAGACACGCAAAATGGTTCGACAAAAGATGCAGCGCTGAAAAATGACAGAAAAAACGAAAATATCAAAAAACTCGACCCAATTTCCCCACTACCCAAAAATACGACGAGTACGGTAATGGAAGGTGGAAACCATCTGGACATTGAACAAGAACCACCAGCAGAAGCAGTTTCTGAACCCCCTTACACGGTTTTCTCGCACTATGAGAAAGTTCCGATTATAATTCTCGTCTCATTTACTGCCATCATATCCCCATTCTCCAGTTCAATCTATTTACCTGCGCTGCTGTCTATTGCGAACGATTTGAATGTATCCGTCTCACTCATCAACCTGACCGTGACGACATACCTGGTATGTAGTCTTTTCCCCCCTTTATTATTAAGACAGATTCTTAATTTTCAGCAGATATTTCAGGGCATTGCACCCTCATTCATCGGAAACTTCTCCGACATTTACGGTCGTCGACCGGCTTATCTCATCTGCTGCACCATCTACCTTGCCGCTAATATTGGCCTAGCTGTGCAGAATAGCTATCCTGCTTTGCTTGTGTTGCGATGTCTACAGAGTTGTGGCAGTAGTGCTACAGTAGCTCTGGGAAGCGCAACTGTGGCCGACATGGTCACCAGAGCCGAGCGTGGCAAGTACATGGGTTACGCGGGCATGGGAATCACTCTCGGTCCAGCCCTAGGCCCTGTTATTGGCGGATTGCTTGACCAGTATCTTGGTTGGCGGTCAATATTCTGGTTTTTGACCATCCTATCAGGTGTTCTGTTCTCTTTGGTCTTCGCTTTCCTACCGGAAACCTGCAGGAACGTGGTTGGAAACGGGAGCGTGCCTGCACCGTGGTATTGCACCTCCATTCTCGGGTACTTGAGACAGAGAAAGCGGCGGAAGCTGGGAGAGGATATTTACCGCGAGTCGGTAACCCCAGCTCGTCGCCGGCCAAACCCATTCGCCGCTCTGAAGCTACTCGGAGAAAAAGAAGTGGGCATTGCACTTGCCTTTGGATCGCTCATGTACGGCGGATACTACATCGTCTTGACAACCCTATCAACTCAGCTTGCCACCCGCTTCGGCTTCTCTTCCGTCATTGTCGGTGTTTGCTATCTTCCGCTTGGCATAGGCAGTCTGAGCTACCGCTACACGGCTGGATATCTCATGGATTGGAATTTTCGGCGGCATGCAAAAAAGAAGGGCATCGAGATCATCAAGAACCGCCAGCAGAATATGAACAGCCTTCCAATAGAGAGAATGCGGTTGGAAATATCCCTGCCGCTGGTATACCTGTCCTGTGGCGTGGTTATTGCCTATGGATGGGCCATGGACACTCGGTCCTCGCTTGCAGGTATTGAGATTTCTCTATTCTTCTGCGGTGTCTTCTTTTCGGGGGCCCTGAATAATCTCAACACACTCATCATCGATCTGCATGTGAATCAAGCCGCTACGGCCGTTGCAGCAAGCAACTTGTCACGATGTCTTGTTGGCGCGGGGGCCGCCGCAATTGCCGGACCGCTCATAGACAGCATTGGCATTGGCTGGACATCCGTGTTCGCCGCCGGGGTTTGGATTCTCTTTAGTCCACTTCTTTGGTTGGCCATGTTAAGGGGAGAGAAGTGGCGTGCAGAAAGCGAGAGTGATACAAAGACAGAGCGATAAGCCAAACTTGATGTCGGGATGAGCTGGACTATTGGCAAAATAAGCCAGTTGATTTTGCCGGATAAAACGGCATTCACGGCAAGGCAGGGGATGCTCACTCTTTGGTGGGTCCTCGGGGTTAGCTGATTTTAATGAGACGCTGCCTTTAGATGTAGGCAGGAAGCTAATGAGAGCCGTGTTCGGATGCTCAGTATCCATAGGGACATGGGGGAGTGGGATCTTGGCGTGGAAGACAAGATCTTCCAGAAAGGCACGTGTCTGCTTGAGCAGTGGATGAGTGTACGGATCAGGATCCACACCCTTATCCTTTTTGATATCGTCAGCAAGGCCGTCCTTGGTTACTCCTGCGCACACGACCCAGTTCATCCCGCGCTGTTGCGGCGTGTTCAGCCAACGGGAAAATACGCTTTTTTTTTTTTTTTTTTAGTTCGGCAGACGCAATATGAATAGGAACCTCTTGTCCATGGTGCTCAGTGTCTTTGTTTTGGAACTAGTGCTCAGCTTTCTTGAACGATGGAAGCTGATCTTTGTAGTTGTAATGACTGTCGCCAACCACGTCTGCCCACTCGTCGAATTCGGTGGCAGCTCCGCGAGTCCAGCCACCTTTTTAGATGGAGTGTTGGTTTCTGATTGTATTTTTCTTGATTTATCCTTCAAAGTTTAAGAGAATCGTGGTTGCGACTCACCAGAGTTGATTGCTGTACCGCCTCCTAATCCTTTTCCAGCATTGATCGTGGGCGATTGATTCGAAATTCCACGTACCGGCTCAGTCTGGTAGGTCCTGTTCAGTTCACCGCCCAAGTTGAGGATCTGTGGGTTTTGAACCTTGGGAATCTCGCGGGTGTCGGAGCCAGCCTCTATCAATAGAACTTTGGCTGTCTCATTATACTCTCGCGAGCGGCTAGCGACAACGCAGTCGGAAAGACTATCGCCTACGAGAATGTAGTCATATATGATGGAACTCATTATTATTATTATCATCCTTGAGGTCCAATACGGCCCAAGTCAACACAACAAGCTTTACACAGCAAGGTTCACACAGTTCGGCTGCAATACCCAATAGCCTTTTGCACACACAGTATCTCCAATAGCCTCATACAACACATCGGAGATAACCTTCTAGAAAAAGCCTTCAATATGACCACCAATATAAAATGCCTGTCTTACCAAGACCAGCCTAGCCTCTTTCCCTCACCATTATCCCTGCAACGATCACAGCAGCCTGCCCACTCGTCTGTCAATACCCACAAACGGACCACACACACACACACACCATACCGACCCACACACACACAGACCCTTGAGCTCATGATGGAACTCATTTTGATAGATCTTATGATTTATTTTTGAAATTGTGATATTTGGGAATGTTCTTGAATGGAGTATTGTTTTAACCTGTTTGAGGAGGTGTAAATTGCTTTCTTCAAATATTCAAAGATTTGTTCAGTAAGTTCAAGGACATGGGTGGCTGTACATATGGCGATGGCCAAAATCATGCCACGATTCTGCAACCTTTAGCTCCCAGTGGTCACATCCTCGTTCGATGAATCTGACAAGGGACGAGATCCATTGTCTTCAGAAAACAATATAATGGCGCTTGTCTAGCTGGAAGGAGCGAGGGAGAATCCTGGAAAGCCCCATCACTTACAGACACTCATGGTGGGAATTCTTTGAGACAGGGATCAGGTGTCCTCAAAGAGGGGCTTCGACCGAGGTCCCACTTCAACCTATCACAAATCAGACGCACATCCCTTGTCACGGACTTCCAAGACTGTTCGCTTTTCAGTAGCAGTCGCACCTTCAGTAACACATCTAGTAATCGTAACATCTGCTTCAGAATAGAGAAGGCATTGGTAATGTCAGTTGGCTTACCAGATAGCAGTAGGCGAATAGGATTTTCGTTGCGCTAAGCGCCAAAAGAAGAACGTCCCTTGCGGGATGAGATAGCACCTATTCCAACCCCCGCAACCATTTTTTTTTTCTTTTTAGGTATAACGGCATACTATAACCCAGTAAATAGAATAAACATCATTACTAGATAAGTAATACTCAGGCTATTCCGGCTTACGACCATACACATAGCGAACCATCATATATCCATGGACCTTCTTGTTGCGAAGTACCTTTTGGCGCATTTCCATTAAGAAAACCTGGTATTCTTCCGCCGGCCACTTCAAAACGTTGTGCCATAGCATGAGGGTGTATCCTATAATTACAGTTACAACATGGCCTGATAAGCAGGAGGGAGCACAAACCTTCAATATCGTTCTCCAAAGTCAAGTTGACGTATTTACCGACCTCGGAAAGGTTTTTATCCCTGGGCCAACCGCCCACAGGGAGCTGAACATGCCACGTTAGCAATGGGGTTGTAGTTCTGGAGAAAGAAAAACATAGCAGCCACTTGCCTTGTAGTTCACAGTTTTGATATCTGTAAATCCAGCTTCTCGAAGACCCTTCTCCTGCAACTGTTGACGCTGTACATAAAACGGATTTCCCAAAGCGGCTCCTCCATCAGCGTAGATCTTTGCCCAGGTCTTCAACACGGGTACTTCATCTGTAGTACCGTCATCACTGCGGATCTCTACGTCAGCTTCGCCAGATTGAACCCAGCCGCCGGGAGCACAGCAGCGATATGCTTGCTTAAATAGCTCGCCCCAGTCTCGTATAGCACCGAAAAGATAGCGTATGTGGATAAAATCGAAGTGGTTATCTTTCCAGGTCCATGGCTGCGTCGCGTCCTCTATCACAAAGCTCAAATTGGCAGGAACCCACGTTGGCTGGATTGGAGATAGGTCGGAGCCGATAACCTCAGCCTGAGGATTCTCGTCTGCGAAATCACTAAGAAGGCGTTAGAATAGTGCAGTCAGGAGAATCAGATAGACTTTTTACATTGCCCAGATGCCTGTTCATGCCCCCCAAGAAAATGTTAGCGATTGATCTATTCACTTTAAGCAACCTGGAGACCGCACCTGTTCCGGTGCCGACATCTAGAACTCTCTATTTGACAAAGGTGTCAGCGCAAGTTAGGAATGGCTCGCTCAGTTTAACCCACCTTGACATCTTTGCCAATAGGAGCGAGGAAGAGCTTTCCATTGAGAAGCAAAGTGAGCGAGTGATGGCTAATGCAACAGTTGATAAATATTGACAGCGCATTCTGGTGGGGAGCCGACCAACCTGATGTCGACAGATTCGCTCTGTCGTGCGTCGTTGGGCGTGAAGTATTCGGTCTGGTGACGGTCGCTGTGGTATGTCCGCCCCTTGATAGTGCGATACTCTAGAATGCTGGACGAGACGGAGGCCGTGGAGCTTGCACTGCAAAAGGAAAAGAAAAATGCATAAGCAGATTAGCCTGCATCAATTTATTTGGGCATTCACTCACGTATCATCCCCCACAGCAGAATCAGCATCCGTTTCGTCTTCCTCGGCCTAACAGCAGGTTAGACTCGCAATGCAACCAGACGTTGCTGTTCAGCTTTTACTTCTAGGTCTAGTGCTGGAACTAGCTCCGGCTGAGGGGCCGTGTCGACAGGGTCCGGGTTGGCAGGGTTGTGAGACATCGTCGTCTTGGGACTTTGCGCAAATAATTACCGTATTTTCGGGTTGAAAATCAGCAAAAGGTCGAAAAAGGAAACAAGGAACGGAAACGGACGGCTCACTCCTTTAACCCCTCACAACCTAGGCTAATGCTCTGATGCTGTTGGCTCTGGGCTGCATTAACTGCCCCACTCCCATAAACAGGTAAGTGTCTTTTCATAGCAAGATATGCCATAGTGAATAGGTTGGCAATTGAGTATAATGTCTGAATTACTGTACATAATCCAGCATGAAAACGCCAATCTCACATGGACCATTACAAACGTTGCTAGTTTGTGGATGACGAACCACAAGATGGTCGTGGTACAAGCTTTTGTATTTTAATTCTGCATCAGCACTTAAATTGAATTACAGCTTGAGAGAAAATGCATATTTTGTGCGCGATAACTGGACCCGTGCCCTAAATTCGCAACCAACACTTTCAAAACGAAAGCACACAGCGCGCATTACGCCAAGAAAGACCCCAAAAAGCCAATAGGATCGCTAAAAATCGATTGGAGATTCCAGCTGCAAGCCGGATGATGCTTTTTCCGCAACCCGTGGCTGGCATAACGGCCCAGCAGGCGCGACCCGCTTGCCCCTTGATTTGAGTGGTTCGGCTATTCTTCCATCTCAAGACTTGTCCTTGTACCCGACAATGCCATGGGCAGATATTTTCCATTACTGGCAATAATCTAACCGATCAGATTTTGGGAAGAAGGATTTATCAACGACGGTGTGTGGGAAATCGGCTATTTTGTCTTTTTGCTCTACAAGAGACAAGCCTAAGTGGGAAGGGTTGGGCTACGGTTACATTACCTGGCCCTTGCACGAAGGATAAAGGTATCTCTTAGTGTCAACCGACTACAGAAAGGTGAGCTTTAGTTTTCATAGTCTTCAGTCAATACATCTCTCTACTCAGAATTCGACAAGGTTCAGTTTCCTTTAAGAAAGCGATTTTCTATATACACTCAACGAGGATACTCGAATGCTTATAGGGCCGTTCCTATAAAGCTACGTTGTCTTCTCTCCCATGCATTAGAACACCTATTTCTCCTGTCAGTCCTAGACCCTCTTCGTAAGTCAGCTTCCTCCTGAGCAGAGGTTCACTAGGCCCAAAGTAACCGTCGAGCATCCAGAATCAGTATCGGTGTAAGGTCCTATCCGCAAGAAGCCAGAACAAAGTTGGAAGATAGAGCCAAAATGATCAGAATTACAGGTGAGGGTCGCTGGAAGATTCGTTGATGAGGTTGAACAGCCCAGACGTTGCGAGTCGGCTTCCAAAGCAAGGGTGAATAATTCTATCGGCCTGGTTGGGGCGTTTTCGAACCCTAACCCGATTACTTGACCGCCATCTTGCGAATACAGCTTGCCATCATCGGATGAGAGCTTCACTTGCAAAGCGGCCGAGGAACTTTGAGTAAACGAAATTTTTGCCTCGCTTTCACTGCCTGCCACAGCGTAGTATCCGGTGTTTTGCCCCGACGTTATAACTAGGGCGGTCTGGGAACATATTGATGCAGTGCCTGTGGCTGTACTTGCGGATCCCCCTGTCGTGCTAGTAGCCTTTGATGAGCTCGATGCAGCGGAAGTTGTTGTTTTTGATGTTGTAGATGCGATAAATGTCTTGGTGTCCGACGAAATGGAGGAAGCCGTTCCAATTATCGTGATAGTCACCACTGGGACGTAGGTCGCAGTCTTGGTAGTAGTCGAGACGGACGTGGCCCGCTCTGTGGTAATTGTATTGGCCACGACTCCAAGACAAGCGCAGGCCGAGAAAAACGTTCCATCTGTATCCGAGCAAGTCGAACCATATGTTGGAATCGCTGTTGCGGATCCGGTCTTGGCGCGGCAGGCCTTTTCGGTCACTGCTCGTCGAACTGGTTGTGAGTTGGTATTTACCGTAGCTGGTAAGGTAACGGTAGTAGTCGATGTTATAACAATAGTGGATTTGATTGAAACACCGAGTGCAGTTTTCGAAATAGTCGTTGTTTTAGGCTTAGTCACAGTGATGGTTGCCGTTGAAATGACAGTTCTGGGTGGATTAGTTGGATGATGGTACTTTAGGACATAGAAACAGGTCAATAAAAGCTCAACACCCACAAAGGACAAGGAGAGACTGTCTTCTCCAAGAAGGCACTGCAATCTTCGCTGAGTGTGTGATGGTCGAGCTGCGTTCCAGTCAGTAATGGATCTGCTCATTCTCGAATCTTCATCTCACCGATCTGAGGCATCTGGCAATCCGACAGTGTTGATGAGACTTTGCTTGCGCAATTCTCAACGACAAAAGCAGCCAAATGGCTGTTATGCAAGAAAAGATCATGATGGGAGCTTGAACGTTGATGGTACCGCCCGATGGGAAAACATTTATGGTTTCAACGGCCGGGGGATGATGATGAGTATATATATCTACTCCGCACTTGATTAAACTCAATGGAAAAGGCGCGTCATGGATAGTGCGCTCGTGATTTGTGGCATCGGTAAAGTCCGGCCGGCTACCTTCACTTGAGGTCATGTTCCAGAACACAGGCCATGCGGGAGATGCATGGCTGGATAAACTCTCTCCGACAGCTCGACCCCACATGAGCTTGAGAGAGCAGGGGATTTGTCGACAGGAGCTGAAAGATTTGAAGCTATCCCTGATTTAAAACGTTAGATTCTTTTCGGGTTGTACATTGATGGGCCAAAGTCAAATTCATGAGCTTGGTAGAGATCGCGCGCAGCCCGATTAGATTAGATTTTGGATCTTCCCATCACGCCTCGCCCCCCACACCTTCAATGCCCAATTGATACTTGAGCTTTGCTATAAGATAGTTCTTGATATCACTATCTTGCATATTTCAGTCACATCTTGAATCCTTAAATGCCCGTGAAGACGCACATTATTTCTACACAATGCATGGATTCCCATTGTAGCTGGCAGAGATCAATTTGTTTGTCGGAATGTAATATCCATAGGAGCTCCATCTTTAGCACAAGGTTAGGGCTGATAGAGTCATGCAGAAACCTTAAATCACATGGCATGACTGTATATTTCTGTTTATGGAATAGCCGAACTCAATTATTTGACCGAGAGAGGTTTTGGGCAAATGTAGAGCTGCCGCGGCAACTCGCTACATCATCGACCGATGATAGAAGAAAAAGATGTTAGTAACACAGCGTATTGGTGACATTAAATAAAATTGAACAGACTAAAGTCTGGTAACGTCCATTAATTACAGCCCGACCTCGGCTGAAATTCAATAAACTACCTTCAATCAAAAATTGTAATGATCGATCCTGCCAATGATTCAATGCTCAATACGCACTTATGAGCTGGTTGGAATATTAAGGGCGGAAGTGGAGGAGTCGGGAATTAAAATTTCCGCCGAGCCATCTCGCGACAATCGCAGTGTCATAAACACGCTGAGATTGAGCACTACCATGTCAACACTAACTGTCTCAGGACTTAGAATAAATAGCAACTTCACAGGAATCTGAAGCTTAAAAGTTATTGATCCTCCTTTTCCGTAACAATACTGAATAACTGATTCACTGACTCTCAATTTACCAAAGATTAAGCCATTTCTCAGCATGACTTACCTATCTGCTCTTACAACGACCGTTCAAAGCCCGAAGCTGTGACTTCACAACGTTGATCGCAGACAACAGCCGGGCCACAGCACCCTTGCCCCCTGATCCTCGTTTCAGCTAAATCATCATGGGAACAAAGTGGTAAAAGCCGTGCAATGTGTGGTGTGTTTGTGAGTATGTGAGCTTGGCAACTTAGTCGATGCATCCGACTTGTTAAATCTGCTGTCATCCCTCGCAACGCTTTGGATAATATTGATTGATTTTTTAATTCTCAAATCATAGAACAGTGGGTATATAAATAACGCCAAATCATAATTGCTTTACATGGCAAGACCATTCCAATGGACGCAACAACTCCATTTCCTCAACTCCCTGAAATGAAATCCGCATTAAAAATCTCTTGTATAAGTGGTTCGTTAATGGTTACATCATCGTGAACAGACATTACATGCCTACATTTTATCAATGTTAGTACAGATTTGTTTAAAATTTTAGCTTAATATTAGAGTCCATTTACCGTGACAAAAGGCGCGGGCTTTCGTATTGCTGCTCTTGCTCTGAGCAAAATGGACAAATGTATCCAGATTGTCGATGGATGAGACCATGTCGGGTCTTTTGTTCTTCTGTAGAGAAGCCCTTGCGAAGATCGGCTCGAGGACATCCCTTGGTGGGACAAGTGAACGGGAACTTTTTCCGATGTAGCTTTCGATGAGCCACTAATAGGACTGGATTTTTGAAAGGACCCTCAGTGCAGCCAGGGTGTCCACAAGTAAGAGCAGTTTCGGGGTTCGATGTCGGAGTACGGATTTTGTTGGCTGTCTTTTGTGCCTCGACCTGGCGATCTCGTTCCTCATCAAACGCCTTCATTCGCCAATTTTCCTCGTTTTGGGCAGCTATTTTCTCCTCCCCTTTAAGATCCGCAATTAGAAGTCTTGCTGCCTCGCGGCGCGCATTTTCACGCTGGTCCTCGAACATAATGTTTCTTTGTACACTCGTTTGGTCTAAAATAGTTAGGCAGCCGTCGAAGGATATGACCAAACATCTTATGCTTACCAGCGGTGCCCTTTTCGACTCTCTTGGAACCAAGGTTTTTTATCTTCTTCCAGGCTTCTCTAGTAAGATGTTCGGCGCTTCCAACATATCTGATGATGTTCGCGTCTGACAACGACAACACCTCGAGTCTCTGTAACAGAGAATCCGAGTGTCGATCGTAGACATTTAGCTTCTCCAGGGTATCAAGGCCAACCAATATTTCTGAAGTCAAGCCCTCCAAAACATAGAATTCTCGCTGCATCGATATCCCTCTTTGAATGAAATTCTGGCCTTCATCGTGGTTGCCAATAGCAAACCTCGATTTGATGACTCCGCAAGTAACACCATAGCTGCCATCGGCGAATTGCACCCTCTCAAAAGCGGGTTCAATGCTGAATGCTTTTGACTTTGCAAATTCGGGAGTGACTAGATCCAAATCAGATCCCGTATCAGCAATCGCATACCCAACGTGACTGTTCAGCTGACACAGTAGATCTCGCTTCGAACGTCGTCCTTCACTACTTAGCTTAAGGACTTGTAGCGAGGGCATAACCTCTTCAATAAGACGGTGCCGATGCTTGGTCAGCGTGTGTGTCTCCTCTAAGAGCCTGCGCCCGATGATGACGGGGACGGCCAATTTTTTGAAGACATAAAACGGACCCGTCGATGTGGCATCATCAGAGTGAAAGGTGGCCGCAAAGCCAAACTTGGTTGTGACTTTGCCGATCGCCTCGATAATTCTACCATTTGCCAGTGAGAATCGCAGAGTTGAGTCCCCAAGCTCTTGCACCGCCAATCCTAGCTCTTTGGTCAATTCAAGTGATATAATGTTGTGATCACATCCTGTATCAGGAAATGCAAGCACTTTTGATGTTCCTGATGGACCCTCAACGGCAATGGGAAGAGTAAAGCGTTTCCTGATTCGGGTTGGGCTGGTGTACGCTGAAGTTCGCCTACGTCCGTGCGAGGATGAGCTGGTTGTTGCAGTTGTTGTGGTTGTCACATCAGTCACATTTTCTTTCTCAGGTCCAAATCTTTAACCAGTCAGTATGTCATCTAAAATTTACGACAAACTTCTTACATGTACTGAACCCGTATTGATGGTGCTGCTTCGGACAGGAACACGATTTTCGGTGATGGCTTCTCGGTTTTCAGAGTTGTGGATGAAGCCCTGGCAGTCCGACCCTCTTTTTTTGTTAGGGAAATTGGCAGCAATAGGCCATTGACGGTAGATCGCCTTGCAATAGCTGGAGCTAAACTTGACTGCAGAAAGAATGTTGGCTAGAGATTTGCAATCTCTCATGGGGCCACAAACCAGTTTTGAGCTCTGATGAGCTTCAAAGTTGACTCTGATTTTCCAGGCAACGGGATCCTTGCGCAGGAACTGGCGAACCACGACGGAACTGTGTTTCCGTTGTGCGGTCCCATCTGTGGGGCGACGTGAGTTTGGCTGTATTAGACCCATGAGTCGTAACGTTGGTATTTTCTTGCTGTTATAACCCGTGCAAATGACGAAAATAGATGAGAAAAAGTAGATTTGTCCGTGCCAAGTCTTGTGCTTTATTCAACTTGTATCGACAAGGCGATGATATAGCCACAGCCATCAAGCAAATTACCTCAGGTGGCTGAGCGCGCGTTAGCGCTGACAGTTTTCAGCGAAGATTCAAGGCGAACCAATCAATCAGCAGGGCATGGTGGGGATGCGGCGAAGCCGAATGGAGGCCGCCTAACAAGCGTCGCGGAAACAAGGCGGAAGGAATGAGCTCTGTTTGCATCAGCCTCAAGAGGCATTTGTCGGTGTTCTGGAAGCATCAAAGGAGCATCCAACTCTATTCAAATGCCTGCTGCGACTGGAGGATTCTACATTGATGGCTTCCCTTCTCTAGCAGTGTTCATCGCTAGCGACAAGGATGGGTCGACGGCGATTTTCAAGCGTTTCAGTCGTCTGGCGGCGAGAAACTTGTTGCTGCTCCAAAGTGAGTTGGCGGAGCTCGAAGCCCAGCTAGACAAGTTTGACGAGGAGGATATGGCAGAAAGAGACACTCTGCAATCACTCAGAAATTGGCCTGACTACAAAGCGCGACAGGAAAGAGAGCCAGAGCGCATGGAGTTGATTCGAAAGATACGAGAAACCATGAAAGAGTACAGTATGTCTGGTTCGGCGTGATTCCGTGGCCCACTAATAACTCGATTTCTCCAGGGAAGGCCCTGATGTTTGAGTCAACACTCGCTCAAGTACCACCGCCAGAACGAAAGGTGTGGAAAGCTATCCGCCTCAACTTCTTTCATGGAGTTCCCGGGGACACGTCCAGCTTCCCTATGCTTGGTGGAAATAGTTCTACTATATATGACGACCAAGACGATCTTGTACAATTGCACGCCTCCGCAAAGCCGGATCGCCTAACATCGTTGGTGCTTGATAACGTTGGCTTTCTTTTTCGCGATGTGAGCCTCCCAATTTCCATTTATCCAGCATTTATTCTGACACGACTTTGACAAAGTCTGAAAAGAGGCACGGTGTTCATTCCCAAATAGATTATGCATCAGGTTACAAGGTGGAGTACTTTGTAGCTTGCCTGAGCACCATCCTAGCAGCCCTATTACTCGTCGGCGCCATTTTAGTCTTGTATAGTGTAAAATCCGACAATGTAAAGTTAGGGTTGATTGCGCTCTTTACCACTATATTTACCGCCAGCGTGGCTCTATTGACAAATGCAAAGAGATCTGAGATATTTGGCGCGACTGCAGCGTAAGTCTAATGCAACGCTAAAAACAATATTGCTAATTTTCCTAGTTATGCTGCTGTGTTGGTTGTATTTGTAAGTGGAGACTTGGGAGGTTAGGATGTTATAGTAGTTAGGCTAAATTAAGTATGTAAAACCCAGGCAATAAAAATAGTGTGGTGGTGGCTGGGGCCGAATAGCAGTCCCAGGCGTGGCGGGTCAGATTGTCATGCCATCAATTGGCGGGCAATCGGGCATATATATACTGGCAGCTAGATGTGTTCAAGAAAATCAACAACCTTTGTTCACACAAACCGACTCCCAAAAATTAAAAGCATAAAGCTCACGAGACCTTAAGGGGCGGAGACCTCACTCACCCATTTCCACCTCATTCACTTCTGATCTCTTGTTCTTCTTATGACCGGCTCAATTACAACCACAAAGAGCCGGGTCCCTTACTGAACGCGTTACTTGAAGCTTGAGTTCAGGGTCAACCCACCCTATAGGGTAGCGGCTTAGGTGTTGGTGTCGTTTCCCTCCGCCAAAATACTAAGATCTTGATCATTTAAAAAGTAAATACCATATATTTTAAAAAGACTAGTAAGATAGAGAAAATAACTGAATTACTTCTATTAATAAAATCCGTTATTCAAGTAAATAAGCTGGAGGTAAAATCACTATGTAAGACTATTAGAGAGAAATAGACAGAATACATCACAATTCAATGGGATGTAGTTATCGAAAATCAAGTTTTTGTCGACACGTTAATATTCCTCATAAAAGGGCAGTATCATTTCATCCAGGTATGCATGGAGGAAACTATTACAGGAGCACACTCCTGTCACAAAGTGTCAATCTTGAGGAACAAGTTTTGGATGAGTCGACCAAGCTAGTCAGCGATACCTTTTGCAATCAACGCGACGAGCAGAAAGACAACAGAAAATATATCATGGCCCAGGACAAAAAGAAACAAAAAACATACAACAGCGGGGATTCGCTGGTCGTCACCGACCCAACTACTAATCCGCCCCTCACCAGGTTGACTAACGGAGAGCGGACGGGATCCGGTATTTTCTGGTGGGTATGGTCGTATGTGCTCATTTCCTGGCTGACAGCATTTATATGTGTAACCAGCTCAGATGGTATTCTAAACGAGGCGGTTTTATGCCTAAGGCCGGAGGCTGATGTGTCAAAGGGTGATCATGTGCGATATTAGATCTCGTCATGTGGAATTGAAGAGTCGACCCAAGCTTTTCCTAGCTGTAGGCGCTAGCCAGCCAGCCCTGAAGCCGCGATCTGCGGCGATCCTCAGCAGGGTCGAAGGTTAGATCAGCTCAGCTGGTCGTCCGAAATTTTTGGCAACGACTTAGGCTGCAGGGTTTTTTTTTCTTTTCCGTAGCATCTTATGGTATCTTACAGCCCGACCCATCTTACTATTAGTTTATCTATATTGTCAGCAAAATCTTCGTGACTGAGAATTATGGTGCTGCCAGTGTGATCCCATTGAGTACCCCCGCTGAGTGCACGGACTCACCCGACAGAGACAAACATGACGCATCGGTAAGGTTCTTTATGTTGAATGCCCGGAAGAGTTAACATCCGGGTAGCAAGCAGTTTAATGAGCTCGGTCGCTGAAACGGCTCTCAAACTTCGATTTGAGGACGTTTGGCAAGCGTGAAATGGCCATCGAGATGCATCCACGGCACGATTTGATTGAGATTCTTGGTGGGTTCATTAGCCCATTATTGGGAAATTCTGTATTAAATACAATAAAGATACATGCAAAGCAAAACATTAATGGCTATGTAAGCACTTTTGGTGGTATCTTTTATATCTACATCAACATCATGTCTACCGCCGACCGGGTACCTCAAGCATTAAAGTGTTTATGCGCTTGCGGCAGCCACCTTGCTCACCAAGGCCAAGATTCCAGCTGCTGTGATGCTGTCGTTGGATCTTGTGAAACCCTCCTTGAAAGGAAGACGCTCTTGTTCTAATGGGATTGCGTTAGCCTTCGATTCCGTGTGAATCCGAAGTGGAGAGACATTGTCCAAACGTACCAAATAGCACCTTGACCCATTCCGTCACAGCGTTGCCAGTGGTGATGTTTCCAAAAACTGATAGGTACAGGGCTGTTTCGATGTAGCTGAACTGGACCCCGCTGGCATCCAGTGAGAATTCGGGGTTGGCGGCAGCGGCAACCTGGAGGCGCTGCTTGCGTGCGGCGGCGGCAGTCTCAATCGAGATGGTTTCGTTGGTAAAGTATGAAGACACACCTTTCCAGATAGTCTTGTTGAAGCTGTGGTTGTCGCCAAAGTAGATGTCGTTGCGGCTCAGACTGCCATCGTGCTCAATGACTGGGACAGTTAGTCTCCTCCGCCCATCCACTTAGTACAATGCAACTTACTGCCGTGCTTGTTCAGGTTATCCAGGTCAAAGGTAACATTGTTTCCGGTGGTCACAGCCTTGGTTCCGACCAGAGTCGTGGCAGCCGGGTCCAGGTTGATAGCGTCGGTGAAGGCGGTGATCAAGTCGGGCAGTGAGATGTTCAGCCCATCACGGGGGAGGTAGCCGTGGTTCGCGAGCGCGTTGACCATCGGGCAAGGTCCTCGGCCTGTCGAAGGATTAATAAACGTCACGATCTTCATGCCGGTAGCTGGGATCGCTTACGGTCCGACGCGGAAGGGGCCTTCCACTGGTTGGTAGCGGGGCAAGCCGCAGCCGTGACGGCAGAGGCCGCGGAGAGGATCAAGGCGATATTGAACAGCATGATGATGATGGTGATGATCGACCGGGTGAGAGCTTGGATGGCGAAGAATCAATGAGAGCGGGCCCAATGGCGGTATAAAAATGTTTCTGTCATCAATATTTTTCGCGCTCCCCTTGGCTGCGGCGCGTTGCGGGTCTGGGCAAGCTGGTTGGATTCGTACGCCATCTACATCGGGGGCCAGGGTCGACGCCCGGGCGATGGACTTATTTTGACTTTGCCAAAAGCTCCGGTGACCTTTTGTGATTAACGGCCAAGGGTCTCTGGTTTTGCGCCGGACATTGGTGCAGAAACGGCTGCACAGCGGCCATAACCGATGCGAGATCAAGGGGGGGAGGAAGGGGGCCGGGATTTACACGAGCCTCATCACTAGCGTTGCACCAATGAAGGACATGACGTTATGCGTTAGTAATTGTGCCGAGGCTCCACGGTTTGACCTGTCCATGCTTCTAGAACACAAACAGCGAATCCAAGCATAGTTCGTGCGACGGCGCTGGAGCGAAATGGCAAAATGGCCGATGCGCCATTGGGGAAATGCGGACACCCTCCCGCATGTGACAGCTGCACCACTACATTGGCCCTGCAATAGCACATCGTCCATATAGGTCATAATATCGGGGCTAACGCAGCTTCCAGATGTCTTCCGGTGAGACCTGGGGTATATGCGAGAGAACGTGGCTCTCAGCTTCCAGCCACACCAACACGGCTGAATTGCAGTTTCCGGTAGCCAAGTACAGACTCGGAGTGACGTCCGTCGGCCTATTGGCATTTTCGTCTGCGCCCGGGGAACTATGCCCTTATTGGTTCGATTAAACCCCGATTCACTCATGCCAGGTGGTTGAGGGATAAATTGACTTGGCGGTCGTCAGGATTCTCGTAAAAGATAGGGACTAGGTGGCTTCTGTGGAGCGCTCGTGCATTATTTTAATTAAAGGGTCCAGCACGGGCTGCGATCAAACACACCTGCAAGGTACGCCGCACAGGTCTCATCGGCAGCGCCGAAAGATCTTTTAAAGATCTATGCATCCCTTTGCGCAACAATGACGTTTCAGTTTCTTTTTCTGTTCTTGCTCGGTCGCTGTTTTGCGCCTGCCCATACACACACATTGGGAGCTTGAGCAAATCTCCTTGCGGCTTGTCGGGTGGGTGGGCGTCATGGCCCCACACTTTGACATGTCATGTCGCGCCAGCGTCTGGGATTTTTTCAACAGCCAATGTGAAATGCGAGGCAGATGAATTGACAAGTCTCTTGTAGCTCTGATTTTTCTACTCAAATCCGTCGTGATGTGTCAACACTCTTGCCATAAGTCGGGCCCTTTGCCATCACACCACTTGTTTTTGCGATACTTTAGCAGCTAGGCGATTGACATTCGACTCGTGCTCGATTCGGGGCAGTGAGAGCGGAGCACTCCCGGACTCCGAATACTTCACGGAATCCCAGCACTCGCCGAGAGGCGATAACCCACAGCGAGCAGCCATCACTGCTATAGTGGGCCCATTTATTGCATCAGGGTAGTTTCGGGTAAAGAATATACCCGCCCCTCGGTCCACATGTTCATTGCAATAGAATATGAATTATAACAACATCTACATCTCTAATGCTGCGAAAGTGAGCAAAAGGTTCAACCCAACGGCATTGCCGTTGCCGGTTGCAGCAGCCAGCATTTTTTCAGCTCGTCGGCCAATGTGTCATGTTACCGTTAGGGAAGGTCAAATCTCAATGCGTCCTTACTCTTAAACTACCGACTCCTAATTTAGTGCGATTTCTTACCAGTGCGACAGTCGTGATCGCGTGATTGATGCTCTTATCGCAAATGCCGTTTTCTTCTAATTGTGCTTCCTTGGGCACTAGCATGTCCGCAAGAATATCACATTGGTAATGAATAATCCCTCGCTGCCCCTGCGCCGCCCGCAGACAAACTCCACTACTCTGATGACGAGCTTAATCAAGACCCTTGCATAAAAATGTGCCATCGTGTAGAGTGGTATAAATATTCGCCAAGAGTTGAAAAAAAAAGCTAGCAGGGTGCTTGCACCACAGGTTGCGTACTGTATTGATTCTAGTTAAACAGTCAATTGCGAGGCAAAATGACACTGCGTACTGGATATTTTTTTTTTCTTAACTAGGCATCTCGTATTGCGCGTCAAAAACCTTGCTCCTTTTACGGAGGCGTAGTTCCGGTCTTGGCTATCTTGGGAGGGATGAGCCTGTTCCATATAACTTCGTCGCTAGCGAACTCGAAACTCTCAAAGTTATGTAATCGGCCAACTAACTCATTTGAGAATCCAAACAAGTGACCTCTGCTTTTCTTAAATGAGTCTTAAAATCACAGCAAAATTGGTGTGGCTGGCCGAGCACTTTGCAGACTAGCTCCCATCGCTTCATAGATACGGCGCATGGCTCGCCGACATTACTATCGCATCCAACAGCTCGATGATAGAAAAAAAATCTAGAGCAGCGGAACGACCAAGGTGTTTTCTTGTAAGCAGTTGTTGAAGGTGGCGAACTCCGCGTCACCGACACTAAAAACAAGTTTATGTCCAAGCTCTGCCAAGACTTAGCACACGAAAGCGAACACAGTTTGCGAGGATCCGATCCTTTTGGGACAATGCGCTAATCCTGGAATCGGAATTTTTCGATACGCTTGAGCTCAGGGATATGACGACAACAAGTGAAGTTTATATACAATCCAGCCAACCATGGAATGATGGTAACAGCGGGACTTCCCCAATGGGGCCACAGCACAACATTGATCCCAGTGAAAACAACCACAATGCGCCAAGCAAACCTAATAAAAAAACCACCCAAATTACCATCTAAATTAAACCAGGCTTATTTGAGTATTATTTTTATCCTTTTTGACCTTAAACGCGGAGTACTGTAGCCTTTTCGCAGGGGTCTCTTGCACCAAAATGTCAAATTGACAATCATTCAAAGCTTGTATTGTAGACATGTAGTTAACGCATACACACGTAGAAGACAATAAGCCAGATGTTGAAGATGCCATTCTCTGCTGCTCATCCAGGCGCTACTTCTCCATGCCCAATTCGCCCGTGTGCAAGAGGCACCATGTCGACAGGCTCTTCCGCCATCTCTTTTCCCCGACACTACCGTCAGAACTCACGCAATTCGTCCATGCTGTGAACCCTGCACCCGCGATACTTTAACTGGAGGTGCTTAGCACAGCAAGCCTCCGCGTAACTCAAAGGTTATGATTTGGTAGCCATAACTCCAAAGCCGGACTATTTCCTATCATGGTTTAGTATGAATGATATGAGTGGTGATTTCGGTAAGCCACAGACCCACAGCAGAGACAAATTTCGTCAGTTCTTCCGGTACAGCACGACTCTGCCCGGTGCGCCCAGGAAAAATTCCCTTTCGCTGCTCCATCATATCTGAACATGAGTATCATATGTACTAATACCTCTACCTCATACGGAATTTGGTCTGATTGTGGGTATTCTACTTTGTCCACAAAAAAAAACAAGCTAAGTCGAGCCTATCAGGGATTTTCCCCGAGTGCTCATGCAGTGCATTTCCAAGCCCCGCAGCCAGTGCTGTGGGCAAGACTCGCATTGTTGTGGCTGCGTCAGAGAGGGCAGCCCCGACCAATACAATTCAAGTTCTAGCGAAACCTGTGGCCGATTACCCTAAGGCAGCTCGTCGATGCGGAATTACTGCCGACTCTGTGACATTTCATAGAGGAGTATGCGCATAGCCAGCGTCGTGCCGCAAGCATGGGCATGGTTGAAGATGCGGTAGCTGTGGTCGCTCACCCCCGCCATGCGAGCTTCGCCCTCCACTTCCTGGGTCGCGTCTATGTCCTCTGGGTGAAAGTTTGGACCCGCCTTCGCCGTGAACTTCTCATTGGTAATAGAAATAGCAGCTTAGTGTCACCATGCGAGCTAGAATGGCGAACGGCGGGAATTCCCTGCGCGCACAGGCCCTGCGGACGCAGGCCAAGACATCCCGTCCTCTCAGACCTAACCCTCCAAGTTGGACCATAAGTACAGCGATAGCAGGTCGCTAGGTGTGCGCTAGCGGAAGAAGAACCTAGCGGGGCGCAGCGACTAGTTACGTCAAGACCAGATTGTCGATATCGCGGGGCGGGAAGGAAACATCGTTTAGAACCGTTGTGAATCCCCTCCTCCCCCTTTTTTTTTTTAAAATTTTTTTTTATTTAGTTGGCTAGCTTTGTTGATTGATGGACGGATAAGAGCTCCCCTTTTCTTTCTGCTCCTCATTACTTCTTCTCTTCTTTTTTGCCGCCTCCCCTCCCCCTTTTCCCCAATCCCTTCTCTTATCTTGAGGGTGTGTATGTGTTTGCTTTTTCTCCTACCTTCACTCACACCATCATCATCTACCAATCAACGAACCAATCAGCATGGACTCTTTCGTTTGAAAAACATCCATCCTGTTTCAGCTGAAACCCACTAAAATCTGACAGCATCTGGCTAATGCCTTGGGTATATAGCTGACTGGGATATTCTCTTTCACTGAAAGAGGGGCAAGGCCTTGGAGCTGCTCGCTAAAATGATATCGGATCTTCACTGTCAGTTATAGCCAACACCCCAAGTACAGGCCGTCTAAATGGCTATAATGAGCGGGGCTTGTTTGACAATGTGCGACTCTATTACTTAAGCTTTCATGCTTCCCAACAAATAAAGCACAAACTGCCAAATCAATGATCCTTTTTTTTTTTTTGCAAAAATACGCACATTCTACGTCCATTCGGTAGTAAATGTTTTCTCTTCCAACCGCTGGAAAAGGTCATCAAGAAATTTGTTAAATTTCAGCAAAGCACGATAATGAGACGTTGGGTTCTCATAAAAGACGATGGGTCATCACCTCCGACGTACGGTATACTTTCAGATAGCCTTGAAAAGTTCATGGGTCATCCACCATGCGGGTGTACTGATTGCCAAGCCGCTTACTTTACTCTCAGGGAACAGTGTTCCCCTCTCTTCTTATATCGTCGCAAGCTTTCCGATGCAGACGCAGGGCGTGTTGTGCTCTTGAGTTTGAAACGGATTCACAATGCCAGGGCCAAACTAACAGACCGACTTGATATATTCGCCGATGTTTTACTGAGCCGTTGGAAGAAGTTCAGTCAAGCCAAGCGCGAGAGCTTGTTGAAAGAAGCGGCTCCTGATCTTGAACAGGATAAGTGGCTTATTCCACGATGCGCGTACATGCGTGAGAGGCATTACGCGCACGCCAGAAGCCCGAGGCGGAGGCGTCAACTGCTTTTGCCATGGCTAAGTGTGGCCGCTCTAAAGACCAATCCAGCAATGCTGGTAGCCTTATTGCACTATAGGACCGCCTATCCTCCCCAACAGTGGGCCGCATTTGATACTAGGCAACTTGCCCTCGGTTGGGCGACTGGCTTTTTTGATGTTGATTTCTCAGCCAAATGCGTTGTTATGCAAGGAATCAAATATGGAGAACTGGTGGACTGGACAGAAAAGGCAGCCCACCGAGCTGACATCCTTGGCTTCCCTCGGGCAATGCTGGTCCTTGAAGCGCAAGCATATCTCATGGAAGTCCTCTGGAGTATTGCAACGAAAATCCTGGATGGTGTCGACAGTTCGCAATCCCCGCGAACTGGCAAATGGAACAGTCTTGTCACCAATGCTGCATTTCGGGAGACAGGAGTGGTAGAGACTTGGTCTTCCTATACGAACCCAGCCTTCTCGCCACCACCAGAGTTTGACAGTAAATACCTGGTCTCACTCGCCAAATCTCGAGTATACGCATTTGGAGATCACCTGTGGCATTTGCAGTGCGATAGCGCATACATGCGACGGTACCTCAAAATTCTTTTTGCAACTGCGCTCTTTAAAAAGACTTCTGACACAAATCAAGCTGTGCTGGTTACAGAGCACCTTCGCTTTGAGGTGGAGAATTACCATTGGTGGCGCTGGATTGAGACGGAATGCAGGCATGTCGACGCGGCGCAAGAGGGATTCCATGACAGCATATGCCCCGGAACCAAGCTACCGCTCTATTACAACCGGGTTCTTGGAGCACTGGAGCTTCTCCTTGTCAGGCAGGTCATGCGCAAAGGAGACTGCCTCAACGAACTTTTGCCATTTGTTGCGGGGCTTCAAAAACACTGGGTTTTCAAGTCAAGTCGACAAGACCCTGATGATATTGGCATCATCTACCGAAACGCATGCCCGAACACACCGGAGGCCCTGACCAACGACCCTCTTGACTGGTGTCTAAACCAGCTGCTCAAAAGCTCCGAGGATCCGCGGAACTTTGACCATGCCATGCTATTTGCTATGTTGCAGGAGCATATGTCTAGTAACCCGTCTGAGAGAGTTCGGCTGGATGAGGTCATCTATCAGACACTTTCAGACCTATCAACATGCCATGAAATGCTTCAAATGGTCCGTTTCCACAGACCGCGAAATACGGAAAGAACACTTGCCGATGCTGGACAGACAGAAGATAGGCCCGCATGGAAACAACTGCGTTCCATAATGAAACCAATAGACATTCCCATCCAACGAGAGATTGGTCTGTCGCTCATGAGGGATTTCTATGTCCCAAAACCACTAACAGGCCCAAAGACGGCTGCCTGGCTTGCTCAGTCTAGAGCGCTGCGTGTCGCGGTAGAGACGTTCTGGGAATCCATAAGGGGAACCGTCAAGGCCGAGTTCCAAAACTCGGTCTTCAGTGCGGCAGAGGTGGATGAGCTTGTTGAGGTCATTTCGGCAAATCTAAGCGACGAATATCTACAAAACAGGCAACGGGAAAACGAAGCAATTCTAGCTGCTATCCAAGAATCCAATAAGCCAGCACCCGTAACCAGTTTTTTCGAAGGTGACACTACTCCTATAAAAACTGCGCCGCGACTAGAAAAGACGAAAACAAGAGGAATACAGACAAATCGTGTCGATGATACTACGCCAGCACACGGAACTACTACAAGCAAACGGGTGGAAAATACCTCATCGGTCGAAGCGACCACCATTGAAGTGTCAAAGCAGTCATTAGAGGTGTTCCTACTGATGTTTCCTGAAAAGAATGTTGCTACCAAGGACGTTTTATGGGATAGGTTTGTCCATGCCATGCAAGACGCGGGGTTTTCTGCGAGGAAGAGCGGAGGATCGTCGGTGTCGTTTCAGAAGATCAACGAAGAGGGAAAAATTGTCTTTCATAAACCCCATCCAATCCCCAAAATTGACCCGATTATGTTGCAGACTATGGGGAAGAGAATGGCGAAGTGGTTTGGGTGGAGACGAGAGTTGTTTGTTTTACAGGGCGGCGGTGTGTAAATTCCATATATCTTATTAATTGTAGTTAATAGACTACTTAGGCTCACTCAATGAAAGTAGGGATTAAACAGGGGAAAGGTCTGTGTAGGCAGGTGTGATGGGGATGGCGTGTCTGGGATATTTGTGCCAGTCAGATTCTCCTAGTGGTTAAATACTAATACGCGTCGCTCTCGTACCCAGGGCTGGGTTCAATTCAATTTTCAATTAGGATTTTTAGCCTTTGAATTGAGGGCATACGAAATTGAATTGTGCGGCCCGGAATTGAATTAAATTGAACTAATTAAGTTAATTAAGCTATTTTAATTACTAACCAAGATATTATAAATTAGCCCCCTAGTATTTTAAATATTTAATTGCTTTTAAGGTCTTATTAGCTAAGCTATATTATTATAATTTTATTATTAATTTAGCTTAATTAAAAATATATTTATATTTAGCTAATATTAAGAATATACTAAGAATATTAATTATTATTTAATTTAATATAAGAAAAGCCTATTATTATTATTATTAAAAAATAATTAAATTATAAATCTTTTTAAGGACCTAATTAAGTTAAAATTTTATTTTAAAAAAGGCTAAATTATTAATATTTATTAGCTTATTATAATATTTATTTTTTAATAAAAAGGTAATATTATTATAATATTTATTTAGATTAAGAATATTATTTAAAGGCTAAGATTATTTTATTAATTAAATATTTATTTAATTATATAAAAAAAAGCTTTAAAATTATTTAATTATAAGATCTTTTTTTAATAGCTCTATTAGGCTAATTTAGTAGACCCTAATAATAAGATAAAGGATAGTAATAGCCTAATAGACTAAGGTTTAGTCTAATAACTTCTTATAATAGTCTAATTAATTAATAGCTAAATAATAATAAAGATATAAATATTTCTTTATATTAGCCTATAGATATAATCTTTTAATTAATTAACTATAATTAAAGAAATATTAGAATAAGTTATTTACCTTATAATTAAATAAATAGCCTATTAGCTAGCTAATATAAAGGGATTATTAAGAC